>JBBPBR010000804.1:0-54654 GCA_037974775.1 Cicer pinnatifidum
CTTGTGCTTCCAATAGGTGTGTTTGTGTCATTGGATTAACATTTAGGTCATTTTCGTCCTCCCTAGGGTTATTCTTGTCCAATTAGGGTTTTTAGCCAATCTTGTGCATCCTATAAGTTCATTAGTGTCATTGGATTAACATTTAGGTCATTTTCGTCCTCTCTAGGCTTATTCTTGTCCAATTAGGGTTTTTAACCAATCTTGTGCATCCAATAGGTGTGTTTGTATCATTGGATTAACATTTAGGTCATTTTCGTTCCCCCAAGGCTTATTCTTGTCCAATTAGGGTTTTTAACCAATCTTGTGCATCCAATAGGTGTGTTTGTGTCATTGGATGTACATTTAGGTCATTTTCGTCCTCCCTAGGCTTATTCTTGTCCAATTAGGGTTTTTAACCAATCTTGTGCATCCAATAAGTGTGTTTGTATCATTGGATTAACATTTAGGTCATTTTCGTCCTCCCAAGGCTTATTCTTGTCCAATTAGGAATTTTAACCAATCTTGTGCATCCAATAAGTGTGTTTGTATCATTGGATTATCATTTAGGTCATTTTCGTCCTCCCAAGGCTTATTCTTGTCCAATTAGGGTTTTTAACCAATCTTGTGCATCCAATAGGTGTGTTTGTGTCATTGGAGGAACATATAGGTCTTTTTCGTCCACCCTAGGCTTATTCTTGTCCAATTAGTGTTTTTAACCATCTTGTGCATCCAGTAGGTGTGTTTGTGTCATTGGATTAACATTTAGGTCATTTTCGTCCTCCCTAGGCTTATTCTTGTCCAATTACGGTTTTTAACCAATCTTGTGCATCCCATAGGTATGTTTGTGCCATTGGATGTACATTTAGGTCATTTTCGTCCTCCCTAGGCTTATTCTTGTCCAATTAGGAATTTTAACCAATCTTGTTCATCCAATAAGTTCATTTGTGTCATTGGAGGAACATATAGGTCATTTTCGTCCTCCCTAGGCTTATTCTTATCCAATTAGGGTTTTTAACCATCTTGTGCATCCAATAGGTGTGTTTGTGTCATTGGATTAACATTTAGGTCATTTTCGTCCTCCCTAGCCTTATTCTTGTCCAATTAAGGTTTTTAACCAATCTTGTGCATCCAATAGGTGTGTTTGTGTCATTGGATGTACATTTAGGTCATTTTCGTCCTCCCTAGGCTTATTCTTGTCCAATTAGGGTTTTTAACCAATCTTGTGCATCCAATAGGTGAGTTTGTGTCATTGGATTAACATTTAGGTCATTTTCGTCCTCCCTAGGCTTATTCTTGTCCAATTAGGGTTTTTAACCAGTCTTATGCTTCCAATAAGTGTGTTTGTGTCATTGGATGATCAATTAGGTCATTTTCGTCCTTCCTAGGCATATTCTTGTCCAATTAGAGTTTTTAACCAGTCTTGTGCATCCAATAAGTTTGTTTGTGTCATTGAATTATATTTAGGTCATTTTCGTCCTCCCTAGGCATATTCATGTCCAGTTAGGGTTTTTAACCAATCTTGTGCATCCAATAGGTGTGTTTGTGTCATTGGATGATCAATTAGGTCATTTTCGTCCTCCCTATGCTTATTCTTGTCCAATTAGGGTTTTTAACCAATCTTGTGCATCAATTAACTTTTTTTGTGTCATTGAATTAATATTTAGGTCATTTTCCTCCTCCCTAGGCATATTCATGTCCAATTAGGGTTTTTAAGCAATCTTGTGCATCCAATAGGTGTGTTTGTGTCATTGGATGATCAATTAGGTCATTTTCGTCCTTCCAAGGCATATTCTTGTCCAATTAGGGTTTTTAACCAGTCTTGTGCATCCAATAGGTGTGTTTGTGTCATTGGATGATCAATTAGGTCATTTTCTTCCTCCCAAGGCTTATTCTTGTCCAATTAGGGTTTTTAACCAATCTTGTGCATCCAATAAGTTCATTTGTGTCATTGGATTAACATTTAGGTCATTTTCGTCCTCCCTAGGCATATTCTTGTCCAATTAGGGTTTTTAACCAATCTTGTGCATCCAATAGGTGTGTTTGTGTCATTGGATGATCAATTAGGTCATTTTCGTCCTCCCTATGCTTATTCTTGTCCAATTAGGGTTTTTAGCCAATCTTGTGCATCCAATAAGTTCATTTGTGTCATTGGATGATCAATTAGGTCATTTTCGTCCTCCCTAGGCATATTCTTGTCCAACTAGGGTTTTTAACCAACCTTGTGCATCCAATAGGTGTGTTTGTATCATTGGATGATCAATTAGGTCATTTTCGTCCTCCTTAAGCTTATTCTTGTCCAATTAGGGTTTTTAACCAATCTTGTGCATCCAATAAGTTCATTTGTGTCATTGGATTAACATTTAGGTCATTTTCGTCCTCCCTAGGCATATTCTTGTCCAATTAGGGTTTTTAACCAATCTTGTGCATCCAATAGGTGTGTTTGTGTCATTGGATGATCAATTAGGTCATTTTCGTCTTCCCTAGGCTTATTCTTGCCCAATTACGGTTTTTAACCAATCTTGTGCATCCAATAAGTTCATTTGTGTCATTGGATTAACATTTAGGTCATTTTCGTCCTCCCTAGGCATATTCTTGTCCAATTAGGGTTTTTAACCAATCTTGTGCATCCAATAGGTGTATTTGTGTCATTGGATGAACATTTAGGTCATTTTCGTCCTCCCAATGCTTATTCTTGTCTAATTAGGGTTTTTAAGCAATCTTGTGCATCCAATAAGTTCATTTGTGTTATTGGATGAACATTTAGGTCATTTTCGTCCTCCCTAGGCTTATTCTTGTCCAATTAGGGTTTTTAACTAATCTTGTGCATCCAATAGGTGTATTTGTGTCATTGGATGAACATTTAGGTCATTTTCGTCCTCCCTAGGCTTATTCTTGTCCAATTAGAGTTTTTAAGCAATCTTGTGCATCCAATAAGTTCATTTGTGTCATTGGATGAACATTTAGGTCATTTTCGTCCTCCCTAGGCATATTCTTGTCCAATTAGGGTTTTTAACCAATCTTGTGCATCCAATAGGTGTATTTGTGTCATTGGATGAACATTTAGGTCATTTTCGTCCTCCCTAGGCTTATTCTTGTCCAATTATGGTTTTTAACCAATCTTGTGCATCCAATAGGTGTGTTTGTGTCATTGGATGAACATTTAGGTCATTTTCTTCCACCCTAGGCTTATTCTTGTCCAATTAGGGTTTTTAACCAATCTTGTGCATCCAATAGGTGTGTTTGTATCATTGGATGAACATTTATGTCTTTTTCGTCCTCCCTAGGCTTATTCTTGTCCAATTAGGGTTTCTAAGCATTCTTGTGCATCCAATAGGTGTGTTTGTGTCATTGGATGAACATTTAGGTCATTTTCGTCCTCCCTAGGCTTATTCTTGTCTAATTAGGGTTTTTAAGCAATCTTGTGCATCCAATAAGTTCATTTGTGTCATTGGATGAACATTTAGGTCATTTTCGTCCTCCCTAGGCTTATTCTTGTCCAATTAGGGTTTTTAAGCAATCTTGTGCATCCAATAAGTTCATTTGTGTCATTGGATGAACATTTAGGTCATTTTAGTCCTCCCTACGCTTATTCTTGTCCAATTTGGGTTTCTAACCAATCTTGTGCATCCAATAGGTGTGTTTGTGTCATTGGATGAACATTTAAGTCATTTTCATCCTCCCTAGGCTTATTCTTGTCCAATTAAGGTTTTTAAGAAATCTTGTGCATCCAATAAGTTCTTTGTGTCATTGGATTAACATTTAAGTCATTTTCGTCCTCCCTGGGCTTATTCTTGTCCAATTAGGGTTTTTAACCAATCTTGTGCTTCCTATAAGTTCATTTGTGTCATTGGATGAACATTTAGGTCATTTTCGTCCTCCCTAGGCTTATTCTTGTCCAATTAGGGTTTCTAACCAATCTTGTGCATCCAATAGGTGTGTTTGTGTCATTGGACAAACATTTAGGTCATTTTCGTCCTCCCTAGGCTTATTCTTTTCCAATTAGGGTTTTTAACCAACGTTGTGCATCCAATAAGTTCATTTGTGCATTGGATGAACATTAAGGACATTTTCATCCACCCTAGGCTTATTCTTGTCCAATTAGGGTTTTTAACAAATCTTGTGCATCCAATAAGTTCAATTGTGTCATTGGATGAACATTTAGGTCATTTTCGTCCTCTCTAGGCTTATTCTTATCCAATTAGGGATTTTAAGCAATCTTGTGCATCCAATAAGTTCATTTGTGTCATTGGATTAACATTTAAGTCATTTTCATCCTCCTTAGGCTTATTCTAGTCCAATTAGGGTTTCTAACCAATCTTGTGCATCCAATAGGTGTGTTTGTGTCATTGGATGAACATTTAGGCCATTTTCGTCTTCCCTATGCTTATTCTTGTCCAATTAGGGTTTTTAACCAATCTTGTGCATCCAATCGGTGTGTTTGTGTCATTGGATGATCAATTAGGTCATTTTCTTCCTCCCTAGTCTTATTCTTGTTCAATTAGGGTTTTAAGCAATCTTGTGCATCCAATGTGTGTGTTTGTGTCATTGGATGTACATTTATGTCATTTTTCGTCCTCCCTAGGCTTATTCTTGTCCAATTAGTGTTTTAAACCAATCTTGTGTGTCCAATAAGTTTATTTGTGTCATTGGATGAACATTTAGGTTATTTTCGTCCTCCCTAAGCTTATTCTTGTCCAGTTAGGGTTTTTAACCAATCTTGTGCATCCAATAGGCGTGTTTGTGTCATTGGATGAACATTTAAGTCATTTTCGTCCTCCCTAGGCTTATTCTTTTCCAATTAAGGTTTTTAAGAAATCTTGTGCATCCAATAATTTCAATGTGTCATTGGATTAACATTTAAGTCATTTTCGTCCTCCCTGGGCTTATTCTTGTCCAATTAGGGTTTTTAACCAATCTTGTGCATCCTATAAGTTCATTTGTGTCATTGGATGAACATTTAGGTCATTTTCGTCCTCCCTAGGCTTATTCTTGTCCAATTAGGGTTTCTAACCAATCTTGTGCATCCAATAGGTGTGTTTGTGTCATTGGACGAACATTTAGGTCATTTTCGTCCTCCCTAGGCTTATTCATGTCCAATTAGGGTTTTTAACCAATGTTGTGCATCCAATAAGTTCATTTGTGCATTGGATGAACATTTAGGTGATTTTCGTCCTCCCTAGGCTTATTCTTGTCCAATTAGGGTTTTTAACCAATCTTGTGCATCCAATAAGTTCAATTGTGTCATTGGATGAACATTTAGGTCATTTTCATCTTCCCTACATTTATTCTTGTCCAGTTAGGGTTTTTAAGCAATCTTGTGCATCCAATAAGTTCATTTGTGTCATTGGATGTACATTTAGGTCATTTTCGTCCTCCCTAGGTTTATTCTTGTCCAATTAGGGTTTTTAACCAATCTTTTGCATTCAATAGGTGTGTTTGTGTCATTGGATGAAAATTTATGTCATTTTCGTCCTCCCTAGGTTGATTCTAGTCCAATTAGGGTTTTTAACCAATCTTGTGCATCTAATAGGAGTGTTTGTGTCATTGGATGCACATTTAGGTCATTTTAGTCCTCCCTAGGCTTATTTTTGCCCAATTAGGGTTTTCAACCAATCTTGTGCATCCAATAAGTTCAATTGTCTCATTGGATGAAAATTTAGGTCATTTTCGTCCTCCCTAGGCTTATTCTTGTCGAGTTAGGGTTTTTAACCAATCTTGTGCATCCAATAGGCGTGTTTGTGTCATTGGATGAACATTTAGGTCATTTTCGTCCTCCCTAGTCTTATTCTTGTCCAATTAGGGTTTCTAAGCAATCTTGTGCATCCAATAAGTTCATTTGTGTCATTGGATTAACATTTAAGTCATTTTCGTCCTCCCTAGGCTTATTCTTGTGCAATTATGGTTTTTAACCAATCTTGTGTATCCAATAGGTGTGTTTGTGTCATTGGATGAACATTTAGGTCACTTTCATCCTCCCTAGGCTTATTGTTGTCCAATTAGAGTTTTTAACCAATCTTGTGCATCTAATAGGTGTGTTTGTGTCATTGGATGAACATTTAGGTCATTTTCATCTTCCCTACACTTATTCATGTCCAATTAGGGTTTTTAAGCAATCTTGTGCATCCAATAAGTTCATTTGTGTCATTGGATGTACATTTAGGTCATTTTCGTCCTCCCTAGGTTTATTCTTGTCCAATTAGGGTTTTTAACCAATCTTTTGCATTCAATAGGTGTGTTTGTGTCATTGGATGAAAATTTATGTCATTTTCTTCCTCCCTAGGTTGATTCTAGTCCAATTAGGGTTTTTAACCAATCTTGTGCATCTAATAGGTGTGTTTGTGTCATTGGATGCACATTTAGGTCATTTTAGTCCTCCCTAGGCTTATTCTTGCCCAATTAGGGTTTTCAACCAATCTTGTGCATCCAATAAGTTCAATTGTCTCATTGGATGAAAATTTAGGTCATTTTCGTCCTCCCTAGGCTTATTCTTGTCGAGTTAGGGTTTTTAACCAATCTTGTGCATCCAATAGGTGTGTTTGTGTCATTGGATGAACATTTAGGTCATTTTCGTCCTCCCTAGGCTTATTCTTGTCCAATTAGGGTTTTTAAGCAATCTTGTGCATCCAATAATTTCATTTGTGTCAATGGATGAACATTTAGTTCATTTTCGTTCACCCTAGGCTTATTCTTGTCCAATTAGGGTTTTTAACCAATCTTGTGCATCCAATAGGTGTGTTTGTGTCATTGGATGAACATTTAGGTCATTTTCGTCCTCCCTAGGCTTATTCTTGTCCAATTAGGGTTTTTAACCAATCTTGTGTATCCAATAGGCGTGTTTAGTCATTTGATGAACATTTAGGTTATTTTCATCCTCCCTAGGCTTATTCTTGTCCAATTAGGGTTTTTAACCAATCTTGTGCATCCAATAAGTTCATTTGTGTCATTGGATTAACATTTAGGTCATTTTCGTCCTCCCTAGGCTTATTCTTGTCCAATTAGGGTTTTTAACCAATCTTGTGCATCCGATAGGTGTGTTTGTGTCATTGGATGAACATTTAGGTCATTTTCGTCCTCCCAAGGCTTATTCTTGTCCAATTAGGGTTTTTAACCAATCTTGTGCATCCAATAGGTGTGTTTGTGTCATTGGAGGAACATATAGGTCATTTTCGTCCTCCCTAGGCTTATTCTTGTCCAATTAGTGTTTTTAACCATCTTGTGCATCCAATAGGTGTGTTTGTGTCATTGGATTAACATTTAGGTCATTTTCGTCCTCCCTAGGCTTATTCTTGTCCAATTACGGTTTTTAACCAATCTTGTGCATCCAATAGGTGTGTTTGGGTCATTGGATGTACATTTAGGTCATTTTCGTCCTCCCTAGGCTTATTCTTGTCCAATTAGGGTTTTTAACCAATCTTGTTCATCCAATAAGTTCATTTGTGTCATTGGAGGAACATATAGGTCATTTTCGTCCTCCCTAGGCTTATTCTTATCCAATTAGGGTTTTTAACCATCTTGTTCATCCAATAGGTGTGTTTGTGTCATTGGATTAACATTTAGGTCTTTTTCGTCCTCCCTAGCCTTATTCTTGTCCAATTAAGGTTTTTAACCAATCTGGTGCATCCAATAGGTGTGTTTGTGTCATTGGATGTACATTTAGGTCATTTTCGTCCTCCCTAGGCTTATTCTTGTCCAATTAGGGTTTTTAACCAATCTTGTGCCTCCAATAAGGTCATTTGTGTCATTGGAGGAACATTTAGGTCATTTTCGTCCTCCCAAGGCTTATTCTTGTCCAATTAGGGTTTTTAACCAATCTTGTGCATCCAATTAGTGTGTTTGTATCATTGGATTAACATTTAGGTCATTTTCGTCCTGCCAAGGCTTATTCTTGTCCAATTAGGGTTTTTAACCAATCTTGTGCATCCAATAGGTGTGTTTGTGTCATTGGAGGAACATATAGGTCATTTTCGTCCTCCCTAGGCTTATTCTAGTCCAATTAGGGTTTTTAACCATCTTGTGCATCCAATAGGTGTGATTGTGTCATTGGATTAACATTTAGGTCATTTTCGTCCTCCCTAGGCTTATTCTTGTCCAATTACTGTTTTTAACCAATCTTGTGCATCCAATAGGTGTGTTTGTGTCATTGGATGTACATTTAGGTCATTTTCGTCCTCCCTAGGCTTATTCTTGTCCAATTAGGGTTTTTAATCAATCTTGTGCATCCAATAAGTTCATTTGTGTCATTGGAGGAACATTTAGGTCATTTTCGTCCTCCCTACGTTTATTATTGTCCAATTAGGTTTTTTAACCAATCTTGTGCATGCGATAGGTATGTTTGTGTCATTGGATTAACATTTAGGTCATTTTCGGCCTCCCAAGGCTTATTCTTGTCCAATTAGGGTTTTTAACCATCTTGTGCATCCAATAGGTGTGTTTGTTTTATTGGATTAACATTTAGGTCATTTTCGTCCTCCCTTGCCTTATTCTTGTCCAATTAAGGATTTTAACCAATCTTGTGCATCCAATTGGTGTGTTTGTTTCATTGGATGTACATTTAGGTCATTTTCGTCCTCCCTAGGCTTATTCTTGTGCAATTAGGGTTTTAACCAATCTTGTGCATCAAATAAGTTCATTTGTGTCATTGGAGGAACATTTAGGTCATTTTCGTCCTCCCTACGTTTATTATTGTCCAATTAGGTTTTTTAACCAATCTTGTGCATGCGATAGGTATGTTTGTGTCATTGGATTAACATTTAGGTCATTTTCGGCCTCCCAAGGCTTATTCTTGTCCAATTAGGGTTTTTAACCAATCTTGTCCATCCAATAAGTTCATTTGTGTCATTGGAGGAACATATAGGTCATTTTCATCTTCCCTAGGCTTATTCTTGTCCAATTAGGGTTTTTAACCAATCTTGTGCATCCAATAGGTGTGTTTGTGTCATTGGATGTACATTTAGGTCATTTTCGTCCTCCCTAGGCTTATTCTTGTCCAATTAGGGTTTTTAACCAATCTTGTGCATCCAATAGGTGAGTTTGTGTCATTGGATTAACATTTAGGTCATTTTCGTCCTCCCTAGGCTTATTCTAGTCCAATTAGGCTTTTTAGCCAATCTTGTGCATCCAATAAGTTCATTAGTGTCATTGGATTAACATTTAGGTCATTTTCGTCCTCTCTAGGCTTATTCTAGTCCAATTAGGGTTTTTAACCAATCTTGTGCATCCAATAGGTGTGTTTGTATCATTGGATTAACATTTAGGTCATTTCGTCCTCCCAAGGCTTATTCTTGTCCAATTAGGGTTTTTAGCTAATCTTGTGCATCCAATAAGTTCATTAGTGTCATTGGATTAACATTTAGGTCATTTTCGTCCTCTCTAGGCTTATTCTAGTCCAATTAGGGTTTTTAACCAATCTTGTGCATCCAATAGGTGTGTTTGTGTCATTGGATGTACATTTAGGTCATTTTTGTCCTCCCTAGGCTTAACCTGGTCCAATTAGGGTTTTTAACCAATCTTGTGCGTCCAATAGGTGAGTTTGTGTCATTGGATTAACATTTAGGTCATTTTCGTCCTCCCTAGGCTTATTCTTGTCCAATTAGGGTTATTAACCAATCTTGTGCATTCAATAGTTGTGTTTGTGTCATTGGATTAACATTTAGGTAATTTTCGTCCTCCTTAGGCTTATTCTTGTCCAATTAGGGTTTTTAACCAATCTTGTGCTTCCAATAGGTGTGTTTGTGTCATTGGACTAACATTTTGGTCATTTTCGTCCTCTCTAGGCTTATTCTTGTCCAATTAGGGTTTTTAACCAAATTTTGTGCATCCAATAAGTGTGTTTGTAACATTGGATTAACATTTAGGTCATTTTCGTCCTCCCAAGGCTTATTCTTGTCCAATTAGGGTTTTTAACCAATCTTGTGCATCCAATAAGTGTGTTTGTATCATTGGATTAACATTTAGGTCATTTTCGTCCTCCCAAGGCTTATTCTTGTCCAATTAGGGTTTTTAACCAATCTTGTGCATCCAATAGGTGTGTTTGTGTCATTGGAGGAACATATAGGTCATTTTCGTCCTCCCTAGGCTTATTCTTATCCAATTAGTGTTTTTAACCATCTTGTGCATCCAATAGGTGTGTTTGTGTCATTGGATTAACATTTAGGTCATTTTCGTCCTCCCTAGGCTTATTCTTGTCCAATTACGGTTTTTAACCAATCTTGTGCATCCAATAGGTGTGTTTGTGTCATTGGATGAACATTTAGGTCATTTTCGTCCTCCCTAGGCTTATTCTTGTCCAATTAGGGTTTTTAACCAATCTTGTGCATCCAATAGGTGTGTTTGTGGCATTGGATGAACATTTAGGTCATTTTCGCCCTCCCTAGGCTTATTCTTGTCCAATTAGGGTTTTTAACCAATCTTGTGCATCCAATAAGTTCATTTGTGTCATTGGATGAACATTTAGGTCATTTTCGTCCTCCCTAGGCTTATTCTTGTCCAATTAGGGTTTTTAACCAATCTTGTGCATCCAATAAGTTCATTTGTGTCATTGGATGAACATTTAGGTCATTTTCGTCCTCCCTAGTCTTATTCTTGTCCAATTCGGGTTTTAAGCAATCATGTGCGTCCAATATGTGTGTTTGTGCCATTGGATGAACATTTAGGTCATTTTTCGTCCTCCCTATGCTTATTCTTGTCCAATTAGGGTTTTTAACGAATCTTGTGCATCCAATAAGTTCATTTGTGTCATTGGATGAACATTTAGGTCATTTTCGTCTTCCCTAGGATTATTCTTGTCCAATTAGGGTTTTTAACCAATCTTGTGCATCCAATAGGTGTGTTTGTGTCATTGGATAAACATTTAGGTCATTTTCGTCCTCCCTAGTCTTATTCTTGTTCAATTAGGGTTTTAATGTAATCTTGTGCATCCAATAGGTGTGTTTCTGTCATTGGACGAACATTTAGGTCATTTTCGTCCTCCCTAGGCTTATTCTTGTCCAATTAGGGTTTTTAACCAACCTTGTGCATCCAATAAGTTCATTTGTGTCATTGGTTGAACATTTAGGTCATTTTCGTCCTCCCTAGGCTTATTCTTGTCCAATTAGGGTTTTTAACCAACCTTGTGCATCCAATAAGTTCATTGTTATAATTGGTGGAACATTTAGGTCATTTACGTTCTCCCTAGTCTTATTCTTGTCCAATTAGGGTTTTTATGCAATCTTGTGCATCCAATAGGTGTGTTTGTGTCATTGGAGGAACATTTAGGTCATTTTCGTCCTCCCTAGTCTTATTCTTGTCGAATTAGGGTTTTTATTCAATCTTGTGCATCCAATAGGTGTGTTTGTGTCATTGGAGGAACATTTAGGTCATTTTCGTCCTCCCTAGTCTTATTCTTGTCCAATTAGGGTTTTTATGCAATCTTGTGCATCCAATAGGTGTGTTTGTGTCATTGGACGAACATTTAGGTCATTTTCGTCCTCCCTAGGCTTATTCTTGTCCAATTAGGGTTTTTAACCAATCTTGTGCATCCAATAAGTTCATTTGTGTCATTGGATGAACATTTAGGTCATTTTCGTCCTCCCTAGTCTTATTCTTGTCCAATTAGGGTTTTTATGCAATCTTGTGCATCCAGTAGGTGTGTTTGTGTCATTGGACGAACATTTAGGTCATTTTCGTCATCCCTAGGCTTATTCTTGTCCGATTAGGGTTTTTAACCAATCTTGTGCATTCAATAAGTTCATTTGTGTCATTGGATGAACATTTAGGTCATTTTCGTCCTCCCTAGGCTTATTCTTGTCCAATAAGGGTTTTTATGCAATCTTGTGCATCCAATAGGTGTGTTTGTGTCATTGGACGAACATTTAGGTCATTTTCGTCCTCCCTAGGCTTATTCTTGTCCAATTAGGGTTTTTAACCAATCTTGTGCATCCAATAAGTTCATTTGTGTCATTGGATGAACATTTAGGTCATTTTCGTCCTCCCTAGTCTTAGTCTTGTCCAATTAGGGTTTTAAGCAATCTTGTGCATCCAATATGTGTGTTTGTGTCATTGGATGAACATTTAGGTCATTTTCGTCCTCCCTAGGCTTATTCTTGTCCAATTTGGGTTTTTAACCAATCTTGTGCATACAATAAGTTCATTTGTGTCATTGGATGAACATTTAGGTCAATTTCGTCCTCCCTAGTCTTATTCTTGTCCAATTAGGGTTTTTATGCAATCTTGTGCATCGAATAAGTTCATTTGTGTCATTGGATGAACATTTAGGTCATTTTCGTCCTCCCTAGGCTTATTCTTGTCCAATTAGGGTTTTTAACCAATCTTGTGCATCCAATAAGTTCATTTGTGTCATTGGATGAACATTTAGGTCATTTTCGTCCTCCCTAGGCTTATTCTTGTCCAATTAGGGTTTTTAACCAATCTTGTGCATCCAATAAATGTGTTTGTGTTATTGGATGAACATTTAGGTCATTTTCGTCCTCCCTAGGCTTATTCTTGTCCAATTAGGGTTTCTAACCAATCTTGTGCATCCAATAGGTGTGTTTGTGTCATTGGATGAACATTTAGGTCATTTTCGTCCTCCCTAGTCTTATTATTGTCCAATTAGGGTTTTAAGCAATCTTGTGCATCCAATAAGTTCATTTGTGTCATTGGATGAACATTTAGGTCATTTTCGTCCTCCCTAGGCTTATTCTTGTCCAATTAGGGTTTCTAACCAATCTTGTGCATCCAATAGGTGTGTTTGTGTCATTGGACAAACATTTAGGTCATTTTCGTCCTCCCTAGGCTTATTCTAGTCCAATTAGGGTTTTTAACCAATCTTATGCATCCAATAGGTGTGTTTGTGTCATTGGATGAACATTTAAGTCATTTTCGTTCTCCCTAGGCTTATTCTTGTCCAATTAGGGTTTTTACCCAATCTTGTGCATTCAATAGGTGTGTTTATGTCATTGATGGAACATTTAGGTCATTTTCGTCCTCCCTAGGCTTATTCTTGTCCAATTAGGGTTTTTAAGTAATCTTGTGCATCCAATAAGTTCATTTGTGTCATTGGATGAACATTTAGGTCATTTTAGTCCTCCCTACACTTATTCTTGTCCAATTTGGGTTTCTAACCAATCTTGTGCATCCAATAGGTGTGTTTGTGTCATTGGATGAATATTTAAGTCATTTTCATCCTCCCTAGGCTTATTCTTGTCCAATTAAGGTTTTTAAGAAATCTTGTGCATCCAATAAGTTCTTTGTGTCATTGGATTAACATTTAAGTCATTTTCGTCCTCCCTGGGCTTATTCTTGTCCAATTAGGGTTTTTAACCAATCTTGTGCATCCTATAAGTTCATTTGTGTCATTGGATGAACATTTAGGTCATTTTCGTCCTCCCTAGGCTTATTCTTGTCCAATTAGGGTTTCTAACCAATCTTGTGCATCCAATAGGTGTGTTTGTGTCATTGGACGAACATTTAGGTCATTTTCGTCCTCCCTAGGCTTATTCTTGTCCAATTAGGGTTTTTAACCAATGTTGTGCATCCAATAAGTTCATTTGTGCATTGGGTGAACATTTAGGTCATTTTCGTCCTCCCTAGGCTTATTCTTGTCCAATTAGGGTTTTTAACCAATCTTGTGCATCCAATAAGTTCAATTGTGTCATTGGATGAACATTTAGGTCATTTTCATCTTCCCTACATTTATTCTTGTCCAGTTAGGGTTTTTAAGCAATCTTGTGCATCCAATAAGTTCATTTGTGTCATTGGATGTACATTTAGGTCATTTTCGTCCTCCCTAGGTTTATTCTTGTCCAATTAGGGTTTTTAACCAATCTTTTGCATTCAATAGGTGTGTTTGTGTCATTGGATGAAAATTTATGTCATTTTCGTCCTCCCTAGGTTGATTCTAGTCCAATTAGGGTTTTTAACCAATCTTGTGCATCTAATAGGTGTGTTTGTGTCATTGGATGCACATTTAGGTCATTTTAGTCCTCCCTAGGCTTATTCTTGCCCAATTATGGTTTTCAACCAATCTTGTGCATCCAATAAGTTCAATTGTCTCATTGGATGAAAATTTAGGTCATTTTGGTCCTCCCTAGGCTTATTCTTGTCGAGTTAGGGTTTTAAACCAATCTTGTGCATCCAATAGGCGTGTTTGTGTCGTTGGATGAACATTTAGGTCATTTTCGTCCTCCCTAGGCTTATTCTTGTGCAATTATGGTTTTTAACCAATCTTGTGCATCCAATAAGTTCAATTGTGTCATTGGATGAACATTTAGGTCATTTTCATCTTCCCTACATTTATTCTTGTCCAATTAGGGTTTTTAAGCAATCTTGTGCATCCAATAAGTTCATTTGTGTCATTGGATGTACATTTAGGTCATTTTCGTCCTCCCTAGGTTTATTCTTGTCCAATTAGGGTTTTTAACCAATCTTTTGCATTCAATAGGTGTGTTTGTGTCATTGGATGAAAATTTATGTCATTTTCGTCCTCCCTAGGTTGATTCTAGTCCAATTAGGGTTTTTAACCAATCTCGTGCATCTAATATGAGTGTTTGTGTCATTGGATGCACATTTAGGTCATTTTAGTCCTCCCTAGGCTTATTCTTGCCCAATTAGGGTTTTCAACCAATCTTGTGCATCCAATAAGTTCAATTGTCTCATTGGATGAAAATTTAGGTCATTTTCGTCCTCCCTAGGCTTATTCTTGTCGAGTTAGGGTTTTTAACCAATCTTGTGCATCCAATAGGCGTGTTTGTGTCATTGGATGAACATTTATGTCATTTTCGTCCTCCCTAGTCTTATTCTTGTCGAATTAGGGTTTCTAAGCAATCTTGTGCCTCCAATAAGTTCATTTGAGTCATTGGATTAACATTTAAGTCATTTTCGTCCTCCCTAGGCTTATTCTTGTGCAATTATGGTTTTTAACCAATCTTGTGTATCCAATAGGTGTGTTTGTGTCATTGGATGAACATTTAGGTCACTTTCATCCTCCCTAGGCTTATTGTTGTCCAATTAGAGTTTTTAACCAATCTTGTGCATCTAATAGGTGTGTTTGTGTCATTGGATGAACATTTAGGTCATTTTCATCTTCCCTACACTTATTCATGTCCAATTAGGGTTTTTAAGCAATCTTGTGCATCCAATAAGTTCATTTGTGTCATTGGATGTACATTTAGGTCATTTTCGTCCTCCCTAGGTTTATTCTTGTCCAATTAGGGTTTTTAACCAATCTTTTGCATTCAATAGGTGTGTTTGTGTCATTGGATGAAAATTTATGTCATTTTCGTCCTCCCAAGGTTGATTCTAGTCCAATTAGGGTTGTTAACCAATCTTGTGCATCTAATAGGTGTGTTTGTGTCATTGGATGCACATTTAGGTCATTTTAGTCCTCCCTAGGCTTATTCTTGCCCAATTAGGGTTTTCAACCAATCTTGTGCATCCAATAAGTTCAATTGTCTCATTGGATGAAAATTTAGGTCATTTTCGTCCTTCCTAGGCTTATTCTTGTCGAGTTAGGGTTTTTAACCAATCTTGTGCATCCAATAGGCGTGTTTGTGTCGTTGGATGAACATTTAGGTCATTTTCGTCCTCCCTAGTCTTATTCTTGTCCAATTAGGGTTTCTAAGCAATCTTGTGCATCCAATAAGTTCATTTGTGTCATTGGATTAATATTTAAGTCATTATCGTCCTCCCTAGGCTTATTCTTGTGCAATTATGGTTTTTAACCAATCTTGTGTATCCAATAGGTGTGTTTGTGTCATTGGATGAACATTTAGGTCACTTTCATCCTCCCTAGGCTAATTGTTGTCCAATTAGAGTTTTTAACCAATCTTGTGCATCTAATAGGTGTGTTTGTGTCATTGGATGAACATTTAGGTCATTTTCGTCCTCCCTAAGCTTATTCTAGTCCAATTAGGGTTTTTAACCAATCTTACGCATCCAATAGGTGTGTTTGTGTCATTGGATGAACATTTAAGTCATTTTCGTTCTCCCTAGGCTTATTCTTGTCCAATTTGGGTTTTTACCCAATCTTGTGCATTCAATAGGTGTGTTTATGTCATTGGATGAACATTTAGGTCATTTTCGTCCTCCCTAGGCTTATTCTTGTCCAATTTTGGGTTTTTAAGCAATCTTGTGCATTCAATAAGTTCATTTGTGTCATTGGATGAACATTTAGGTCATTTTCATCCTCCCTAGGCTTATTCTTGTCCAATTAAGGTTTTTAAGAAATCTTGTGCATCCAATAAGTTCTTTGTGTCATTGGATTAACATTTAAGTCATTTTCGTCCTCCCTGGGCTTATTCTTGTCCAATTAGGGTTTTTAACCAATCTTGTGCATCCTATAAGTTCATTTGTGTCATTGGATGAACATTTAGGTCATTTTCGTCCTCCCTAGGCTTATTCTTGTCCAATTAGGGTTTCTAACCAATCTTGTGCATCCAATAGGTGTGTTTGTGTCATTGGACGAACATTTAGGTCATTTTCGTCCTCCCTAGGCTTATTCTTGTCCAATTAGGGTTTTTAACCAATGTTGTGCATCCAATAAGTTCATTTGTGCATTGGGTGAACATTTAGGTCATTTTCGTCCTCCCTAGGCTTATTCTTGTCCAATTAGGGTTTTTAACCAATCTTGTGCATCCAATAAGTTCAATTGTGTCATTGGATGAACATTTAGGTCATTTTCATCTTCCCTACATTTATTCTTGTCCAGTTAGGGTTTTTAAGCAATCTTGTGCATCCAATAAGTTCATTTGTGTCATTGGATGTACATTTAGGTCATTTTCGTCCTCCCTAGGTTTATTCTTGTCCAATTAGGGTTTTTAACCAATCTTTTGCATTCAATAGGTGTGTTTGTGTCATTGGATGAAAATTTATGTCATTTTCGTCCTCCCTAGGTTGATTCTAGTCCAATTAGGGTTTTTAACCAATCTTGTGCATCTAATAGGTGTGTTTGTGTCATTGGATGCACATTTAGGTCATTTTAGTCCTCCCTAGGCTTATTCTTGCCCAATTATGGTTTTCAACCAATCTTGTGCATCCAATAAGTTCAATTGTCTCATTGGATGAAAATTTAGGTCATTTTGGTCCTCCCTAGGCTTATTCTTGTCGAGTTAGGGTTTTAAACCAATCTTGTGCATCCAATAGGCGTGTTTGTGTCGTTGGATGAACATTTAGGTCATTTTCGTCCTCCCTAGGCTTATTCTTGTGCAATTATGGTTTTTAACCAATCTTGTGCATCCAATAAGTTCAATTGTGTCATTGGATGAACATTTAGGTCATTTTCATCTTCCCTACATTTATTCTTGTCCAATTAGGGTTTTTAAGCAATCTTGTGCATCCAATAAGTTCATTTGTGTCATTGGATGTACATTTAGGTCATTTTCGTCCTCCCTAGGTTTATTCTTGTCCAATTAGGGTTTTTAACCAATCTTTTGCATTCAATAGGTGTGTTTGTGTCATTGGATGAAAATTTATGTCATTTTCGTCCTCCCTAGGTTGATTCTAGTCCAATTAGGGTTTTTAACCAATCTCGTGCATCTAATATGAGTGTTTGTGTCATTGGATGCACATTTAGGTCATTTTAGTCCTCCCTAGGCTTATTCTTGCCCAATTAGGGTTTTCAACCAATCTTGTGCATCCAATAAGTTCAATTGTCTCATTGGATGAAAATTTAGGTCATTTTCGTCCTCCCTAGGCTTATTCTTGTCGAGTTAGGGTTTTTAACCAATCTTGTGCATCCAATAGGCGTGTTTGTGTCATTGGATGAACATTTATGTCATTTTCGTCCTCCCTAGTCTTATTCTTGTCGAATTAGGGTTTCTAAGCAATCTTGTGCCTCCAATAAGTTCATTTGAGTCATTGGATTAACATTTAAGTCATTTTCGTCCTCCCTAGGCTTATTCTTGTGCAATTATGGTTTTTAACCAATCTTGTGTATCCAATAGGTGTGTTTGTGTCATTGGATGAACATTTAGGTCACTTTCATCCTCCCTAGGCTTATTGTTGTCCAATTAGAGTTTTTAACCAATCTTGTGCATCTAATAGGTGTGTTTGTGTCATTGGATGAACATTTAGGTCATTTTCATCTTCCCTACACTTATTCATGTCCAATTAGGGTTTTTAAGCAATCTTGTGCATCCAATAAGTTCATTTGTGTCATTGGATGTACATTTAGGTCATTTTCGTCCTCCCTAGGTTTATTCTTGTCCAATTAGGGTTTTTAACCAATCTTTTGCATTCAATAGGTGTGTTTGTGTCATTGGATGAAAATTTATGTCATTTTCGTCCTCCCTAGGTTGATTCTAGTCCAATTAGGGTTTTTAACCAATCTCGTGCATCTAATATGTGTGTTTGTGTCATTGGATGCACATTTAGGTCATTTTAGTCCTCCCTAGGCTTATTCTTGCCCAATTAGGGTTTTCAACCAATCTTGTGCATCCAATAAGTTCAATTGTCTCATTGGATGAAAATTTAGGTCATTTTCGTCCTCCCTAGGCTTATTCTTGTCGAGTTAGGGTTTTTAACCAATCTTGTGCATCCAATAGGCGTGTTTGTGTCATTGGATGAACATTTAGGTCATTTTCGTCCTCCCTAGTCTTATTCTTGTCCAATTAGGGTTTCTAACCAATCTTGTGCATCCAATAAGTTCATTTGTGTCATTGGATTAACATTTAAGTCATTTTCGTCCTCCCTAGGCTTATTCTTGTGCAATTATGGTTTTTAACCAATCTTGTGTATCCAATAGGTGTGTTTGTGTCATTGGATGAACATTTAGGTCATTTTCGTCCTCCCTAAGCTTATTCTAGTCCAATTAGGGTTTTTAATTAATCTTATGCATCCAATAGGTGTGTTTGTGTCATTGGATGAACATTTAAGTCATTTTCGTTCTCCCTAGGCTTATTCTTGTCCAATTAGGGTTTTTACCCAATCTTGTGCATTCAATAGGTGTGTTTATGTCATTGGATGAACATTTAGGTCATTTTCGTCCTCCCTAGGCTTATTCTTGTCCAATTAGGGTTTTTAAGCAATCTTGTGCATCCAATAAGTTCATTTGTGTCATTGGATGAACATTTAGGTCATTTTCGTCATCCCTAGTCTTATTCTTGTCCAATTAGGGTTTTAAGCAATCTTGTGCATCCAATATGTGTGTTTGTGTCATTGGATGAACATTTAGGTCATTTTCGTCCTCCCCATGCTTATTCTTGTCCAATTAGGGTTTTTAACCAATCTTGTGCATCCAATAAGTTCATTTGTGTCATTGGATGAACATTTAGGTCATTTTCGTCCTCCCTAGGCTTATTCTTGTCCAATTAGGGTTTTTAACCAATCTTGTGCATCCCATAAGTTCATTTGGGTCATTGGATGAACATTTAGGTCATTTTCGTCCTCCCTAGGCTTATTCTTGTCCAATTAGGGTTTTTAACCAATCTTGTGCATCCAATAAGTTCATTTGTGTCATTGGATGAACATTTAGGTCATTTTCGTCCTCCCTAGTCTTATTCTTGTCCAATTAGGGTTTCAAGCAATCTTGTGCATCCAATATGTGTGTTTGTGTCATTGGATGAACATTTAGGTAATTTTCGTCCTCCCTATGCTTATTCTTGTCCAATTAGGGTTTTTTAACCAATCTTGTGCATACAATAAGTTCATTTGTGTCATTGGATGAACATTTAGGTCATTTTCGTCCTCCCTAGGCTTATTCTTGTCCAATTAGGGTTTTTAACCAATCTTGTGCATCCAATAAGTTCATTTGTGTCATTGGATGAACATTTAGGTCATTTTCGTCCTCCCTAGTCTTATTCTTGTCCAATTAGGGTTTTTATGCAATCTTGTGCATCCAATAGGTGTGTTTGTGTCATTGGAGGAACATTTAGGTCATTTTCGTCCTCCCTAGTCTTATTCTTGTCCAATTAGGGATTTTATGCAATCTTGTGCATCCAATAGGTGTGTTTGTGTCATTGGACAAACATTTAGGTCATTTTCGTCCTCCCTAACCTTATTCTTGTCCAATTAGGGTTTTTAACCAATCTTGTGCATCCAATAAGTTCATTTGTGTCATTGGATGAACATTTTGGTCATTTTCGTCCTCCCTAGGCTTATTCTTGTCCAATTAGGGTTTTTAACCAATCTTGTGCATCCAATAAGTTCATTTGTGTCATTGGATGAACATTTAGGTCATTTTCGTCCTCCCTAGGCTTATTCTTGTCCAATTAGGGTTTTTAACCAATCTTGTGCATCCAATAAGTTCATTTGTGTCATTGGATGAACATTTAGGTCATTTTCGTCCTCCCTAGTCTTATTCTTGCCCAATTAGGGTTTTTATGCAATCTTGTGCATCCAATAGGTGTGTTGTTGTCATTGGACGAACATTTAGGTCATTTTCGTCCTCCCTAGGCTTATTCTTTTCCAATTAGGGTTTTTAACCAATCTTGTGCATCCAATAAGTTCATTTGTGTCATATGATGAACATTTAGGTCATTTTCGTCCTCCCTAGGCTTATTCTTGTCCAATTAGGGTTTTTAACCAATCTTGTGCATCCAATAAGTTCATTTGTGTCATTGGATGAACATTTAGGTCATTTTCGTCCTCCCTAGGCTTATTCTTGTCCAATTAGGGTTTTTAAGCAATCTTGTGCATCCAATAAGTTCATTTGTGTAATTGGATGAACATTTAGGTCATTTTCGTCCACCCTAGGCTTATTCTTGTCCAATTAGGGTTTTTAACCAATCTTGTGCATCCAATAAGTTCATTTGTGTCGTTGGATGAACATTTAGGTCATTTTCATCCTCCCTAGGCTTATTCTTGTCCAATTAGGGTTTTTAAGCAATCTTGTGCATCCAATAAGTTCATTTGTGTCATTGGATGAACATTTAGGTCATTTTCGTCCTCCCTAGGCTTATTCATGTCCAATTAGGGATTTTAACCAATCTTGTGCATCCAATAAGTTCAATTGTGTCATTGGATGAACATTAAGGTCATTTTCGTCCTCCTTAGGCTTATTCGTGTCCAATTAGGGTTTTTAACCAATCTTTTGCATCTAATAGGTGTGTTTGTGTCATTGGATGAAAATTTAGGTCATTTTCGTCCTCCCTAGGCTGATTCTTGTCCAATTAGGGTTTTTAACCAATCTTGTGCATCAAATAGGTGTGTTTGTGTCATTTGATGCACATTTAGGTCATTTTCGTCCTCCCTAGGCTTATTCTTGCCCAATTAGGGTTTTCAACCAATCTTGTGCATCCAATAAGTTCAATTGTCTCATTGGATGAAAATTTAGGTCATTTTCGTCCTCCCTAGGCTTATTCTTGTCGAGTTAGGGTTTTTAACCAATCTTGTGCATCCAATAGGCGTGTTTGTGTCATTGGATGAACATTTAGGTCATTTTCGTCCTCCCTAGGCTTATTCTTGTGCAATTATGGTTTTTAACCAATCTTGTGCATCCAATAAGTTCAATTGTGTCATTGGATGAACATTTAGGTCATTTTCATCTTCCCTACATTTATTCTTGTCCAATTAGGGTTTTTAAGCAATCTTGTGCATCCAATAAGTTCATTTGTGTCATTGGATGTACATTTAGGTCATTTTCGTCCTCCCTAGGCTTATTCTTGTCCAATTAGGGTTTTTAACCAATCTTTTGCATTCAATAGGTGTGTTTGTGTCATTGGATGAAAATTTATGTCATTTTCGTCCTCCCTAGGTTGATTCTAGTCCAATTAGGGTTTTTAACCAATCTTGTGCATCTAATAGGAGTGTTTGTGTCATTGGATGCACATTTAGGTCATTTTAGTCCTCCCTAGGCTTATTCTTGCCCAATTAGGGTTTTCAACCAATCTTGTGCATCCAATAAGTTCAATTGTCTCATTGGATGAAAATTTAGGTCATTTTCGTCCTCCCTAGGCTTATTCTTGTCGAGTTAGGGTTTTTAACCAATCTTGTGCATCCAATAGGCGTGTTTGTGTCATTGGATGAACATTTAGGTCATTTTCGTCCTCCCTAGTCTTATTCTTGTCCAATTTGGGTTTCTAAGCAATCTTGTGCATCCAATAAGTTCATTTGTGTCATTGGATTAACATTTAAGTCATTTTCGTACTCCCTAGGCTTATTCTTGTGCAATTATGGTTTTTAACCAATCTTGTGTATCCAATAGGTGGGTTTGTGTCATTGGATGAACTTTTAGGTCACTTTCATCCTCCCTAGGCTTATTGTTGTCCAATTAGAGTTTTTAACCAATCTTGTGCATCTAATAGGTGTGTTTGTGTCATTGGATGAACATTTAGGTCATTTTCATCTTCCCTACACTTATTAATTTTCAATTAGGTTTTTTAAGCAATCTTGTGCATCCAATAAGTTCATTTGTGTCATTGGATGTACATTTAGGTCATTTTCGTCCTCCCTAGGTTTATTCTTGTCCAATTAGGGTTTTTAAACAATCTTTTGCATTCCATAGGTGTGTTTGTGTCATTGGATGAAAATTTATGTCATTTTCGTCCTCCCTAGGTTGATTCTAGTCCAATTAGGGTTTTAAACAAATCTTGTGCATCTAATAGGTGTGTTTGTGTCATTGGATGCACATTTAGGTCATTTTAGTCCTCCATAGGCTTATTCTTGCCCAATTTGGGTTTTAAACAAATCTTGTGCATCCAATAAGTTCAATTGTCTCATTGGATGAAAATTTAGGTCATTTTCGTCCTCCCTAGGCTTATTCTTGTCGAGTTAGGGTTTTTAACCAATCTTGTGCATCCAATAGGCGTGTTTGTGTCGTTGGATGAACATTTAGGTCATTTTCGTCTTCCCTAGTCTTATTCTTGTCCAATTAGGGTTTCTAACCAATCTTGTGCATCCAATAAGTTCATTTGTGTCATTGGATTAACATTTAAGTCATTTTCGTCCTCCCTAGGCTTATTCTTGTGCAATTATGGTTTTTAACCAATCTTGTGTATCCAATAGGTGTGTTTGTGTCATTGGATGAACATTTAGGTCACTTTCATCCTCCCTAGGCTTATTGTTGTCCAATTAGAGTTTTTAACCAATCTTGTGCATCTAATAGGTGTGTTTGTGTCATTGGATGAACATTTAGGTCATTTTCGTCTTCCCTAAGCTTATTCTAGTCCAATTAGGGTTTTTAACCAATCTTATGCATCCAATAGGTGTGTTTGTGTCATTGGATGAACATTTATGTCATTTTCGTTCTCCCTAGGCTTATTCTTGTCCAATTAGGGTTTTTACCCAATCTTGTGCATTCAATAGGTGTGTTTATGTCATTGATGGAACATTTAGGTCATTTTCGTCCTCCCTAGGCTTATTCTTGTCCAATTAGGGTTTTTAAGTAATCTTGTGCATCCAATAAGTTCATTTGTGTCATTGGATGAACATTTAGGTCATTTTAGTCCTCCCTACACTTATTCTTGTCCAATTTGGGTTTCTAACCAATCTTGTGCATCCAATAGGTGTGTTTGTGTCATTGGATGAATATTTAAGTCATTTTCATCCTCCCTAGGCTTATTCTTGTCCAATTAAGGTTTTTAAGAAATCTTGTGCATCCAATAAGTTCTTTGTGTCATTGGATTAACATTTAAGTCATTTTCGTCCTCCCTGGGCTTATTCTTGTCCAATTAGGGTTTTTAACCAATCTTGTGCATCCTATAAGTTCATTTGTGTCATTGGATGAACATTTAGGTCATTTTCGTCCTCCCTAGGCTTATTCTTGTCCAATTAGGGTTTCTAACCAATCTTGTGCATCCAATAGGTGTGTTTGTGTCATTGGACGAACATTTAGGTCATTTTCGTCCTCCCTAGGCTTATTCTTGTCCAATTAGGGTTTTTAACCAATGTTGTGCATCCAATAAGTTCATTTGTGCATTGGGTGAACATTTAGGTCATTTTCGTCCTCCCTAGGCTTATTCTTGTCCAATTAGGGTTTTTAACCAATCTTGTGCATCCAATAAGTTCAATTGTGTCATTGGATGAACATTTAGGTCATTTTCATCTTCCCTACATTTATTCTTGTCCAGTTAGGGTTTTTAAGCAATCTTGTGCATCCAATAAGTTCATTTGTGTCATTGGATGTACATTTAGGTCATTTTCGTCCTCCCTAGGTTTATTCTTGTCCAATTAGGGTTTTTAACCAATCTTTTGCATTCAATAGGTGTGTTTGTGTCATTGGATGAAAATTTATGTCATTTTCGTCCTCCCTAGGTTGATTCTAGTCCAATTAGGGTTTTTAACCAATCTTGTGCATCTAATAGGTGTGTTTGTGTCATTGGATGCACATTTAGGTCATTTTAGTCCTCCCTAGGCTTATTCTTGCCCAATTATGGTTTTCAACCAATCTTGTGCATCCAATAAGTTCAATTGTCTCATTGGATGAAAATTTAGGTCATTTTGGTCCTCCCTAGGCTTATTCTTGTCGAGTTAGGGTTTTAAACCAATCTTGTGCATCCAATAGGCGTGTTTGTGTCGTTGGATGAACATTTAGGTCATTTTCGTCCTCCCTAGGCTTATTCTTGTGCAATTATGGTTTTTAACCAATCTTGTGCATCCAATAAGTTCAATTGTGTCATTGGATGAACATTTAGGTCATTTTCATCTTCCCTACATTTATTCTTGTCCAATTAGGGTTTTTAAGCAATCTTGTGCATCCAATAAGTTCATTTGTGTCATTGGATGTACATTTAGGTCATTTTCGTCCTCCCTAGGTTTATTCTTGTCCAATTAGGGTTTTTAACCAATCTTTTGCATTCAATAGGTGTGTTTGTGTCATTGGATGAAAATTTATGTCATTTTCGTCCTCCCTAGGTTGATTCTAGTCCAATTAGGGTTTTTAACCAATCTCGTGCATCTAATATGAGTGTTTGTGTCATTGGATGCACATTTAGGTCATTTTAGTCCTCCCTAGGCTTATTCTTGCCCAATTAGGGTTTTCAACCAATCTTGTGCATCCAATAAGTTCAATTGTCTCATTGGATGAAAATTTAGGTCATTTTCGTCCTCCCTAGGCTTATTCTTGTCGAGTTAGGGTTTTTAACCAATCTTGTGCATCCAATAGGCGTGTTTGTGTCATTGGATGAACATTTAGGTCATTTTCGTCCTCCCTAGTCTTATTCTTGTCCAATTAGGGTTTTTAACCAATCTTGTGCATCCAATAAGTTCATTTGTGTCATTGGATTAACATTTAGGTCATTTTCGTTCTCCCTAGGCTTATTCTTGTCCAATTAGGGTTTTTAACCAATCTTGTCCATCCAATAAGTTCATTTGTGTTATTGGATTAACATTTAGGTCATACTCGTCCTCCCTAGGCATATTCTTGTCCAATTAGGGTTTTTAACCAATCTTGTGCATCCAATAGGTGTGTTTGTGTCATTGGATGATCAATTAGGTCATTTTCGTCCTCCCTAGGCATATTCTTGTCCAGTTATGGTTTTTAACCAATCTTGTGCATCCAATAGGTGTGTTTGTGTCATTGGATGATCAATTAGGTCATTTTCGTCCTCCCTAGGCTTATTCTTGTCCAATTAGGGTTTTTAACCAATCTTGTGCATCCAATAACTCTGTTTGTGTCATTGAATTAATATTTAGGTCATTTTCGTCCTCCCTAGGCATATTCTTGTCCAATTAGGGTTTTTAACCAATCTTGTGCATCCAATAGGTGTGTTTGTGTCATTGGATGATCAATTAGGTCATTTTCGTCCTCCCTAGGCTTATTCTTGTCCAATTAGGGTTTTTAACCAATCGTGTGCATCCAATAAGTTGAGTTGTGTCATTCGGTTAACATTTAGGTCATTTTCGTCCTCCCTAGGCTTATTCTTGTCCAATTAGGGTTTTTAACCAATCTTGTGCATCCAATAAGTTCATTTGTGTCATTGGATTAACATTTAGGTCATTTTCGTCCTCCCTTGGCTTATTCTTGTCCAATTAGGGTTTTTAACCAATCTTGTGCATCCAATAGGTGTGTTTGTGTCATTGGATGAACATTTAGGTCATTTTCATCCTCTCTAGGCTTATTCTTGTCCAATTAGGGTTTTTAACCAATCTAGTGCATCCAATAAGTTCATTTGTGTCATTGGATGAACATTTAGGTCATTTTCGTCCCCCAAAGGCTTATTCTTGTCCAATTAGGGTTTCTAACCAATCTTGTGCATTTAATAGGTGTGTTTGTGTCATTGGATGAACATTTAGGTCATTTTCGTCCTCCCTAGGCTTATTCTTGTCCAATTAGGGTTTTTAACCAATCTTGTGCATCCAATAAGTTCATTTGTGTCATTGGATGAACATTTAGATCATTTTCGTCCTCCCTAGGCTTATTCTTGTCCAATTAGGGTTTTTAACCAATCTTGTGCATCCAATAAGTTCATTTGTGTCATAGGATTAACATTTAGGTCATTTTCGTCCTTCCTAGGCTTATTCTTGTCCAATTAGGGTTTCTAACCAATCTTGTGCATCCAATAGGTGTGTTTGTGTCATTGGATGAACATTTAGGTCATTTTCGTCCTCCCTAGGCTTATTCTTGTCCAATTAGGGTTTTTAACCAATCTTGTGCGTCCAGTAAGTTCATTTGTGTCATTGGATTAACATTTAGGTCATTTTCGTCCTCCCTAGGCTTATTCTTGTCCAATTAGGGTTTCTAACCAATCTTGTGCATCCAATAAGTTCATTTGTGTCATTGGATTAACATTTAGGTCATTTTCGTCCTCCCTAGGCTTATTCTTGTCCAATTAGGGTTTCTAACCAATCTTGTGCATCCAATAGGTGTGTTTGTGTCATTGGATGAACATTTAGGTCATTTTCGTCCTCCCTAGGCTTATTCTTGTCCAATTAGGGTTTTCAACCAATCTTGTGCATCCAATAAGTTCATTTGTGTCAATGGATGAACATTTAGGTCATTTTCGTCCTCCCTAGGCTTATTCTTGTACAATTAGGGTTTTAAGCAATCTTGTGCATCCAATAAGTTCATTTGTGTCATTGGATGAACATTTAGGTCATTTTCGTCCTCCCTAGGCTTATTCTTGTCCAATTAGGGTTTCTAACCAATCTTGTGCATCCAATAGGTGTGTTTGTGTCATTGGATGAACATTTAGGTCATTTTCGTCCTCCCTAGGCTTTTTCTTGTCCAATTAGGGTTTTTATACAATCTTGTGCATCCAATAACTTCATTTGTGTCATTGGATTAACATTTAAGTCATTTTCGTCCTCCGTAGGCTTATTCTTGTCCAATTATGATTTTTAACCAATCTTGTGCATTTAATAGGTGTGTTTGTGTCATTGGATGAACATTTAGGTCATTTTCGTCCTCCCTAGGCTTATTCTTGTCCAATTAGGGTTTTTAACCAATCTTGTGCATCCAATAGGTTTGTTTGTGTCATTGGATGAACATTTAGGTCATTTTCGTCCTCCCTAGGCTTATTCTTGTGCAATTAGGGTTTTTAACCAATCTTGTGCATCCAATAGGTGTGTTTGTGTCATTGGATGAACATTTAGGTCATTTTCGTCCTCCCTAGTCTTATTCTTGTCCAATTAGGGTTTTAAGCATTCTTGTGCAATCAATGTGTGTGTTTGTGTCATTGGATGCACATTTTGGTCAATTTCGTCCTCCCTAGGCTTATTCCTGTCTAATTAGGGTTTTTAACCAATCTTGTGCATCCAATAAGTTCATTTGTGTCATTGGATGAACATTTAGGTCATTTTCGTCCACCCTAGGCTTATTCTTGTCCAATTAGGGTTTTTAAGCAATCTTATGCATCCAATAACTTCATTTGTGTCATTGGATTAACATATAAGTCATTTTCGTCCTCCTTAGGCTTATTCTTGTCCAATTATGATTTTTAACCAATCTTGTGCATTCAATAGGTGTGTTTGTGTCATTGGATGAACATTTAGGTCATTTTCGTCCTCCCTAGGCTTATTCTTGTCCAATTAGGGTTTTTAACCAATCTTGTGCATCCAATAAGTTCATTTGTGTCATTGGATGAACATTTAGGTCATTTTCGTCCTCCCTAGGCTTATTCTTGTCCAATTAGGGTTTCTAACCAATCTTGTGCATCCAATAGGTGTGTTTGTGTCATTGAATGAACATTTAGGTCATTTTCGTCCTCCCTAGTCTTATTCTTGTCCAATTAGGGTTTTAAGCAATCTTGTGCATCCAATAAGTTCATTTGTGTCATTGGATTAACATTTAAGTCATTGTCGTCCTCCCTAGGCTTATTCTTGTCCAAGTATGATTTTTAACCAATCTTGAGCATTCAATAGGTGTGTTTGTGTCATTGGATGAACATTTAGGTCATTTTCGTCCTCCCTAGGCTTATTCTTGTCCAATTAGGGTTTTTAACCAATCTTGTGCATCCAATAGGTGTGTTTGTGTCATTGGATGAACATTTAGGTCATTTTCGTCCTCCCTAGTCTTATTCTTGTCCAATTAGGGTTTTAAGCCAATCTTGTGCATCCAATAGGTGTGTTTGTGTTATTTGATGAACATTTAGGTCATTTTCATCCTCCCTAGGCTTATTGTTGTACAATCAGGGTTTTTAACCAATCTTGTGCATCCAATAGGTGTGTTTGTGTCATTGGATGAACATTTAGGTCATTTTCGTCCTCCCTAGTCTTATTCTTGTCCAATTAGGGTTTTAAGCATTCTTGTGCAATCAATGTGTGTGTTTGTGTCATTGGATGCACATTTTGGTCAATTTCGTCCTCCCTAGGCTTATTCTTGTCCAATTAGGGTTTTTAACCAATCTTGTGCATCCAATAAGTTAATTTGTGTCGTTGGATGAACATTTAGGTTATTTTCGTTCTCCCTAGGCTTATTCTTGTCCAATTAGGGTTTTTAACCAATCTTGTGCATCCAATAAGTTCGTTTGTGTCATTGGATGAACATTTAGGTCATTTTCGTCCACCTTAGGCTTATTATTGTCCAATTAGGGTTTTTAAGCAATCTTATGCATCCAATAACTTCATTTGTGTCATTGGATTAACATTTAAGTCATTTTCGTCCTCCCTAGGCTTAGTCTTGTCCAATTATGATTTTTAACCAATCTTGTGGATTCAATAGGTGTGTTTGTGTCATTGGATGAACATTTAGGTCATTTTCGTCCTCCCTAGGCTTATTCTTGTCCAATTAGGGTTTTTAACCAATCTTGTGCATCCAATAAGTTCATTTGTGTCATTGGATGAACATTTAGGTCATTTTCGTCCTCCCTAGGCTTATTCTTGTCCAATTAGGGTTTCTAACTAATCTTGTGCATCCAATAGGTGTGTTTGTGTCATTGAATGAACATTTAGGTCATTTTTGTCCTCCCTAGTCTTATTCTTGTCCAATTAGGGTTTTAAGCAATCTTGTGCATCCAATAAGTTCATTTGTGTCAATGGATTAACATTTAAGTCATTTTCGTCCTCCCTAGGCTTATTCTTGTCCAATTAGGGTTTTTAACCAATCTGATGCATGCAATAGGTGTGTTAGTGTCATTGGATGAACATTTAAGTCATTTCCATCCTCCCTAGGCTTATTCTTGTCCAATTAGGGTTTTTAACCAATCTTGTGCATCCAATAGGTGTGTTTGTGTCATTGGATGAACATTTAGGTCATTTTCGTCCTCCCTAGTCTTATTCTTGTCCAATTAGGGTTTTAAGCCAATCTTGTGCATCCAATAGGTGTGTTTGTGTTATTTGATGAACATTTAGGTCATTTTCATCCTCCCTATGCTTATTGTTGTACAATCAGGGTTTTTAACCAATCTTGTGCATCCAATAGGTGTGTTTGTGTCATTGGATGAACATTTAGGTCATTTTCGTCCTCCCTAGTCTTATTCTTGTCCAATTAGGGTTTTAAGCTTTCTTGTGCAATCAATGTGTGTGTTTGTGTCATTGGATGCACATTTTGGTCAATTTCGTCCTCCCTAGGCTTATTCTTGTCCAATTAGGGTTTTTAACCAATCTTGTGCATCCAATAAGTTAATTTGTGTCGTTGGATGAACATTTAGGTTATTTTCGTTCTCCCTAGGCTTATTCTTGTCCAATTAGGGTTTTTAACCAATCTTGTGCATCCAATAAGTTCGTTTGTGTCATTGGATGAACATTTAGGTCATTTTCGTGCACCCTAGGCTTATTATTGTCCAATTAGGGTTTTTAAGCAATCTTATGCATCCAATAACTTCATTTGTGTCATTGGATTAACATTTAAGTCATTTTCGTCCTCCCTAGGCTTATTCTTGTCCAATTATGATTTTTAACCAATCTTGTGGATTCAATAGGTGTGTTTGTGTCATTGGATGAACATTTAGGTCATTTTCGTCCTCCCTAGGCTTATTCTTGTCCAATTATGGTTTTTAACCAATCTTGTGCATCCAATAAGTTCATTTGTGTCATTGGATGAACATTTAGGTCATTTTCGTCCTCCCTAGGCTTATTCTTGTCCAATTAGGGTTTCTAACTAATCTTGTGCATCCAATAGGTGTGTTTGTGTCATTGAATGAACATTTAGGTCATTTTTGTCCTCCCTAGTCTTATTCTTGTCCAATTAGGGTTTTAAGCAATCTTGTGCATCCAATAAGTTCATTTGTGTCAATGGATTAACATTTAAGTCATTTTCGTCCTCCCTAGGCTTATTCTTGTCCAATTAGGGTTTTTAACCAATCTGATGCATGCAATAGGTGTGTTTGTGTCATTGGATGAACATTTAGGTCATTTCCATCCTCCCTAGGCTTATTCTTGTCCAATTAGGGTTTTTAACCAATCTTGTGCATCCAATAGGTGTGTTTGTGTCATTGGATGAACATTTAGGTCATTTTCGTCCTCCCTAGTCTTATTCTTGTCCAATTAGGGTTTTAAGCCAATCTTGTGCATCCAATAGGTGTGTTTGTGTTATTTGATGAACATTTAGGTCATTTTCATCCTCCCTATGCTTATTGTTGTACAATCAGGGTTTTTAACCAATCTTGTGCATCCAATAGGTGTGTTTGTGTCATTGGATGAACATTTAGGTCATTTTCGTCCTCCCTAGTCTTATTCTTGTCCAATTAGGGTTTTAAGCTTTCTTGTGCAATCAATGTGTGTGTTTGTGTCATTGGATGCACATTTTGGTCAATTTCGTCCTCCCTAGGCTTATTCTTGTCCAATTAGGGTTTTTAACCAATCTTGTGCATCCAATAAGTTAATTTGTGTCGTTGGATGAACATTTAGGTTATTTTCGTTCTCCCTAGGCTTATTCTTGTCCAATTAGGGTTTTTAACCAATCTTGTGCATCCAATAAGTTCGTTTGTGTCATTGGATGAACATTTAGGTCATTTTCGTCCACCCTAGGCTTATTCTTGTCCAATGAGGGTTTTTAACCAATCTTGTGCATCCAATAAGTTCATTTGTGTCATTGGATGAACATTTAGGTCATTTTCGTCCTCCCTAGGCTTATTCTTGTCCAATTAGGGTTTCTAACTAATCTTGTGCATCCAATAGGTGTGTTTGTGTCATTGAATGAACATTTAGGTCATTTTTGTCCTCCCTAGTCTTATTCTTGTCCAATTAGGGTTTTAAGCAATCTTGTGCATCCAATAAGTTCATTTGTGTCAATGGATTAACATTTAAGTCATTTTCGTCCTCCCTAGGCTTAGTCTTGTCCAATTATGATTTTTAACCAATCTTGTGGATTCAATAGGTGTGTTTGTGTCATTGGATGAACATTTAGGTCATTTTCGTCCTCCCTAGGCTTATTCTTGTCCAATTAGGGTTTTTAACCAATCTTGTGCATCCAATAAGTTCATTTGTGTCATTGGATGAACATTTAGGTCATTTTCGTCCTCCCTAGGCTTATTCTTGTCCAATTAGGGTTTCTAACTAATCTTGTGCATCCAATAGGTGTGTTTGTGTCATTGGATGAACATTTAGGTCATTTTCGTCCTCCCTAGGCTTATTCTTGTCCAATTAGGGTTTCTAACCAATCTTGTGCATCCAATAGGTGTGTTTAGCCATTTGATGAACATTTAGGTCATTTTCGTCCTCCCTAGGCTTATTCTTGTCCAATTAGGGTTTTTAACCAATCTTGTGCATCCAATAGGTGTGTTTGTGTCATTGGATGAACATTTAGGTCATTTTCGTCCTCCCTAGTCTTATTCTTGTCCAATTAGGGTTTTAAGCAATCTTGTGCATCCATTAAGTTCATTTGTGTCATTGGAAGAACATTTAGGTCATTTTTCGTCCTCCCTAGGCTTATTCTTGTCCAATTAGGGTTTTTAAGCAATCTTGTGCATCTAATAAGTTCATTTGTGTCATTGGATGAACATTTAGGTCATTTTCGTCCTCCCTAGGCTTATTCTTGTCCAATTAGGGTTTTTAACCAATCTTGTGCATCCAATAAGTTCATTTGTGTCATTGGATTAACATTTAGGTCTTTTTCGTCCTCCCTAGGCATATTCTTGTCCAATTTGGGTTTTTAACCAATCTTGGGCATCCTATAGGTGTGTTTGTGTCATTGGATGATCAATTAGGTCATTTTCGTCCTCCCTAGGCTTATTCTTGTCCAATTAGGGTTTTTAACCAATCTTGTGCATCCAATAGGTGTGTTTGTGTCATTGGATGATCAATTAGGTCATTTTCGTCCTCCCTAGGCTTATTCTTGTCCAATTAGGGTTTTTAACCAATCTTGTGCATCCAATAAGTTCATTTGTGTCATTGGATGATCAATTAGGTCATTTTCGTCCTTCCTAGGCATATTCTTGATCAACTAGGGTTTTAAACCAATCTTGTGCATCCAATAGGTGTGTTTGTGTCATTGGATGATCAATTAGGTCATTTTCGTCCTCCCTAGGCTTATTCTTGTCCAATTAGGGTTTTTAACCAATCTTGTGCATCCAATAGGTGTGTTTGTGTCATTGGATGATCAATTAGGTCATTTTCGTCCTCCCTAGGCTTATTCTTGTCCAATTAGGGTTTTTAACCAATCTTGTGCATCCAATAGGTGTGTTTGTGTCATTGGATGATCAATTAGGTCATTTTCGTCCTCCCTAGGCTTATTCTTGTCCAATTAGGGTTTTTAACCAATCTTGTGCATCCAATAGGTGTGTTTGTGTCATTGGATGATCAATTAGGTCATTTATCGTCCTCCCTAGGCTTATTCTTGTCCAATTAGGGTTTTTAACCAATCTTGTGCATCCAATAGGTTGAGTTGTGTCATTGGATTAACATTTAGGTCATTTTCGTCCTCCCTAGGCATATTCTTGTCCAATTAGGGTTTTTAACCAATCTTGTGCATCCAATAGGTGTGTTTGTGTCATTGGATGATCAATTAGGTCATTTTCGTCCTCCCTAGGCTTATTCTTGTCCAATTAGGGTTTTTAACCAATCTTGTGCATCCAATCGGTGTGTTTGTGTCATTGGATTAACATTTAGGTCATTTTCGTCCTCCCTAGGCTTATTCTTGTCCAATTAGGGTTTTTAACCAATCTTGTGCATCCAATAGGTGTGTTTGTGTCATTGGATGTACATTTAGGTCATTTTCGTCCTCCCTAGGCTTATTCTTGCCCAATTAGGGTTTTTAACCAATCTTGTGCATCCAATAAGTTCATTTGAGTCATTGGAGGAACATATAAGTCACTTTCGTCCTCCCTAGGCTTATTCTTGTCCAATTAGGATTTTTAACCAATCTTGTTCATCCAATAGGTGTGTTTGTGTCATTGGATGTACATTTAGGTCATTTTCGTCCTCCCAAGGCTTATTCTTGTCCAATTAGGGTTTTTAACCAATCTTGTGCATCCAATAGGTGTGTTTGTGTCATTGGAGGAACATATAGGTCATTTTCGTCCTCCCTAGGCTTATTCTTGTCCAATTAGGGTTTTTAACCAATCTTGTGCATCCAATAGGTGTGTTTGTGTCATTGGATGTACATTTAGGTCATTTTCTTCTTCCCTAGGCTTATTCTTCTCCAATTAGGGTTTTTAACCAATCTTGTGCATCCAATAAGTTCATTTGTGTCATTGGATAAACATTTAGGTCATTTTCGTCCTCCGAAGACTTATTCTTGTCCAATTAGGGTTTTTTACCAATCTTGTGCATCCAATAGGTGTGTTTGTGTCATTGGATTAACATTTAGGTCATTTTCGTCCTCCCAAGGCTTATTCTTGTCCAATTAGGGTTTTTAACCAATCTTGTGCATCCAATAGGTGTGTTTGTGTCATTGGATGTACATTTAGGTCATTTTCGTCCTCCCTAGGCTTATTCTTGTCCAATTAGGGTTTTTAACCAATCTTGTGCATCCAATAAGTGTGTTTGTATCATTGGATTAACATTTAGGTCATTTTCGTCCTCCCAAGGCTTATTCTTGTCCAATTAGGAATTTTAACCAATCTTGTGCATCCAATAAGTGTGTTTGTATCATTGGATTATCATTTAGGTCATTTTCGTCCTCCCAAGGCTTATTCTTGTCCAATTAGGGTTTTTAACCAATCTTGTGCATCCAATAGGTGTGTTTGTGTCATTGGAGGAACATATAGGTCTTTTTCGTCCTCCCTAGGCTTATTCTTGTCCAATTAGTGTTTTTAACCATCTTGTGCATCCAGTAGGTGTGTTTGTGTCATTGGATTAACATTTAGGTCATTTTCGTCCTCCCTAGGCTTATTCTTGTCCAATTACGGTTTTTAACCAATCTTGTGCATCCCATAGGTATGTTTGTGCCATTGGATGTACATTTAGGTCATTTTCGTCCTCCCTAGGCTTATTCTTGTCCAATTAGGGTTTTTAACCAATCTTGTTCATCCAATAAGTTCATTTGTGTCATTGGAGGAACATATAGGTCATTTTCGTCCTCCCTAGGCTTATTCTTATCCAATTAGGGTTTTTAACCATCTTGTGCATCCAATAGGTGTGTTTGTGTCATTGGATTAACATTTAGGTCATTTTCGTCCTCCCTAGCCTTATTCTTGTCCAATTAAGGTTTTTAACCAATCTTGTGCATCCAATAGGTGTGTTTGTGTCATTGGATTTACATTTAGGTCATTTTCGTCCTCCCTAGGCTTATTCTTGTCCAATTAGGGTTTTTAACCAATCATGTGCATCCAATAAGTTCATTTGTGTCATTGGAGGAACATTTAGGTCATTTTCGTCCTCCCTAGGCTTATTCTTCTCCAATTAGGGTTTTAACCAATCTTGTGGATCTAATAAGTGTGTTTGTATCATTGGAGTAACATTTAGGTCATTTTCGTCCTCCCAAGGCTTATTCTTGTCCAATTAGGGTTTTTAACCAATCTTGTGCATCCAATAAGTGTGTTTGTATCATTGGAGTAACATTTAGGTCATTTTCGTCCTCCCAAGGCTTATTCTTGTCCAATTAGGGTTTTTAACCAATCTTGTGCATCCAATAAGTGTGTTTGTATCATTGGAGTAACATTTTGGTCATTTTCGTCCTCCCAAGGCTTATTCTTGTCCAATTAGGGTTTTTAACCAATCTTGTGCATCCAATAAGTATGTTTGTATCATTGGATTAACATTTAGGTCATTTTCGTCCTCCCAAGGCTTATTCTTGTCCAATTAGGGTTTTTAACCAATCTTGTGCATCCAATAGGTGTGTTTGTGTCATTGGAGGAACATATAGGTCATTTTCGTCCTCCCTAGGCTTATTCTTGTCCAATTAGGGTTTTTAACCAATCTTGTGCATCCAATAGGTGTGTTTGTGTCATTGGATGTACATTTAGGTCATTTTCTTCTTCCCTAGGCTTATTCTTCTCCAATTAGGGTTTTTAACCAATCTTGTGCATCCAATAAGTTCATTTGTGTCATTGGATAAACATTTAGGTCATTTTCGTCCTCCGAAGACTTATTCTTGTCCAATTAGGGTTTTTTACCAATCTTGTGCATCCAATAGGTGTGTTTGTGTCATTGGATTAACATTTAGGTCATTTTCGTCCTCCCTAGGCTTATTCTTGTCCAATTAGGGTTTTTAACCAATCTTGTGCTTCCAATAGGTGTGTTTGTGTCATTGGAGGAACATATAGGTCATTTTCGTCCTCCCTAGGCTTATTCTTGTCCAATTAGGGTTTTTAACCAATCTTGTGCATCCAATAGGTGTGTTTGTGTCATTGGATGTACATTTAGGTCATTTTCGTCTTCCCTAGGCTTATTCTTGTCCAATTAGGGTTTTTAACCAATCTTGTGCATCCAATAAGTTCATTAGTGTCATTAGAGGAACATTTAGGTCATTTTCGTCCTCCGTAGGCTTATTCTTCTCCAATTAGTGTTTTAACCAATCTTGTGCATCCAATAAGTGTGTTTGTATCATTGGAGTAACATTTAGGTCATTTTCGTCCTCCCAAGGCTTATTCTTGTCCAATTAGGGTTTTTAACCAATCTTGTGCATCCAATAAGTGTGTTTGTATCATTGGAGTAACATTTAGGTCATTTTCGTCCTCCCAAGGCTTATTCTTGTCCAATTAGGGTTTTTAACCAATCTTGTGTATCCAATAAGTGTGTTTGTATCATTGGATTAACATTTAGGTCATTTTCGTGCTCCCAAGGCTTATTCTTGTCCAATTAGGGTTTTTAACCAATCTTGTGCATCCAATAGGTGTGTTTGTGTCATTGGAGGAACATATAGGTCATTTTCGTCCTCCCTAGGCTTATTCTTTTCCAATTAGGGTTTTTAACCAATCTTGTGCATCCAATAGGTGTGTTTGTGTCATTGGATGTACATTTAGGTCATTTTCTTCTTCCCTAGGCTTATTCTTCTCCAATTAGGGTTTTTAACCAATCTTGTGCATCCAATAAGTTCATTTGTGTCATTGGATAAACATTTAGGTCATTTTCGTCCTCCGAAGACTTATTCTTGTCCAATTAGGGTTTTTTACCAATCTTGTGCATCCAATAGGTGTGTTTGTGTCATTGGATTAACATTTAGGTCATTTTCGTCCTCCCTAGGCTTATTCTTGTCCAATTAGGGTTTTTAACCAATCTTGTGCTTCCAATAGGTGTGTTTGTGTCATCGGATTAACATTTAGGTCATTTTCGTCCTCCCTAGGCTTATTCTTGTCCAATTAGGGTTTTTAACCAATCTTGTGCATCCGATAGGTGTGTTTGTGTCATTGGATGAACATTTAGGTCATTTTCGTCCTCCCAAGGCTTATTCTAGTCCAATTAGGGTTTTTAACCAATCTTGTGCATCCATTAAGTTCATTTGTGTCATTGGAGGAACATATAGGTCATTTTCGTCCTCCCTAGGCTTATTCTTGTCTAATTAGGGTTTTTAACCAATCTTGTACATCCAATAGGTGTGTTTGTGTCATTGGATGTACATTTAGGTCATTTTCATCCTCCCTAGGCTTATTCTTGTCGAATTAGGGTTTTTAACCAATCTTGTGCATCCAATAAGTTCATTTGTGTCATTGGAGGAACATATAGGCCATTTTCGTCCTCCCTAGGCTTATTCTTTTCCAATTAGGGTTTTTAACCAATCTTGTGCATCCAATAGGTGTGTTTATGTCATTGATTAACATTTAGGTCATTTTCGTCCTCCCTAGGATTATTCTTGTCCAATTAAGGTTTTTAACCAATATTGTGCATCCAATAGGTGTGTTTGTGTCATTGGATGTACATTTAGGTCATTTTTGTCCTCCCTAGGCTTATTCTTGTCCAATTAGGGTTTTTAAACAATCTTGTGCATCCAATAAGTGTGTTTGTATCATTGGATTAACATTTAGGTCATTTTCGTCCTCCCAAGGCTTATTCTAGTCCAATTAGGGTTTTTAACCAATCTTGTGCATCCAATAAGTGTGTTTGTATCATTGGATTAACATTTAGGTCATTTTCGTCCTCCCAAGGCTTATTCTTGTCCAATTAGGGTTTTTAACCAATCTTGTGCATCCAATAGGTGTGTTTGTGTCATTGGAGGAACATATAGGTCATTTTCGTCCTCCCTAGGCTTATTCTTGTCCAATTAGTGTTTTTAACCATCTTGTGCGTCAAATAGGTGTGTTTGTGTCATTGGATTAACATTTTGGTCATTTTCGTCCTCCCTAGGCTTATTCTTGTCCAATTACGGTTTTTAACCAATCTTGTGCATCCAATAGGTGTGTTTGGGTCATTGGATGTACATTTAGGTCATTTTCGTCCTCCCTAGGCTTATTCTTGTCCAATTAGGGTTTTTAACCAATCTTGTTCATCCAATAAGTTCATTTGTGTCATTGGAGGAACATATAGGTCATTTTCGTCCTCCCTAGGCTTATTCTTATCCAATTAGGGTTTTTAACCATCTTGTGCATCCAATAGGTGTGTTTGTGTCATTGGATGTACATTTAGGTCATTTTCGTCCTCCCTAGGCTTATTCTTGTCCAATTAGGGTTTTTAACCAATCTTGTGCATCCAATAAGTTCATTAGTGTCATTAGAGGAACATTTAGGTCATTTTCGTCCTCCGTAGGCTTATTCTTCTCCAATTTGTGTTTTAACCAATCTTGTGCATCCAATAAGTGTGTTTGTATCATTGGAGTAACATTTAGGTCATTTTCGTCCTCCCAAGGCTTATTCTTGTCCAATTAGGGTTTTTAACCAATCTTGTGCATCCAATAAGTGTGTTTGTATCATTGGATTAACATTTAGGTCATTTTCGTCCTCCCAAGGCTTATTCTTGTCCAATTAGGGTTTTTAACCAATCTTGTGCATCCAATAGGTGTGTTTGTGTCATTGGAGGAACACATAGGTCATTTTCGTCCTCCCTAGGCTTATTCTTGTCCAATTAGGGTTTTTAACCAATCTTGTGCATCCAATAGGTGTGTTTGTGTCATTGGATGTACATTTAGGTCATTTTCTTCTTCCCTAGGCTTATTCTTCTCCAATTAGGGTTTTTAACCAATCTTGTGCATCCAATAAGTTCATTTGTGTCATTGGATAAACATTTACGTCATTTTCGTCCTCCGAAGACTTATTCTTGTCCAATTAGGGTTTTTTACCAATCTTGTGCATCCAATAGGTGTGTTTGTGTCATTGGATTAACATTTAGGTCATTTTCGTCCTCCCTAGGCTTATTCTTGTCCAATTAGGGTTTTTAACCAATCTTGTGCTTCCAATAGGTGTGTTTGTGTCATTGGATTAACATTTAGGTCATTTTCGTCCTCCCTAGGCTTATTCTTGTCCAATTAGGGTTTTTAACCAATCTTGTGCATCCGATAGGTGTGTTTGTGTCATTGGATGAACATTTAGGTCATTTTCGTCCTCCCTAAGCTTATTCTTGTCCAATTAGGGTTTTTAACCAATCTTGTGCATCCAATAAGTTCATTTGTGTCATTGGATGAACATTTAGGTCATTTTCGTCCTCCCTAGGCTTATTCTTGTCTAATTAGGGTTTTTAACCAATCTTGTGCATCCAATATGTGTGTTTGTGTCATTGGATGAACATTTAGGTCATTTTCGTCCTCCCTATGCTTATTCTTGTCCAATTAGGGTTTTTAACCAATCTTGTGCATCCAATAGGTGTGTTTGTGTCATTGGATGATCAATTAGGTCATTTTCGTCCTCCCTAGGCTTATTCTTTCCCAATTAGGGTTTTTAACCAATCTTGTGCATCCAATAACTTTGTTTGTGTCATTGAATTAATATTTAGGTCATTTTCGTCCTCCCTAGGCATATTCTTGTCCAATTAGGGTTTTTAACCAATCTTGTGCATCCAATAGGTGTGTTTCTGTCATTGGATGATAAATTAGGTCATTTTCGTCCTCCCTAGGCATATTCTTGTCCAATTAGGGTTTTTAACCAATCTTGTGCATTCGATAGGTGTGTTTGTGGCAATGGATGATCAATTAGGTCATTTTCGTCCTCCCTAGGCTTTTTCTTGTCCAATTAGGGTTTTTAACCAATCTTGTGCATCCAATAGGTGTGTTTGTGTCATTGGATGATCAATTAGGTCATTTTCGTCCTCCCTAGGCTTATTCTTGTCCAATTAGGGTTTTTAACCAATCTTGTGCATCCAATAACTTTGTTTGTGTCATTGAATTAATATTAATGTCATTTTCGTCCTCCCTAGGCATATTCTTGTCCAATTAGAGTTTTTAACCAATCTTGTGCATCCAATAAGTTGAGTTGTGTCATTGGATTAACATTTAGGTCATTTTCGTCCTCCCTAGGCATATTCTTGTCCAATTAGGGTTTTTAACCAATCTTGTGCATCCAATAGGTGTGTTTGTGTCATTGGATGATCAATTAGGTCATTTTCGTCCTCCCTAGGCTTATTCTTGTCCAATTAGGGTTTTTAACCAATCTTGTGCATCCAATAGGTGTGTTTGTGTCATTGGATGATCAATTAGGTCATTTTCGTCCTCCCTAGGCTTATTCTTGTCCAATTAGGGTTTTTAACCATTCTTGTGCATCCAATAGGTGTGTTTGTGTCATTGGATGATCAATTAGGTCATTGTTGTCCTCCCTAGGCTTATTCTTGTCCAATTAGGGTTTTTAACCAATCTTGTGCATCCAATAGGTGTGTTTGTGTCATTGGATGATCAATTAGGTCATTTTCGTCCTCCCTAGGCTTATTCTTGTCCAATTAGGGTTTTTAACCAATCTTGTGCATCCAATAGGTGTGTTTATGTCATTGGATGCTCAATTAGGTCATTTTTGTCCTCCCTAGGCTTATTCTTGTCCAATTAGGGTTTTTAACCAATCTTGTGCATCCAATAGGTGTGTTTGTGTCATTGGATGATCAATTAGGTCATTTTCGTCCTCCCTAGGCTTATTCTTGTCCAATTAGGGTTTTTAACCAATCTTGTGCATCCAATAAGTTGAGTTGTGTCATTAGATTTACATTTAGATCATTTTCGTCGTCCCTAGTCATATTCTTGTCCAATTAGGGTTTTTAACCAATCTTGTGCATCCAATAGGTGTGTTTGTGTCATTGGATGATCAATTAGGTCATTTTTGTCCTCCCTAGGCTTATTCTTGTCCAATTAGGGTTTTTAACCAATCTTGTGCATCCAATAGGTGTGTTTGTGTCATTGGATGATCTATTAGGTCATTTTCGTCCTCCCTAGGCTTATTCTTGTCCAATTAGGGTTTTTAAACCATTCTTGTGCATCTAATAAGTTGAGTTGTGACATTGGATTAACATTTAGGTCTTTTTCGTCCTCCCTAGGTTTATTCTTGTCCAATTAGGGTTTTTAACCAATCTTGTGCAACCAATAAGTTCATTTGTGTCATTGGATTAACATTTAGGTCATTTTCGTCCTCCCTAGGCTTATTCTTGTCCAATTAGGGTTTTTAACCAATCTTGTGCATCCAATAGGTGTGTTTGTGTCATTGGATGTACATTTAGGTCATTTTCGTCATCCCTAGGCTTATTCTTGTCCAATTAGGGTTTTAACCAATCTTGTGCATTCAATAGGTGTGTTTGTGTCATTGGATTAACATTTAGGTCATTTTCGTCGTCCCTAGGCTTATTCTTGTCCAATTAGAGTTTTTAACAAATTTTGTGCATCCAATATGTTCATTTGTGTCATTGGAGGAACATATAGGTCATTTTCGTCCTCCCTAGGCTTATTCTTGTCCAATTAGGGTTTTTAACCAATCTTGTGCATCCAATAGGTGTGTTTGTGTCATTGGATGTACATTTAGGTCATTTTCGTCTTCCCTAGGCTTATTCTTGTCCAATTAGGGTTTTTAACCAATCTTGTGCATCCAATAAGTTCATTAGTGTCATTAGAGGAACATTTAGGTCATTTTCGTCCTCCGTAGGCTTATTCTTCTCCAATTAGTGTTTTAACCAATCTTGTGCATCCAATAAGTGTGTTTGTATCATTGGAGTAACATTTAGGTCATTTTCGTCCTCCCAAGGCTTATTCTTGTCCAATTAGGGTTTTTAACCAATCTTGTGTATCCAATAAGTGTGTTTGTATCATTGGATTAACATTTAGGTCATTTTCGTCCTCCCAAGGCTTATTCTTGTCCAATTAGGGTTTTTAGCCAATCTTGTGCATCCTATAATTTCATTAGTGTCATTGGATTAACATTTAGGTCATTTTCGTCCTCTCTAGGCTTATTCTTGTCCAATTAGGGTTTTTAACCAATCTTGTGCATCCAATAGGTGTGTTTGTATCATTGGATTAACATTTAGGTCATTTTCGTCCCCCCAAGGCTTATTCTTGTCCAATTAGGGTTTTTAACCAATCTTGTGCATCCAATAGGTGTGTTTGTGTCATTGGATGTACATTTAGGTCATTTTCGTCCTCCCTAGGCTTATTCTTGTCCAATTAGGGTTTTTAACCAATCTTGTGCATCCAATAAGTGTGTTTGTATCATTGGATTAACATTTAGGTCAATTTCGTCCTCCCAAGGCTTATTCTTGTCCAATTTGGAATTTTAACCAATCTTGTGCATCCAATAAGTGTGTTTGTATCATTGGATTATCATTTAGGTCATTTTCGTCCTCCCAAGGCTTATTCTTGTCCAATTAGGGTTTTTAACCAATCTTGTGCATCCAATAGGTGTGTTTGTGTCATTGGAGGAACATATAGGTCTTTTTCGTCCTCCCTAGGCTTATTCTTGTCCAATTAGTGTTTTTAACCATCTTGTGCATCCAATAGGTGTGTTTGTGTTATTGGATTAACATTTAGGTCATTTTCGTCCTCCCTAGGCTTATTCTTGTCCAATTACGGTTTTTAACCAATCTTGTGCATCCCATAGGTATGTTTGTGCCATTGGATGTACATTTAGGTCATTTTCGTCCTCCCTAGGCTTATTCTTGTCCAATTAGGGTTTTTAACCAATCTTGTTCATCCAATAAGTTCATTTGTGTCATTGGAGGAACATATAGGTCATTTTCGTCCTCCCTAGGCTTATTCTTATCCAATTAGGGTTTTTAACCATCTTGTGCATTCAATAGGTGTGTTTGTGTCATTGGATGTACATTTAGGTCATTTTCGTCCTCCCTAGGCTTATTCTTGTCCAATTAGGGTTTTTAACCAATCTTGTGCATCCAATAAGTTCATTAGTGTCATTAGAGGAACATTTAGGTCATTTTCGTCCTCCGTAGGCTTATTCTTCTCCAATTTGTGTTTTAACCAATCTTGTGCATCCAATAAGTGTGTTTGTATCATTGGAGTAACATTTAGGTCATTTTCGTCCTCCCAAGGCTTATTCTTGTCCAATTAGGGTTTTTAACCAATCTTGTGCATCCAATAAGTGTGTTTGTATCATTGGATTAACATTTAGGTCATTTTCGTCCTCCCAAGGCTTATTCTTGTCCAATTAGGGTTTTTAACCAATCTTGTGCATCCAATAGGTGTGTTTGTGTCATTGGAGGAACATATAGGTCATTTTCGTCATCCCTAGGCTTATTCTTGTCCAATTAGGGTTTTTAACCATCTTGTGCATCCAATAGGTGTGTTTGTGTCATTGGATTAACATTTAGGTCATTTTCGTCCTCCCTAGGCTTATTCTTGTCCAATTACAGTTTTTAACCAATCTTGTGCATCCAATAGGTGAGTTTGTGTCATTGGATTAACATTTAGGTCATTTTCGTCCTCCCTAGGCTTATTCTTGTCCAATTAGGGTTTTTAGCCAATCTTGTGCATCCAATAAGTTCATTAGTGTCATTGGATTAACTTTTAGGTCATTTTCGTCCTCTCTAGGCTTATTCTAGTCCAATTAGGGTTTTTAACCAATCTTGTGCATCCAATAGGTGTGTTTGTATCATTGGATGTACATTTAGGTCATTTTTGTCCTCCCTAGGCTTATTCTTGTCCAATTAGGATTTTTAACCAATCTTGTGCATCCAATAGGTGTGTTTGTGTCATTGGATTAACATTTAGGTAATTTTCGTCCTCCTTAGGCTTATTCTTGTCCAATTAGGGTTTTTAACCAAACTTGTGCTTCCAATAGGTGTGTTTGTGTCATTGGATTAACATTTAGGTCATTTTCGTCCTCCCTAGGGTTATTCTTGTCCAATTAGGGTTTTTAGCCAATCTTGTGCATCCTATAAGTTCATTAGTGTCATTGGATTAACATTTAGGTCATTTTCGTCCTCTCTAGGCTTATTCTTGTCCAATTAGGGTTTTTAACCAATCTTGTGCATCCAATAGGTGTGTTTGTATCATTGGATTAACATTTAGGTCATTTTCGTCCCCCCAAGGCTTATTCTTGTCCAATTAGGGTTTTTAACCAATCTTGTGCATCCAATAGGTGTGTTTGTGTCATTGGTTGTACATTTAGGTCATTTTCGTCCTCCCTAGGCTTATTCTTGTCCAATTAGGGTTTTTAACCAATCTTGTGCATCCAATAAGTGTGTTTGTATCATTGGATTAACATTTAGGTCATTTTCGTCCTCCCAAGGCTTATTCTTGTCCAATTAGGAATTTTAACCAATCTTGTGCATCCAATAAGTGTGTTTGTATCATTGGATTATCATTTAGGTCATTTTCGTCCTCCCAAGGCTTATTCTTGTCCAATTAGGGTTTTTAACCAATCTTGTGCATCCAATAGGTGTGTTTGTGTCATTGGAGGAACATATAGGTCTTTTTCGTCCTCCCTAGGCTTATTCTTGTCCAATTAGTGTTTTTAACCATCTTGTGCATCCAATAGGTGTGTTTGTGTCATTGGATTAACATTTAGGTCATTTTCGTCCTCCCTAGGCTTATTCTTGTCCAATTACGGTTTTTAACCAATCTTGTGCATCCAATAGGTGTGTTTGTGTCATTGGATGAACATTTAGGTCATTTTCGTCCTCCCTAGGCTTATTCTTGTCCAATTAGGGTTTTTAACCAATCTTGTGCATCCAATAAGTTTGTTTGTGTCATTGGATTAACATTTAGGTCATTTTCGTCCTCCCTAGACATATTCTTGTCCAATTAGGGTTTTTAACCAATCTTGTGCATCCAATAGGTGTGTTTGTGTCATTGGATGATCAATTAGGTCATTTTCGTCCTCCCTAGGCTTATTCTTGTCCAATTAGGGTTTTTAACCAATCTTGTGCATCCAATAAGTTTGTTTGTTTCATTTAATTAATATTTAGGTCATTTTCGTCCTCCCTAGGCATATTCTAGTCCAATTAGGGTTTTTAACCAATCTTGTGCATCCAATAGGTGTGTTTGTGTCATTGGATGATCAATTAGGTCATTTTCGTCCTCCCTAGGCATATTCTTGTCCAATTAGGGTTTTTAACGAATCTTGTGCATCCAATAGGTGTGTTTGTGTCATTGGATGATCAATTAGGTCATTTTCGTCCTCCCTAGGCTTATTCTTGTCCAATTAGGGTTTTTAACCAATCTTGTGCATCCAATAAGTTCATTTGTGTCATTGGATTAACATTTAGGTCATTTTCGTCCTCCCTAGGCATATTCTTGTCCAATTAGGGTTTTTAACCAATCTTGTGCTTCCAATGGGTGTGTTTGTGTCATTGGATGATCAATTAGGTCATTTTCGTCCTCCCTAGGCTTATTCTTGTCCAATTAGGGTTTTTAACCAATCTTGGGCATCCAATAAGTTTGTTTATGTCATTGAATTAATATTTAGGTCATTTTCTTCCTCCCTAGGCATATTCTTGTCCAATTAGGGTTTTTAACCATCTTGTGCATCCAATAGGTGTATTTGTGTCATTGGATGATAAATTAGGTCATTTTCGTCCTCCCTAGGCTTATTCATGTCCAATAAGGGTTTTTAACCAATCTTGTGCATCCAATAGGTGTGTTTGTGTCATTGGATGATCAATTAGGTCATTTTTGTCCTTCCTAGGCATATTCTTGTCCAATTAGGGTTTTTAACCAGTCTTGTGCATCCAATAGGTGTGTTTGTGTCATTGGATGATCAATTAGGTCATTTTCGTCCTCCCAAGGCTTATTCTTGTCCAATTAGGGTTTTTAACCAATCTTGTGCATCCAATAAGTTCATTTGTGTCATTGGATTAATATTTAGGTCATTTTCGTCCTCCCTAGGCTTATTCTTGTCCAATTAGGGTTTTTAACCAATCTTGTGCATCCAATAAGTTCATTTGTGTCATTGGATGAACATTTAGGTCATTTTCGTCCTCCCAAGGCTTATTCTTGTCCAATTAGGGTTTCTAACCAATCTTGTGCATCCAATAGGTGTGTTTGTGTCATTGGAAGAACATTTAGGTCATTTTCGTCCTCCCTAGTCTTATTCTTGTCCAATTAGGGTTTTTAACCAATCTTGTGCATCCAATAAGTTCATTAGTGTCATTGGATGAACATTTAGGTCATTTTCGTCCTCCCTAGGCTTATTCTTGTCCAATTAGGGTTTTTAACCAATCTTGTGCATCCAATAGGTGTGTTTGTGTCATTGGATGAACATTTAGGTCATTTTCATCCTCCCTAGGCTTATTCTTGTCCAATTAGGGTTTTTAACCAATCTTGAGCATCCAATAGGTGTGTTTGTGTCATTGGATGAACATTTAGGTCATTTTCGTCCTCCCTAGGCTTATTCTTGTCCAATTAGGGTTTTTAACCAATCTTGTGCATCCAATAGGTGTGTTTGTGTCATTGGATGTACATTTAGGTCATTTTCGTCCTCCCAAGGCTTATTCTTGTCCAATTAGGGTTTTTAACCAATCTTGTGCATCCAATAAGTGTGTTTGTATCATTGGATTAACATTTAGGTCATTTTCGTCCTCCCAAGGCTTATTCTTGTCCAATTAGGGTTTTTAACCAATCTTGTGCATCCAATAGGTGTGTTTGTGTCATTGGAGGAACATATAGGTCATTTTCGTCCTCCCTAGGCTTATTCTTGTCCAATTAGTGTTTTTAACCATCTTGTGCATCCAATAGGTGTGTTTGTGTCATTGGATTAACATTTAGGTCATTTTCGTCCTCTCTAGGCTTATTCTTGTCCAATTAGGGTTTTTAGCCAATCTTGTGCATCCTATAATTTCATTAGTGTCATTGGATTAACATTTAGGTCATTTTCGTCCTCTCTAGGCTTATTCTTGTCCAATTAGGGTTTTTAACCAATCTTGTGCATCCAATAAGTGTGTTTGTATCATTGGATTAACATTTAGGTCATTTTCGTCCTCCCAAGGCTTATTCTTGTCCAATTAGGGTTTTTAACCAATCTTGTGCATCCAATAGGTGTGTTTGTGTCATTGGAGGAACATATAGGTCATTTTCGTCCTCCCTAGGCTTATTCTTATCCAATTAGTGTTTTTAACCATCTTGTGCATCCAATAGGTGTGTTTGTGTCATTGGATTAACATTTAGGTCATTTTCGTCCTCCCTAGGCTTATTCTTGTCCAATTACGGTTTTTAACCAATCTTGTGCATCCAATAGGTGTGTTTGTGTCATTGGATGAACATTTAGGTCATTTTCGTCCTCCCTAGGCTTATTCTTGTCCAATTAGGGTTTTTAACAAATCTTGTGCTTCCAATAGGTGTGTTTGTGTCATTGGATGAACATTTATGTCATTTTCGTCCTCCCTAAGCTTATTCTTGTCCAATTAGGGTTTCTAAACAATCTTGTGCATTCAATAGGTGTGTTTGTGTCATTGAATGAACATTTAGGTCATTTTCGTCCTCCCTAGGCTTATTCTTGTCCAATTAGGGTTTCTAACCAATCTTGTGCATCCAATAGGTGTGTTTGTGTCATTGGATGATCATTTAGGTCATTTTCGTCCTCCCTATGCTTATTCTTGTCCAATTAGGGTTTTTAACCAATCTTGTGCATCCAATAGGTGTGTTTGTGTCATTGGATGAATATTTAGGTCATTTTCGTCCTCCCTAGGCTTATTCTGGTCCATTTAGGGTTTCTAACCAATCCTGTGCATCCAATAGGTGTGTTTAGTCATTTAATGAACATTTAGGTCATTTTCGTCCTCCCTAGGCTTGTTCTTAGCCAATTAGTGTTTTTAACCAATCTTGTGCATCCAATAAGTTCATTTGTGTCATTGGATGAATAGTTAGGTCATTTTCGTCCTCCCTAGGCTTATTCTTGTCAAATTAGGGTTTCTAAACAATCTTGTGCATCCAATAGGTGTGTTTGTGTCATTGGATGAACATTTAGGTCATTTTCGTCCTCCCTAGTCTTATTCTTGTCCAATTAGGGTTTTAAGCAATCTTGTGCATCCAATAAGTTCATTTGTGTCATTCGATGAATAGTTAGGTCATTTTCGTCCTCCCTAGGCTTATTCTTGTGAAATTAGGGTTTCTAACCAATCTTGTTCATCCAATAGGTGTGTTTGTGTTATTTGATGAACATTTAGGTCATTTTCGTCCTCCCTAGTCTTATTCTTGTCCAATTTGGGTTTTAAGCAATCTTGTGCATCCAATAAGTTCATTTGTGTCATTGGATGAATAGTTAGGTCATTTTCGTCCTCCCTAGGCTTATTCTTGTCAAATTAGGGTTTCTAACCAATCGTGTGCATCCAATAGGTGTGTTTGTGTCATTGGATGAACATTTAGGTCATTTTCGTCCTCCCTAGGCTTATTCTTGTCCAATTAGGGTTTTTAACCAATCTTGTGCATCCAATAGGTGTGTTTGTGTCATTGGATGAACATTTAGGTCATTTTCGTCCTCCCTATGCTTATTCTTGTCCAATTAGGGTTTCTAAACAATCTTGTGCATCCAATAGGTGTGTTTGGGTCATTGGACGAACATTTAGGTCATTTTCGTCCTCCCTAGGCTTATTCTTGTCCAATTAGGGTTTTTAACCAATCTTGTGCATCCAATAAGTTCATTTGTGTCATTGGATTAACATTTAGGTCATTTTCGTCCTCCCTAGGCTTATTTTTGCCCAATTAGGGTTTTTAACCAATCTTGTGCATCCAATAGGTGTGTTTGTGGCAATGGATGATCAATTAGGTCATTTTCGTCCTCCCTAGGCTTATTCTTGTCCAATTAGGGTTTTTAACCAATCTTGTGCATCCAATAGGTGTGTTTGTGGCAATGGATGATCAATTAGGTCATTTTCGTCTTCCCTAGGCTTATTCTTGTCCAATTAGGGTTTTTAACCAATCTTGTGCATCCAATAGGTGTGTTTGTGTCATTGGATGATCAATTAGGTCATTTTCGTCCCCCTTAGGATTATTCTTGTCCAATTATGGTTTTTAACCAATCTTGTGCATCCAATAAGTTGAGTTGTGTCATTGGATTAACAATTAGGTCATTTTCGTCCTCCCTAGGCATATTCTTGTCCAATTAGGGTTGTTAACCAATCTTGTGCATCCAATAGGTGTGTTTGTGTCATTGGATGATCAATTTGGTCATTTTCGTCCTCCTTAGGAATATTCTTGTCCAATTAGGGTTTTTAACCAATCTTGTACATCCAATAACTTTGTTTGTGTCATTGGATGATCAATTAGGTCATTTTCGTCCTCCCTAGGCTTATTCTTGTCCAATTAGGGTTTTTAACCAATCTTGTGCATTCAATAAGTTTGTTTGTTTCATTGAATTAATATTTAGGTCATTTTCGTCCTCCCTAGGCATATTCTTGTCCAATTAGGGTTTTTAACCAATCTTGTGCATCCAATAGGTGTGTTTGTGTCATTGGATGATCAATAAGGTCATTTTCGTCCTCCCTAGGCATATTCTTGTCCAATTAGGGTTTTTAACCAATCTTGTGCATCCAATAGGTGTGTTTGTGGCAATGGATGATCAATTACATCATTTTCGTCCGCCCTAGGCTTATTCTTGTCCAATTAGGGTTTTTAACCAATCTTGTGCATCCAATAGGTGTGTTTGTGTCATTGGATGATCAATTAGGTCATTTTCGTCCTCCCTAGGCTTATTCTTGTCCAATTAGGGTTTTTAACCAATCTTGTGCATCCAATAAGTTTGTTTGTGTCATTGGATTAACATTTAGGTCATTTTCATCCTCCCTAGGCATATTCTTGTCCAATTAGGGTTTTTAACCAATCTTGTGCATCCAATAGGTGTGTTTGTGTCATTGGATGATCAATTAGGTCATTTTCGTCCTCCCTAGGCTTATTCTTGTCCAATTAGGGTTTTTAACCAATCTTGTGCATCCAATAAGTTTAGTTGTGTCATTGGATGATCAATTAGGTCATTTTCGTCCTCCCTAGGCATATTCTTGTCCAATTAGGGTTTTTAACCAATCTTGTGCATCCAATAGGTGTGTTTGTGTCATTGGATGATCAATTAGGTCATTTTCGTCCTCCCTAGGCTTATTCTTGTCCAATTACGGTTTTTAACCAATCTTGTGCATCCAATAGGTGTGTTTGTGTCATTGGATTAACATTTAGGTCATTTTCGTCCTCCCTAGGCTTATTCTTGTCCAATTAGGGTTTTTAACCAATCTTGTGCATCCAATAGGTGTGTTTGTGTCATTGGAGGAACATATAGGTCATTTTCGTCCTCCCTAGGCTTATTCTTGTCCAATTAGTGATTTTAACCATCTTGTGCATCCAATAGGTGTGTTTGTGTCATTGGATTAACATTTAGGTCATTTTCGTCCTCCCTAGGCTTATTCTTGTCCAATTAGGGTTTTTAGCCAATCTTGTGCATCCTATAATTTCATTAGTGTCATTGGATTAACATTTAGGTCATTTTCGTCCTCTCTAGGCTTATTCTTGTCCAATTAGGGTTTTTAACCAATCTTGTGCATCCAATAGGTGTGTTTGTATCATTGGATTAACATTTAGGTTATTTTCGTCCCCCCAAGGCTTATTCTTGTCCAATTAGGGTTTTTAACCAATCTTGTGCATCCAATAGGTGTGTTTGTGTCATTGGATGTACATTTAGGTCATTTTCGTCCTCCCTAGGCTTATTCTTGTCCAATTAGGGTTTTTAACCAATCTTGTGCATCCAATAAGTTCATTTGTGTCATTGGAGGAACATATAAGTCATTTTCGTCCTCCCTAGGCTTATTCTTGTCCAATTAGGGTTTTTAACCAATCTTGTGCATCCAATAGGTGTGTTTGTGTCATTGGATGTACATTTAGGTCATTTTCGTCCTCCCTAGGCTTATTCTTGTCCAATTAGGGTTTTTAACCGTCTTGTGCATCCAATAGGTGTGTTTGTGTCATTGGATTAACATTTAGGTCATTTTCTTCCTCCCTTGGCTTATTCTTGTCCAATTAGGGTTTTTAACCAATCTTGTGCATCCAATAGGTGTGTTTGTGTCATTGGATGTACATTTAGGTCATTTTCGTCCTCCCTAGGCTTATTCTTGTCCAATTAGGGTTTTTAACCAATCTTGTGCATCCAATAAGTTCATTTGTGTCATTGGAGGAACATATAGGCCATTTTCGTCCTCCCTAGGCTTATTCTTTTCCAATTAGGGTTTTTAACCAATCTTGTGCATCCAATAGGTGTGTTTATGTCATTGATTAACATTTAGGTCATTTTCGTCCTCCCTAGGATTATTCTTGTCCAATTAGGGTTTTTAACCAATGTTGTGCATCCAATAGGTGTGTTTGTGTCATTGGATGTACATTTAGGTCATTTTTGTCCTCCCTAGGCTTATTCTTGTCCAATTAGGGTTTTTAAACAATCTTGTGCATCCAATAAGTGTGTTTGTATCATTGGATTAACATTTAGGTCATTTTCGTCCTCCCAAGGCTTATTCTAGTCCAATTAGGGTTTTTAACCAATCTTGTGCATCCAATAAGTGTGTTTGTATCATTGGATTAACATTTAGGTCATTTTCGTCCTCCCAAGGCTTATTCTTGTCCAATTAGGGTTTTTAACCAATCTTGTGCATCCAATAGGTGTGTTTGTGTCATTGGAGGAACATATAGGTCATTTTCGTCCTCCCTAGGCTTATTCTTGTCCAATTAGTGTTTTTAACCATCTTGTGCATCAAATAGGTGTGTTTGTGTCATTGGATTAACATTTTGGTCATTTTCGTCCTCCCTAGGCTTATTCTTGTCCAATTACGGTTTTTAACCAATCTTGTGCATCCAATAGGTGTGTTTGGGTCATTGGATGTACATTTAGGTCATTTTCGTCCTCCCTAGGCTTATTCTTGTCCAATTAGGGTTTTTAACCAATCTTGTTCATCCAATAAGTTCATTTGTGTCATTGGAGGAACATATAGGTCATTTTCGTCCTCCCTAGGCTTATTCTTATCCAATTAGGGTTTTTAACCATCTTGTGCATCCAATAGGTGTGTTTGTGTCATTGGATTAACATTTAGGTCATTTTCGTCCTCCCTAGCCTTATTCTTGTCCAATTAAGGTTTTTAACCAATCTTGTGCATCCAATAGGTGTGTTTGTGTCATTGGATTTACATTTAGGTCATTTTCGTCCTCCCTAGGCTTATTCTTGTCCAATTAGGGTTTTTAACCAATCATGTGCATCCAATAAGTTCATTTGTGTCATTGGAGGAACATTTAGGTCATTTTCGTCCTCCCTAGGCTTATTCTTCTCCAATTAGGGTTTTAACCAATCTTGTGGATCTAATAAGTGTGTTTGTATCATTGGAGTAACATTTAGGTCATTTTCGTCCTCCCAAGGCTTATTCTTGTCCAATTAGGGTTTTTAACCAATCTTGTGCATCCAATAAGTGTGTTTGTATCATTGGAGTAACATTTAGGTCATTTTCGTCCTCCCAAGGCTTATTCTTGTCCAATTAGGGTTTTTAACCAATCTTGTGCATCCAATAAGTGTGTTTGTATCATTGGATTAACATTTAGGTCATTTTCGTCCTCCCAAGGCTTATTCTTGTCCAATTAGGGTTTTTAACCAATCTTGTGCATCCAATAGGTGTGTTTGTGTCATATGAGGAACATATAGGTCATTTTCGTCCTCCCTAGGCTTATTCTTGTCCAATTAGGGTTTTTAACCAATCTTGTGCATCCAATAGGTGTGTTTGTGTCATTGGATGTACATTTAGGTCATTTTCTTCTTCCCTAGGCTTATTCTTCTCCAATTAGGGTTTTTAACCAATCTTGTGCATCCAATAAGTTCATTTGTGTCATTGGATAAACATTTACGTCATTTTCGTCCTCCGAAGACTTATTCTTGTCCAATTAGGGTTTTTTACCAATCTTGTGCATCCAATAGGTGTGTTTGTGTCATTGGATTAACATTTAGGTCATTTTCGTCCTCCCTAGGCTTATTCTTGTCCAATTAGGGTTTTTAACCAATCTTGTGCTTCCAATAGGTGTGTTTGTGTCATTGGATTAACATTTAGGTCATTTTCGTCCTCCCTAGGCTTATTCTTGTCCAATTAGGGTTTTTAACCAATCTTGTGCATCTGATAGGTGTGTTTGTGTCATTGGATGAAGATTTAGGTCATTTTCGTCCTCCCAAGGCTTATTCCAGTCCAATTAGGGTTTTTAACCAATATTGTGCATCCAATAAGTTCATTTGTGTCATTGGAGGAACATATAGGTCATTTTCGTCCTCCCTAGGCTTATTCTTGTCTAATTAGGGTTTTTAACCAATCTTGTACATCCAATAGGTGTGTTTGTGTCATTGGATGTACATTTAGGTCATTTTCGTCCTCCCTAGGCTTATTCTTGTCCAATTAGGGTTTTTAACCAATCTTGTGCATCCACTAAGTTCATTTGTGTCATTGGAGGAACATATAGGCCATTTTCGTCCTCCCTAGGCTTATTCTTTTCCAATTAGGGTTTTTAACCAATCTTGTACATCCAATAGGTGTGTTTATGTCATTGATTAACATTTAGGTCATTTTCGTCCTCCCTAGGATTATTCTTGTCCAATTAGGGTTTTTAACCAATGTTGTGCATCCAATAGGTGTGTTTGTGTCATTGGATGTACATTTAGGTCATTTTCGTCCTCCCAAGGCTTATTCTTGTCCAATTAGGGTTTTTAACCAATCTTGTGCATCCAATAAGTGTGTTTGTATCATTGGATTAACATTTAGGTCATTTTCGTCCTCCCAAGGCTTATTCTTGTCCAATTAGGGTTTTTAACCAATCTTGTGCATCCAATAGGTGTGTTTGTGTCATTGGAGGAACATATAGGTCATTTTCGTCCTCCCTAGGCTTATTCTTGTCCAATTAGTGTTTTTAACCATCTTGTGCATCCAATAGGTGTGTTTGTGTCATTGGATTAACATTTAGGTCATTTTCGTCCTCCCTAGGCTTATTCTTGTCCAATTACGGTTTTTAACCAATCTTGTGCATCCAATAGGTGTGTTTGGGTCATTGGATGTACATTTAGGTCATTTTCGTCCTCCCTAGGCTTATTCTTGTCCAATTAGGGTTTTTAACCAATCTTGTTCATCCAATAAGTTCATTTGTGTCATTGGAGGAACATATAGGTCATTTTCGTCCTCCCTAGGCTTATTCTTATCCAATTAGGGTTTTTAACCATCTTGTGCATCCAATAGGTGTGTTTGTGTCATTGGATTAACATTTAGGTCATTTTCGTCCTCCCTAGCCTTATTCTTGTCCAATTAAGGTTTTTAACCAATCTTGTGCATCCAATAGGTGTGTTTGTGTCATTGGATGTACATTTAGGTCATTTTCGTCCTCCCTAGGCTTATTCTTGTCCAATTAGGGTTTTTAACCAATCTTGTGCATCCAATAAGTTCATTAGTGTCATTAGAGGAACATTTAGGTCATTTTCGTCCTCCGTAGGCTTATTCTTCTCCAATTAGTGTTTTAACCAATCTTGTGCATCCAATAAGTGTGTTTGTATCATTGGATTAACATTTAGGTCATTTTCGTCCTCCCAAGGCTTATTCTTGTCCAATTAGGGTTTTTAGCCAATCTTGTGCATCCTATAATTTCATTAGTGTCATTGGATTAACATTTAGGTCATTTTCGTCCTCTCTAGGCTTATTCTTGTCCAATTAGGGTTTTTAACCAATCTTGTGCATCCAATA
>JBBPBR010000804.1:54664-92172 GCA_037974775.1 Cicer pinnatifidum
TTATTCTTGTCCAATTAGGGTTTTTAACCAATGTTGTGCATCCAATAGGTGTGTTTGTGTCATTGGATGTACATTTAGGTCATTTTCGTCCTCCCAAGGCTTATTCTTGTCCAATTAGGGTTTTTAACCAATCTTGTGCATCCAATAAGTGTGTTTGTATCATTGGATTAACATTTAGGTCATTTTCGTCCTCCCAAGGCTTATTCTTGTCCAATTAGGGTTTTTAACCAATCTTGTGCATCCAATAGGTGTGTTTGTGTCATTGGAGGAACATATAGGTCATTTTCGTCCTCCCTAGGCTTATTCTTGTCCAATTAGGGTTTTTAACCAATCTTGTGCATCCAATAGGTGTGTTTGTGTCATTGGATGTACATTTAGGTCATTTTCTTCTTCCCTAGGCTTATTCTTCTCCAATTAGGGTTTTTAACCAATCTTGTGCATCCAATAAGTTCATTTGTGTCATTGGATAAACATTTAGGTCATTTTCGTCCTCCGAAGACTTATTCTTGTCCAATTAGGGATTTTTACCAATCTTGTGCATCCAATAGGTGTGTTTGTGTCATTGGATGTACATTTAGGTCATTTTCGTCCTCCCTAGGCTTATTCTTGTCCAATTAGGGTTTTTAACCAATCTTGTGCTTCCAATAGGTGTGTTTGTGTCATTGGAGGAACATTTAGGTCATTTCGTCCTCCCTAGGCTTATTCTTCTCCAATTAGGATTTTAACCAATCTTGTGCATCCAATAAGTGTGTTTGTATCATTGGAGTAACATTTAGGTCATTTTCGTCCTCCCAAGGCTTATTCTTGTCCAATTAGGGTTTTTAACCAATCTTGTGCATCCAATAAGTGTGTTTGTATCATTGGAGTAACATTTTGGTCATTTTCGTCCTCCCAAGGCTTATTCTTGTCCAATTAGGGTTTTTAACCAATCTTGTGCATCCAATAAGTGTGTTTGTATCATTGGATTAACATTTAGGTCATTTTCGTCCTCCCAAGGCTTATTCTTGTCCAATTAGGGTTTTTAACCAATCTTGTGCATCCAATAGGTGTGTTTGTGTCATTGGAGGAACATATAGGTCATTTTCGTCATCCCTAGGCTTATTCTTGTCCAATTAGGGTTTTTAACCATCTTGTGCATCCAATAGGTGTGTTTGTGTCATTGGATTAACATTTAGGTCATTTTCGTCCTCCCTAGGCTTATTCTTGTCCAATTACAGTTTTTAACCAATCTTGTGCATCCAATAGGTGAGTTTGTGTCATTGGATTAACATTTAGGTCATTTTCGTCCTCCCTAGGCTTATTCTTGTCCAATTAGGGTTTTTAGCCAATCTTGTGCATCCAATAAGTTCATTAGTGTCATTGGATTAACTTTTAGGTCATTTTCGTCCTCTCTAGGCTTATTCTAGTCCAATTAGGGTTTTTAACCAATCTTGTGCATCCAATAGGTGTGTTTGTATCATTGGATGTACATTTAGGTCATTTTTGTCCTCCCTAGGCTTATTCTTGTCCAATTAGGATTTTTAACCAATCTTGTGCATCCAATAGGTGTGTTTGTGTCATTGGATTAACATTTAGGTAATTTTCGTCCTCCTTAGGCTTATTCTTGTCCAATTAGGGTTTTTAACCAAACTTGTGCTTCCAATAGGTGTGTTTGTGTCATTGGATTAACATTTAGGTCATTTTCGTCCTCCCTAGGGTTATTCTTGTCCAATTAGGGTTTTTAGCCAATCTTGTGCATCCTATAAGTTCATTAGTGTCATTGGATTAACATTTAGGTCATTTTCGTCCTCTCTAGGCTTATTCTTGTCCAATTAGGGTTTTTAACCAATCTTGTGCATCCAATAGGTGTGTTTGTATCATTGGATTAACATTTAGGTCATTTTCGTCCCCCCAAGGCTTATTCTTGTCCAATTAGGGTTTTTAACCAATCTTGTGCATCCAATAGGTGTGTTTGTGTCATTGGTTGTACATTTAGGTCATTTTCGTCCTCCCTAGGCTTATTCTTGTCCAATTAGGGTTTTTAACCAATCTTGTGCATCCAATAAGTGTGTTTGTATCATTGGATTAACATTTAGGTCATTTTCGTCCTCCCAAGGCTTATTCTTGTCCAATTAGGAATTTTAACCAATCTTGTGCATCCAATAAGTGTGTTTGTATCATTGGATTATCATTTAGGTCATTTTCGTCCTCCCAAGGCTTATTCTTGTCCAATTAGGGTTTTTAACCAATCTTGTGCATCCAATAGGTGTGTTTGTGTCATTGGAGGAACATATAGGTCTTTTTCGTCCTCCCTAGGCTTATTCTTGTCCAATTAGTGTTTTTAACCATCTTGTGCATCCAGTAGGTGTGTTTGTGTCATTGGATTAACATTTAGGTCATTTTCGTCCTCCCTAGGCTTATTCTTGTCCAATTACGGTTTTTAACCAATCTTGTGCATCCCATAGGTATGTTTGTGCCATTGGATGTACATTTAGGTCATTTTCGTCCTCCCTAGGCTTATTCTTGTCCAATTAGGGTTTTTAACCAATCTTGTTCATCCAATAAGTTCATTTGTGTCATTGGAGGAACATATAGGTCATTTTCGTCCTCCCTAGGCTTATTCTTATCCAATTAGGGTTTTTAACCATCTTGTGCATTCAATAGGTGTGTTTGTGTCATTGGATGTACATTTAGGTCATTTTCGTCCTCCCTAGGCTTATTCTTGTCCAATTAGGGTTTTTAACCAATCTTGTGCATCCAATAAGTTCATTAGTGTCATTAGAGGAACATTTAGGTCATTTTCGTCCTCCGTAGGCTTATTCTTCTCCAATTTGTGTTTTAACCAATCTTGTGCATCCAATAAGTGTGTTTGTATCATTGGAGTAACATTTAGGTCATTTTCGTCCTCCCAAGGCTTATTCTTGTCCAATTAGGGTTTTTAACCAATCTTGTGCATCCAATAAGTGTGTTTGTATCATTGGAGTAACATTTAGGTCATTTTCGTCCTCCCAAGGCTTATTCTTGTCCAATTAGGGTTTTTAACCAATCTTGTGCATCCAATAAGTGTGTTTGTATCATTGGATTAACATTTAGGTCATTTTCGTCCTCCCAAGGCTTATTCTTGTCCAATTAGGGTTTTTAACCAATCTTGTGCATCCAATAGGTGTGTTTGTGTCATATGAGGAACATATAGGTCATTTTCGTCCTCCCTAGGCTTATTCTTGTCCAATTAGGGTTTTTAACCAATCTTGTGCATCCAATAGGTGTGTTTGTGTCATTGGATGTACATTTAGGTCATTTTCTTCTTCCCTAGGCTTATTCTTCTCCAATTAGGGTTTTTAACCAATCTTGTGCATCCAATAAGTTCATTTGTGTCATTGGATAAACATTTACGTCATTTTCGTCCTCCGAAGACTTATTCTTGTCCAATTAGGGTTTTTTACCAATCTTGTGCATCCAATAGGTGTGTTTGTGTCATTGGATTAACATTTAGGTCATTTTCGTCCTCCCTAGGCTTATTCTTGTCCAATTAGGGTTTTTAACCAATCTTGTGCTTCCAATAGGTGTGTTTGTGTCATTGGATTAACATTTAGGTCATTTTCGTCCTCCCTAGGCTTATTCTTGTCCAATTAGGGTTTTTAACCAATCTTGTGCATCCGATAGGTGTGTTTGTGTCATTGGATGAACATTTAGGTCATTTTCGTCCTCCCAAGGCTTATTCTAGTCCAATTAGGGTTTTTAACCAATCTTGTGCATCCAATAAGTTCATTTGTGTCATTGGATAAACATTTAGGTCATTTTCGTCCTCCGAAGACTTATTCTTGTCCAATTAGGGTTTTTTACCAATCTTGTGCATCCAATAGGTGTGTTTGTGTCATTGGATTAACATTTAGGTCATTTTCGTCCTCCCTAGGCTTATTCTTGTCCAATTAGGGTTTTTAACCAATCTTGTGCATCCGATAGGTGTGTTTGTGTCATTGGATGAACATTTAGGTCATTTTCGTCCTCCCAAGGCTTATTCTAGTCCAATTAGGGTTTTTAACCAATCTTGTGCATCCAATAAGTTCATTTGTGTCATTGGAGGAACATATAGGTCATTTTCGTCCTCCCTAGGCTTATTCTTGTCTAATTAGGGTTTTTAACCAATCTTGTACATCCAATAGGTGTGTTTGTGTCTTTGGATGTACATTTAGGTCATTTTCGTCCTCCCTAGGCTTATTCTTGTCCAATTAGGGTTTTTAACCAATCTTGTGCATCCAATAAGTTCATTTGTGTCATTGGAGGAACATATAGGCCATTTTCGTCCTCCCTAGGCTTATTCTTTTCCAATTAGGGTTTTTAACCAATCTTGTGCATCCAATAGGTGTGTTTATGTCATTGATTAACATTTAGGTCATTTTCGTCCTCCCTAGGATTATTCTTGTCCAATTAGGGTTTTTAACCAATGTTGTGCATCCAATAGGTGTGTTTGTGTCATTGGATGTACATTTAGGTCATTTTTGTCCTCCCTAGGCTTATTCTTGTCCAATTAGGGTTTTTAAACAATCTTGTGCATCCAATAAGTGTGTTTGTATCATTGGATTAACATTTAGGTCATTTTCGTCCTCCCAAGGCTTATTCTAGTCCAATTAGGGTTTTTAACCAATCTTGTGCATCCAATAAGTGTGTTTGTATCATTGGATTAACATTTAGGTCATTTTCGTCCTCCCAAGGCTTATTCTTGTCCAATTAGGGTTTTTAACCAATCTTGTGCATCCAATAGGTGTGTTTGTGTCATTGGAGGAACATATAGGTCATTTTCGTCCTCCCTAGGCTTATTCTTGTCCAATTAGTGTTTTTAACCATCTTGTGCATCAAATAGGTGTGTTTGTGTCATTGGATTAACATTTTGGTCATTTTCGTCCTCCCTAGGCTTATTCTTGTCCAATTACGGTTTTTAACCAATCTTGTGCATCCAATAGGTGTGTTTGGGTCATTGGATGTACATTTAGGTCATTTTCGTCCTCCCTAGGCTTATTCTTGTCCAATTAGGGTTTTTAACCAATCTTGTTCATCCAATAAGTTCATTTGTGTCATTGGAGGAACATATAGGTCATTTTCGTCCTCCCTAGGCTTATTCTTATCCAATTAGGGTTTTTAACCATCTTGTTCATCCAATAGGTGTGTTTGTGTCATTGGATTAACATTTAGGTCTTTTTCGTCCTCCCTAGCCTTATTCTTGTCCAATTAAGGTTTTTAACCAATCTGGTGCATCCAATAGGTGTGTTTGTGTCATTGGATGTACATTTAGGTCATTTTCGTCCTCCCTAGGCTTATTCTTGTCCAATTAGGGTTTTTAACCAATCTTGTGCCTCCAATAAGGTCATTTGTGTCATTGGAGGAACATTTAGGTCATTTTCGTCCTCCCAAGGCTTATTCTTGTCCAATTAGGGTTTTTAACCAATCTTGTGCATCCAATTAGTGTGTTTGTATCATTGGATTAACATTTAGGTCATTTTCGTCCTGCCAAGGCTTATTCTTGTCCAATTAGGGTTTTTAACCAATCTTGTGCATCCAATAGGTGTGTTTGTGTCATTGGAGGAACATATAGGTCATTTTCGTCCTCCCTAGGCTTATTCTAGTCCAATTAGGGTTTTTAACCATCTTGTGCATCCAATAGGTGTGATTGTGTCATTGGATTAACATTTAGGTCATTTTCGTCCTCCCTAGGCTTATTCTTGTCCAATTACTGTTTTTAACCAATCTTGTGCATCCAATAGGTGTGTTTGTGTCATTGGATGTACATTTAGGTCATTTTCGTCCTCCCTAGGCTTATTCTTGTCCAATTAGGGTTTTTAATCAATCTTGTGCATCCAATAAGTTCATTTGTGTCATTGGAGGAACATTTAGGTCATTTTCGTCCTCCCTACGTTTATTATTGTCCAATTAGGTTTTTTAACCAATCTTGTGCATGCGATAGGTATGTTTGTGTCATTGGATTAACATTTAGGTCATTTTCGGCCTCCCAAGGCTTATTCTTGTCCAATTAGGGTTTTTAACCATCTTGTGCATCCAATAGGTGTGTTTGTTTTATTGGATTAACATTTAGGTCATTTTCGTCCTCCCTTGCCTTATTCTTGTCCAATTAAGGATTTTAACCAATCTTGTGCATCCAATTGGTGTGTTTGTTTCATTGGATGTACATTTAGGTCATTTTCGTCCTCCCTAGGCTTATTCTTGTGCAATTAGGGTTTTAACCAATCTTGTGCATCAAATAAGTTCATTTGTGTCATTGGAGGAACATTTAGGTCATTTTCGTCCTCCCTACGTTTATTATTGTCCAATTAGGTTTTTTAACCAATCTTGTGCATGCGATAGGTATGTTTGTGTCATTGGATTAACATTTAGGTCATTTTCGGCCTCCCAAGGCTTATTCTTGTCCAATTAGGGTTTTTAACCAATCTTGTCCATCCAATAAGTTCATTTGTGTCATTGGAGGAACATATAGGTCATTTTCATCTTCCCTAGGCTTATTCTTGTCCAATTAGGGTTTTTAACCAATCTTGTGCATCCAATAGGTGTGTTTGTGTCATTGGATGTACATTTAGGTCATTTTCGTCCTCCCTAGGCTTATTCTTGTCCAATTAGGGTTTTTAACCAATCTTGTGCATCCAATAGGTGAGTTTGTGTCATTGGATTAACATTTAGGTCATTTTCGTCCTCCCTAGGCTTATTCTTGTCCAATTAGGGTTTTTAACCAGTCTTATGCTTCCAATAAGTGTGTTTGTGTCATTGGATGATCAATTAGGTCATTTTCGTCCTTCCTAGGCATATTCTTGTCCAATTAGAGTTTTTAACCAGTCTTGTGCATCCAATAAGTTTGTTTGTGTCATTGAATTATATTTAGGTCATTTTCGTCCTCCCTAGGCATATTCATGTCCAGTTAGGGTTTTTAACCAATCTTGTGCATCCAATAGGTGTGTTTGTGTCATTGGATGATCAATTAGGTCATTTTCGTCCTCCCTATGCTTATTCTTGTCCAATTAGGGTTTTTAACCAATCTTGTGCATCAATTAACTTTTTTTGTGTCATTGAATTAATATTTAGGTCATTTTCCTCCTCCCTAGGCATATTCATGTCCAATTAGGGTTTTTAAGCAATCTTGTGCATCCAATAGGTGTGTTTGTGTCATTGGATGATCAATTAGGTCATTTTCGTCCTTCCAAGGCATATTCTTGTCCAATTAGGGTTTTTAACCAGTCTTGTGCATCCAATAGGTGTGTTTGTGTCATTGGATGATCAATTAGGTCATTTTCTTCCTCCCAAGGCTTATTCTTGTCCAATTAGGGTTTTTAACCAATCTTGTGCATCCAATAAGTTCATTTGTGTCATTGGATTAACATTTAGGTCATTTTCGTCCTCCCTAGGCATATTCTTGTCCAATTAGGGTTTTTAACCAATCTTGTGCATCCAATAGGTGTGTTTGTGTCATTGGATGATCAATTAGGTCATTTTGATCCTCCCTAGGCTTATTCTTGTCCAATTAGGGTTTTTAACTAATCTTGTGCATCCAATAAGTTCATTTGTGTCATTGGATTAACATTTAGGTCATTTTCGTCCTCCCTAGTCATATTCTTGTCCAATTAAGGTTTTTAACCAATCTTGTGCATCCAATAGGTGTGTTTGTGTCATTGGATGATCAATTAGGTCATTATCGTCCTCCCTAGGCGTATTCTTGTCCAATTAGGGTTTTTAACCAATCTTGTGCATCCAATAGGTGTGTTTGTGTCATTGGATGATCAATTAGGTCATTTTCGTCCTCCCTAGGCTTATTCTTGTCCAATTAGGGTTTTTAACCAATCTTGTGCATCCAATAGGTGTGTTTGTGTCATTGGATGATCAATTAGATCATTTTGATCCACCCTAGGTTTATTCTTCTCCAATTAGGGTTTTTAACCAATCTTGTGCATCCAATAAGTTCATTTGTGTCATTGGATTAACATTTAGGTCATTTTCGTCCTCCCTAGGCATATTCTTGTCCAATTAGGGTTTTTAACCAATCTTGTGCATCCAATATGTGTGTTTGTGCCATTGGATGATCAATTAGGTCATTTTCGTCCTCCCTAGGCTTATTCTTGTCCAATTATGGTTTTTAACCAATCTTGTGCATCCAATAGGTGTGTTTGTGTCATTGGATGATCAATTAGGTCATTTTCGTCCTCCCTAGGCTTATTCTTGTCCAATTAGGGTTTTTAACCAATCTTGTGCATCCAATAGGTGTGTTTCTATCATTGGATGATCAATTAGGTCATTTTCGTACTCCCTAGGCTTATTCTTGTCCAATTAGGGTTTTTAACCAATCTTGTGCATCCAATAAGTTCATTTGTGTCATTGGATTAACATTTAGGTCATTTTCGTCCTCCCTAGGCTTATTCTTGTCCAATTAGGGTTTTTAACCAATCTTGTGCATCCAATAGGTGTGTTTGTGTCATTGGATGTACATTTAGGTCATTTTCTTCTTCCCTAGGCTTATTCTTCTCCAATTAGGGTTTTTAACCAATCTTGTGCATCCAATAAGTTCATTTGTGTCATTGGATAAACATTTAGGTCATTTTCGTCCTCCGAAGACTTATTCTTGTCCAATTAGGGTTTTTTACCAATCTTGTGCATCCAATAGGTGTGTTTGTGTCATTGGATTAACATTTAGGTCATTTTCGTCCTCCCTAGGCTTATTCTTGTCCAATTAGGGTTTTTAACCAATCTTGTGCATCCGATAGGTGTGTTTGTGTCATTGGATGAACATTTAGGTCATTTTCGTCCTCCCAAGGCTTATTCTAGTCCAATTAGGGTTTTTAACCAATCTTGTGCATCCAATAAGTTCATTTGTGTCATTGGAGGAACATATAGGTCATTTTCGTCCTCCCTAGGCTTATTCTTGTCTAATTAGGGTTTTTAACCAATCTTGTACATCCAATAGGTGTGTTTGTGTCATTGGATGTACATTTGGGTCATTTTCGTCCTCCCTAGGCTTATTCTTGTCGAATTAGGGTTTTTAACCAATCTTGTGCATCCAATAAGTTCATTTGTGTCATTGGAGGAACATATAGGCCATTTTCGTCCTCCCTAGGCTTATTCTTTTCCAATTAGGGTTTTTAACCAATCTTGTGCATCCAATAGGTGTGTTTATGTCATTGATTAACATTTAGGTCATTTTCGTCCTCCCTAGGATTATTCTTGTCCAATTAGGGTTTTTAACCAATGTTGTGCATCCAATAGGTGTGTTTGTGTCATTGGATGTACATTTAGGTCATTTTTGTCCTCCCTAGGCTTATTCTTGTCCAATTAGGGTTTTTAAACAATCTTGTGCATCCAATAAGTGTGTTTGTATCATTGGATTAACATTTAGGTCATTTTCGTCCTCCCAAGGCTTATTCTAGTCCAATTAGGGTTTTTAACCAATCTTGTGCATCCAATAAGTGTGTTTGTATCATTGGATTAACATTTAGGTCATTTTCGTCCTCCCAAGGCTTATTCTTGTCCAATTAGGGTTTTTAACCAATCTTGTGCATCCAATAGGTGTGTTTGTGTCATTGGAGGAACATATAGGTCATTTTCGTCCTCCCTAGGCTTATTCTTGTCCAATTAGTGTTTTTAACCATCTTGTGCATCAAATAGGTGTGTTTGTGTCATTGGATTAACATTTTGGTCATTTTCGTCCTCCCTAGGCTTATTCTTGTCCAATTACGGTTTTTAACCAATCTTGTGCATCCAATAGGTGTGTTTGGGTCATTGGATGTACATTTAGGTCATTTTCGTCCTCCCTAGGCTTATTCTTGTCCAATTAGGGTTTTTAACCAATCTTGTTCATCCAATAAGTTCATTTGTGTCATTGGAGGAACATATAGGTCATTTTCGTCCTCCCTAGGCTTATTCTTATCCAATTAGGGTTTTTAACCATCTTGTTCATCCAATAGGTGTGTTTGTGTCATTGGATTAACATTTAGGTCTTTTTCGTCCTCCCTAGCCTTATTCTTGTCCAATTTAGGTTTTTAACCAATCTGGTGCATCCAATAGGTGTGTTTGTGTCATTGGATGTACATTTAGGTCATTTTCGTCCTCCCTAGGCTTATTCTTGTCCAATTAGGGTTTTTAACCAATCTTGTGCCTCCAATAAGGTCATTTGTGTCATTGGAGGAACATTTAGGTCATTTTCGTCCTCCCAAGGCTTATTCTTGTCCAATTAGGGTTTTTAACCAATCTTGTGCATCCAATTAGTGTGTTTGTATCATTGGATTAACATTTAGGTCATTTTCGTCCTCCCAAGGCTTATTCTTGTCCAATTAGGGTTTTTAACCAATCTTGTGCATCCAATAGGTGTGTTTGTGTCATTGGAGGAACATATAGGTCATTTTCGTCCTCCCTAGGCTTATTCTAGTCCAATTAGGGTTTTTAACCATCTTGTGCATCCAATAGGTGTGATTGTGTCATTGGATTAACATTTAGGTCATTTTCGTCCTCCCTAGGCTTATTCTTGTCCAATTACAGTTTTTAACCAATCTTGTGCATCCAATAGGTGTGTTTGTGTCATTTGATGTACATTTAGGTCATTTTCGTCCTCCCTAGGCTTATTCTTGTCCAATTAGGGTTTTTAATCAATCTTGTGCATCCAATAAGTTCATTTGTGTCATTGGAGGAACATATTGGTCATTTTCGTCCTCCCTAGGCTTATTCTTATCCAATTAGGGTTTTTAACCATCTTGTGCATCCAATAGGTGTGTTTGTTTTATTGGATTAACATTTAGGTCATTTTCGTCCTCCCTTGCCTTATTCTTGTCCAATTAAGGATTTTAACCAATCTTGTGCATCCAATTGGTGTGTTTGTTTCATTGGATGTACATTTAGGTCATTTTCGTCCTCCCTAGGCTTATTCTTGTGCAATTAGGGTTTTTAACCAATCTTGTGCATCAAATAAGTTCATTTGTGTCATTGGAGGAACATTTAGGTCATTTTCGTCCTCCCTACGTTTATTATTGTCCAATTAGGTTTTTTAACCAATCTTGTGCATGCGATAGGTATGTTTGTGTCATTGGATTAACATTTAGGTCATTTTCGGCCTCCCAAGGCTTATTCTTGTCCAATTAGGGTTTTTAACCAATCTTGTCCATCCAATAAGTTCATTTGTGTCATTGGAGGAACATATAGGTCATTTTCATCTTCCCTAGGCTTATTCTTGTCCAATTAGGGTTTTTAACCAATCTTGTGCATCCAATAGGTGTGTTTGTGTCATTGGATGTACATTTAGGTCATTTTCGTCCTCCCTAGGCTTATTCTTGTCCAATTAGGGTTTTTAACCAATCTTGTGCATCCAATAAGTTCATTTGTGTCATTGGATGAACATATAGGTCATTTTCGTCCTCCCTAGGCTTATTCTTGTCTAATTAGGGTTTTTAACCAATCTTGTGCATCCAATAGGTGTCTTTGTGTCATTGGATGTACATTTAGGTCATTTTCGTCTTCCCTAGGCTTATTCTTGTCCAATTAGGGTTTTTAACAAATCTTGTGCATCCAATAAGTTCATTTGTGTCATTGGATAAACATTTAGGTCATTTTCGTCCTCCCTAGGCTTATTCTTGTCCAATTAGGGTTTTTAACCAATCTTGTGCATCCGGTAGGTGTGTTTGTCTCATTGGATGAACATTTAGGTCGTTTTCGTCCTCCCAAGGCTTATTCTTGTCCAATTAGGGTTTTTAACCAATCTTGTGCATCCAATAAGTTCATTTGTGTCATTGGAGGAACATATAGGTCATTTTCGTCCTCCCTAGGCTTATTCTTGTCTAATTAGGGTTTTTAACCAATCTTGTACATCCAATAGGTGTGTTTGTGTCATTGGATGTACATTTAGGTCATTTTCGTCCTCCCTAGGCTTATTCTTGTCCAATTAGGGTTTTTAACCAATCTTGTGCATCCAATAAGTTCATTTGTGTCATTGGAGGAACATATAGGCCATTTTCGTCCTCCCTAGGCTTATTCTTTTCTAATTAGGGTTTTTAACCAATCTTGTGCATCCAATAGGTGTGTTTATGTCATTGATTAACATTTAGGTCATTTTCGTCCTCCCTAGGATTATTCTTGTCCAATTAGGGTTTTTAACCAATGTTGTGCATCCAATAGGTGTGTTTGTGTCATTGGATGTACATTTAGGTCATTTTTGTCCTCCCTAGGCTTATTCTTGTCCAATTAGGGTTTTTAAACAATCTTGTGCATCCAATAAGTGTGTTTGTATCATTGGATTAACATTTAGGTCATTTTCGTCCTCCCAAGGCTTATTCTAGTCCAATTAAGGTTTTTAACCAATCTTGTGCATCCAATAAGTGTGTTTGTATCATTGGATTAACATTTAGGTCATTTTCGTCCTCCCAAGGCTTATTCTTGTCCAATTAGGGTTTTTAACCAATCTGGTGCATCCAATAGGTGTGTTTGTGTCATTGGAGGAACATATAGGTCATTTTCGTCCTCCCTAGGCTTATTCTTGTCCAATTAGTGTTTTTAACCATGTTGTGCATCAAATAGGTGTGTTTGTGTCATTGGATTAACATTTAGGTCATTTTCGTCCTCCCTAGGCTTATTCTTGTCCAATTACGGTTTTTAACCAATCTTGTGCATCCAATAGGTGTGTTTGGGTCATTGGATGTACATTTAGGTCATTTTCGTCCTCCCTAGGCTTATTCTTGTCCAATTAGGGTTTTTAACCAATCTTGTTCATCCAATAAGTTCATTTGTGTCATTGGAGGAACATATAGGTCATTTTCGTCCTCCCTAGGCTTATTCTTATCCAATTAGGGTTTTTAACCATCTTGTGCATCCAATAGGTGTGTTTGTGTCATTGGATGTACATTTAGGTCATTTTCGTCCTCCCTAGGCTTATTCTTGTCCAATTAGGGTTTTTAACCAATCTTGTGCATCCAATAAGTTCATTTGTGTCATTGGAGGATTATATAGGTCATTTTCGTCCTCCCTAGGCTTATTCTTATCCAATTAGGGTTTTTAACCATCTTGTGCATCCAATAGGTGTGTTTGTGTCATTGGATTAACATTTAGGTCATTTTCGTCCTCCCTAGCCTTATTCTTGTCCAATTAAGGTTTTTAACCAATCTTGTGCATCCAATAGGTGTGTTTGTGTCATTGGATGTACATTTAGGTCATTTTCGTCCTCCCTAGGCTTATTCTTGTCCAATTAGGGTTTTTAACCAATCTTGTGCATCCAATAAGTTCATTAGTGTCATTAGAGGAACATTTAGGTCATTTTCGTCCTCCGTAGGCTTATTCTTCTCCAATTAGTGTTTTAACCAATCTTGTGCATCCAATAAGTGTGTTTGTATCATTGGAGTAACATTTAGGTCATTTTCGTCCTCCCAAGGCTTATTCTTGTCCAATTAGGGTTTTTAACCAATCTTGTGCATCCAATAAGTGTGTTTGTATCATTGGAGTAACATTTAGGTCATTTTCGTCCTCCCAAGGCTTATTCTTGTCCAATTAGGGTTTTTAACCAATCTTGTGTATCCAATAAGTGTGTTTGTATCATTGGATTAACATTTAGGTCATTTTCGTGCTCCCAAGGCTTATTCTTGTCCAATTAGGGTTTTTAACCAATCTTGTGCATCCAATAGGTGTGTTTGTGTCATTGGAGGAACATATAGGTCATTTTCGTCCTCCCTAGGCTTATTCTTTTCCAATTAGGGTTTTTAACCAATCTTGTGCATCCAATAGGTGTGTTTGTGTCATTGGATGTACATTTAGGTCATTTTCTTCTTCCCTAGGCTTATTCTTCTCCAATTAGGGTTTTTAACCAATCTTGTGCATCCAATAAGTTCATTTGTGTCATTGGATAAACATTTAGGTCATTTTCGTCCTCCGAAGACTTATTCTTGTCCAATTAGGGTTTTTTACCAATCTTGTGCATCCAATAGGTGTGTTTGTGTCATTGGATTAACATTTAGGTCATTTTCGTCCTCCCTAGGCTTATTCTTGTCCAATTAGGGTTTTTAACCAATCTTGTGCATCCGATAGGTGTGTTTGTGTCATTGGATGAACATTTAGGTCATTTTCGTCCTCCCAAGGCTTATTCTAGTCCAATTAGGGTTTTTAACCAATCTTGTGCATCCAATAAGTTCATTTGTGTCATTGGAGGAACATATAGGTCATTTTCGTCCTCCCTAGGCTTATTCTTGTCTAATTAGGGTTTTTAACCAATCTTGTACATCCAATAGGTGTGTTTGTGTCTTTGGATGTACATTTAGGTCATTTTCGTCCTCCCTAGGCTTATTCTTGTCCAATTAGGGTTTTTAACCAATCTTGTGCATCCAATAAGTTCATTTGTGTCATTGGAGGAACATATAGGCCATTTTCGTCCTCCCTAGGCTTATTCTTTTCCAATTAGGGTTTTTAACCAATCTTGTGCATCCAATAGGTGTGTTTATGTCATTGATTAACATTTAGGTCATTTTCGTCCTCCCTAGGATTATTCTTGTCCAATTAAGGTTTTTAACCAATATTGTGCATCCAATAGGTGTGTTTGTGTCATTGGATGTACATTTAGGTCATTTTTGTCCTCCCTAGGCTTATTCTTGTCCAATTAGGGTTTTTAAACAATCTTGTGCATCCAATAAGTGTGTTTGTATCATTGGATTAACATTTAGGTCATTTTCGTCCTCCCAAGGCTTATTCTAGTCCAATTAGGGTTTTTAACCAATCTTGTGCATCCAATAAGTGTGTTTGTATCATTGGATTAACATTTAGGTCATTTTCGTCCTCCCAAGGCTTATTCTTGTCCAATTAGGGTTTTTAACCAATCTTGTGCATCCAATAGGTGTGTTTGTGTCATTGGAGGAACATATAGGTCATTTTCGTCCTCCCTAGGCTTATTCTTGTCCAATTAGTGTTTTTAACCATCTTGTGCATCAAATAGGTGTGTTTGTGTCATTGGATTAACATTTTGGTCATTTTCGTCCTCCCTAGGCTTATTCTTGTCCAATTACGGTTTTTAACCAATCTTGTGCATCCAATAGGTGTGTTTGGGTCATTGGATGTACATTTAGGTCATTTTCGTCCTCCCTAGGCTTATTCTTGTCCAATTAGGGTTTTTAACCAATCTTGTTCATCCAATAAGTTCATTTGTGTCATTGGAGGAACATATAGGTCATTTTCGTCCTCCCTAGGCTTATTCTTATCCAATTAGGGTTTTTAACCATCTTGTTCATCCAATAGGTGTGTTTGTGTCATTGGATTAACATTTAGGTCTTTTTCGTCCTCCCTAGCCTTATTCTTGTCCAATTAAGGTTTTTAACCAATCTGGTGCATCCAATAGGTGTGTTTGTGTCATTGGATGTACATTTAGGTCATTTTCGTCCTCCCTAGGCTTATTCTTGTCCAATTAGGGTTTTTAACCAATCTTGTGCCTCCAATAAGGTCATTTGTGTCATTGGAGGAACATTTAGGTCATTTTCGTCCTCCCAAGGCTTATTCTTGTCCAATTAGGGTTTTTAACCAATCTTGTGCATCCAATTAGTGTGTTTGTATCATTGGATTAACATTTAGGTCATTTTCGTCCTCCCAAGGCTTATTCTTGTCCAATTAGGGTTTTTAACCAATCTTGTGCATCCAATAGGTGTGTTTGTGTCATTGGAGGAACATATAGGTCATTTTCGTCCTCCCTAGGCTTATTCTAGTCCAATTAGGGTTTTTAACCATCTTGTGCATCCAATAGGTGTGATTGTGTCATTGGATTAACATTTAGGTCATTTTCGTCCTCCCTAGGCTTATTCTTGTCCAATTACTGTTTTTAACCAATCTTGTGCATCCAATAGGTGTGTTTGTGTCATTGGATGTACATTTAGGTCATTTTCGTCCTCCCTAGGCTTATTCTTGTCCAATTAGGGTTTTTAATCAATCTTGTGCATCCAATAAGTTCATTTGTGTCATTGGAGGAACATTTAGGTCATTTTCGTCCTCCCTACGTTTATTATTGTCCAATTAGGTTTTTTAACCAATCTTGTGCATGCGATAGGTATGTTTGTGTCATTGGATTAACATTTAGGTCATTTTCGGCCTCCCAAGGCTTATTCTTGTCCAATTAGGGTTTTTAACCATCTTGTGCATCCAATAGGTGTGTTTGTTTTATTGGATTAACATTTAGGTCATTTTCGTCCTCCCTTGCCTTATTCTTGTCCAATTAAGGATTTTAACCAATCTTGTGCATCCAATTGGTGTGTTTGTTTCATTGGATGTACATTTAGGTCATTTTCGTCCTCCCTAGGCTTATTCTTGTGCAATTAGGGTTTTTAACCAATCTTGTGCATCAAATAAGTTCATTTGTGTCATTGGAGGAACATTTAGGTCATTTTCGTCCTCCCTACGTTTATTATTGTCCAATTAGGTTTTTTAACCAATCTTGTGCATGCGATAGGTATGTTTGTGTCATTGGATTAACATTTAGGTCATTTTCGGCCTCCCAAGGCTTATTCTTGTCCAATTAGGGTTTTTAACCAATCTTGTCCATCCAATAAGTTCATTTGTGTCATTGGAGGAACATATAGGTCATTTTCATCTTCCCTAGGCTTATTCTTGTCCAATTAGGGTTTTTAACCAATCTTGTGCATCCAATAGGTGTGTTTGTGTCATTGGATGTACATTTAGGTCATTTTCGTCCTCCCTAGGCTTATTCTTGTCCAATTAGGGTTTTTAACCAATCTTGTGCATCCAATAGGTGAGTTTGTGTCATTGGATTAACATTTAGGTCATTTTCGTCCTCCCTAGGCTTATTCTTGTCCAATTAGGCTTTTTAGCCAATCTTGTGCATCCAATAAGTGTGTTTGTATCATTGGAGTAACATTTAGGTCATTTTCGTCCTCCCAAGGCTTATTCTTGTCCAATTAGGGTTTTTAACCAATCTTGTGCATCCAATAAGTGTGTTTGTATCATTGGAGTAACATTTTGGTCATTTTCGTCCTCCCAAGGCTTATTCTTGTCCAATTAGGGTTTTTAACCAATCTTGTGCATCCAATAAGTGTGTTTGTATCATTGGATTAACATTTAGGTCATTTTCGTCCTCCCAAGGCTTATTCTTGTCCAATTAGGGTTTTTAACCAATCTTGTGCATCCAATAGGTGTGTTTGTGTCATTGGAGGAACATATAGGTCATTTTCGTCCTCCCTAGGCTTATTCTTATCCAATTAGTGTTTTTAACCATCTTGTGCATCCAATAGGTGTGTTTGTGTCATTGGATTAACATTTAGGTCATTTTCGTCCTCCCTAGGCTTATTCTTGTCCAATTACGGTTTTTAACCAATCTTGTGCATCCAATAGGTGTGTTTGTGCCATTGGATGTACATTTAGGTCATTTTCGTCCTCCCTAGGCTTATTCTTGTCCAAATAGGGTTTTTAACCAATCTTGTTCATCCAATAAGTTCATTTGTGTCATTGGAGGAACATATAGGTCATTTTCGTCCTCCCTAGGCTTATTCTTATCCAATTAGGGTTTTTAACCATCTTGTGCATCCAATAGGTGTGTTTGTGTCATTGGATTAACATTTAGGTCATTTTCGTCCTCCCTAGCCTTATTCTTGTCCAATTAAGGTTTTTAACCAATCTTGTGCATCCAATAGGTGTGTTTGTGTCATTGGATTTACATTTAGGTCATTTTCGTCCTCCCTAGGCTTATTCTTGTCCAATTAGGGTTTTTAACCAATCATGTGCATCCAATAAGTTCATTTGTGTCATTGGAGGAACATTTAGGTCATTTTCGTCCTCCCTAGGCTTATTCTTCTCCAATTAGGGTTTTAACCAATCTTGTGGATCTAATAAGTGTGTTTGTATCATTGGAGTAACATTTAGGTCATTTTCGTCCTCCCAAGGCTTATTCTTGTCCAATTAGGGTTTTTAACCAATCTTGTGCATCCAATAAGTGTGTTTGTATCATTGGAGTAACATTTAGGTCATTTTCGTCCTCCCAAGGCTTATTCTTGTCCAATTAGGGTTTTTAACCAATCTTGTGCATCCAATAAGTGTGTTTGTATCATTGGATTAACATTTAGGTCATTTTCGTCCTCCCAAGGCTTATTCTTGTCCAATTAGGGTTTTTAACCAATCTTGTGCATCCAATAGGTGTGTTTGTGTCATATGAGGAACATATAGGTCATTTTCGTCCTCCCTAGGCTTATTCTTGTCCAATTAGGGTTTTTAACCAATCTTGTGCATCCAATAGGTGTGTTTGTGTCATTGGATGTACATTTAGGTCATTTTCTTCTTCCCTAGGCTTATTCTTCTCCAATTAGGGTTTTTAACCAATCTTGTGCATCCAATAAGTTCATTTGTGTCATTGGATAAACATTTACGTCATTTTCGTCCTCCGAAGACTTATTCTTGTCCAATTAGGGTTTTTTACCAATCTTGTGCATCCAATAGGTGTGTTTGTGTCATTGGATTAACATTTAGGTCATTTTCGTCCTCCCTAGGCTTATTCTTGTCCAATTAGGGTTTTTAACCAATCTTGTGCATCCAATAGGTGTGTTTGTGTAATTGGATGAACATTTAGGTCATTTTCGTCCTCCCTAGGCTTATTCTTGTCCAATTAGGGTTTTTAACCAATCTTGTGCATCCAATAGGTGTGTTTGTGTCATTGGATGAACATTTAGGTCATTTTCGTTCTCCATAGGCTTATTCTTGTCCAATTAGGGCTTTTAACCAATATTATGCATCCAATAAGTTCATTTGTGTCCTTGGATGAACATTTAGGTCATTTTCGTCCACCCTAGGCTTATTCTTGTCCAATTAGGGTTTTTAACCAATCTTGTGCATCCAATAAGTTCATTTGTGTCATTGGATGAACATTTAGGTCATTTTCGTCCTCCCAAGGCTTATTCTTGTCCAATTACGGTTTTTAACCAATCTTGTGCATCCAATAAGTTCATTTGTGTCATTGGATTAACATTTAGGTCATTTTCGTCCTCCCTAGGCTTATTCTTGTGCAATTATGGTTTTTAACCAATCTTGTGTATCCAATAGGTGTGTTTGTGTCATTGGATGAACATTTAGGTCACTTTCATCCTCCCTAGGCTTATTGTTGTCCAATTAGAGTTTTTAACCAATCTTGTGCATCTAATAGGTGTGTTTGTGTCATTGGATGAACATTTAGGTCATTTTCATCTTCCCTACACTTATTCATGTCCAATTAGGGTTTTTAAGCAATCTTGTGCATCCAATAAGTTCATTTGTGTCATTGGATGTACATTTAGGTCATTTTCGTCCTCCCTAGGTTTATTCTTGTCCAATTAGGGTTTTTAACCAATCTTTTGCATTCAATAGGTGTGTTTGTGTCATTGGATGAAAATTTATGTCATTTTCGTCCTCCCTAGGTTGATTCTTGTCCAATTAGGGTTTTTAACCAATCTTGTGCATCTAATAGGAGTGTTTGTGTCATTGGATGCACATTTAGGTCATTTTAGTCCTCCCTAGGCTTATTCTTGCCCAATTAGGGTTTTCAACCAATCTTGTGCATCCAATAAGTTCAATTGTCTCATTGGATGAAAATTTAGCTCATTTTCGTCCTCCCTAGGCTTATTCTTGTCGAGTTAGGGTTTTTAACCAATCTTGTGTATCCAATAGGTGTGTTTGTGTCATTGGATGAACATTTAGGTCACTTTCATCCTCCCTAGGCTTATTGTTGTCCAATTAGAGTTTTTAACCAATCTTGTGCATCTAATAGGTGTGTTTGTGTCATTGGATGAACATTTAGGTCATTTTCACCTTCCCTACACTTATTCATGTCCAATTAGGGTTTTTAAGCAATCTTGTGCATCCAATAAGTTCATTTGTGTCATTGGATGTACATTTAGGTCATTTTCGTCCTCCCTAGGTTTATTCTTGTCCAATTAGGGTTTTTAACCAATCTTTTGCACTCAATAGGTGTGTTTGTGTCATTGGATGAAAATTTATGTCATTTTCGTCCTCCCTAGGTTGATTCTAGTCCAATTAGGGTTTTTAACCAATCTTGTGCATCTAATAGGTGTGTTTGTGTCATTGGATGCACATTTAGGTCATTTTAGTCCTCCCTAGGCTTATTCTTGTCCAATTAGGGTTTTCAACCAATCTTGTGCATCCAATAAGTTCAATTGTCTCATTGGATGAAAATTTAGGTCATTTTCGTCCTCCCTAGGCTTATTCTTGTCGAGTTAGGGTTTTTAACCAATCTTGTGCATCCAATAGGCGTGTTTGTGTCATTGGATGAACATTTAGGTCATTTTCGTCCTCCCTAGTCTTATTCTTGTCCAATTAGGGTTTCTAACCAATCTTGTGCATCCAATAAGTTCATTTGTGTCATTGGATTAACATTTAAGTCATTTTCGTCCTCCCTAGGCTTATTCTTGTGCAATTATGGTTTTTAACCAATCTTGTGTATCCAATAGGTGTGTTTGTGTCATTGGATGAACATTTAGGTCACTTTCATCCTCCCTAGGCTTATTGTTGTCCAATTAGAGTTTTTAACCAATCTTGTGCATCTAATAGGTGTGTTTGTGTCATTGGATGAACATTTAGGTCATTTTCGTCTTCCCTAAGCTTATTCTAGTCCAATTAGGGTTTTTAACCAATCTTATGCATCCAATAGGTGTGTTTGTGTCATTGGATGAACATTTAAGTCATTTTCGTTCTCCCTAGGCTTATTCTTGTCCAATTAGGGTTTTTACCCAATCTTGTGCATTCAATAGGTGTGTTTATGTCATTGATGGAACATTTAGGTCATTTTCGTCCTCCCTAGGCTTATTCTTGTCCAATTAGGGTTTTTAAGTAATCTTGTGCATCCAATAAGTTCATTTGTGTCATTGGATGAACATTTAGGTCATTTTAGTCCTCCCTACACTTATTCTTGTCCAATTTGGGTTTCTAACCAATCTTGTGCATCCAATAGGTGTGTTTGTGTCATTGGATGAATATTTAAGTCATTTTCATCCTCCCTAGGCTTATTCTTGTCCAATTAAGGTTTTTAAGAAATCTTGTGCATCCAATAAGTTCTTTGTGTCATTGGATTAACATTTAAGTCATTTTCGTCCTCCCTGGGCTTATTCTTGTCCAATTAGGGTTTTTAACCAATCTTGTGCTTCCTATAAGTTCATTTGTGTCACTGGATGAACATTTAGGTCATTTTCGTCCTCCCTAGGCTTATTCTTGTCCAATTAGGGTTTCTAACCAATCTTGTGCATCCAATAGGTGTGTTTGTGTCATTGGACAAACATTTAGGTCATTTTCGTCCTCCCTAGGCTTATTCTTGTCCAATTAGGGTTTTTAACCAACGTTGTGCATCCAATAAGTTCATTTGTGCATTGGATGAACATTAAGGTCATTTTCATCCACCCTAGGCTTATTCTTGTCCAATTAGGGTTTTTAACAAATCTTGTGCATCCAATAAGTTCAATTGTGTCATTGGATGAACATTTAGGTCATTTTCATCCTCCATAGGCTTATTCTTGTCCAATTAGGGTTTTTAAGCAATCTTGTGCATCCAATAGGTGTGTTTGTGTCATTGGATTAACATTTAGGTCATTTTCGTCCTCTCTAGGCTTATTCATATCCAATTGGGGATTTTAAGCAATCTTGTGCATCCAATAAGTTCATTTGTGTCATTGGATAAACATTTAAGTCATTTTCATCCTCCTTAGGCTTATTCTAGTCCAATTAGGGTTTCTAAGCAATCTTGTGCATCCAATAGGTGTGTTTGTGTCATTGGATGAACATTTAGGCCATTTTCGTCTTCCCTATGCTTATTCTTGTCCAATTATGGTTTTTAACCAATCTTGTGCATCCAATCGGTGTGTTTGTGTCATTGGATGATCAATTAGGTCATTTTCTTCCTCCCTAGTCTTATTCTTGTTCAATTAGGGTTTTAAGCAATCTTGTGCATCCAATGTGTGTGTTTGTGTCATTGGATGTACATTTATGTCATTTTTCGTCCTCCCTAGGCTTATTCTTGTCCAATTAGTGTTTTAAACCAATCTTGTGCGTCCAATAAGTTCATTTGTGTCATTGGAAGAACATTTAGGTTATTTTCGTCCTCCCTAAGCTTATTCTTGTCCAGTTAGGGTTTTTAACCAATCTTGTGCATCCAATAGGCGTGTTTGTGTCATTGGATGAACATTTAAGTCATTTTCGTCCTCCCTAGGCTTATTCTTGTCCAATTAAGGTTTTTAAGAAATCTTGTGCATCCAATAAGTTCAATTGTGTCATTGGATGAACATTTAGGTCATTTTCATCCTCCATAGGCTTATTCATGTCCAATTAGGGTTTTTAAGCAATCTTGTGCATCCAATAGGTGTGTTTGTGTCATTGGATTAACATTTAGGTCATTTTCGTCCTCTCTAGGCTTATTCTTATCCAATTAGGGATTTTAAGCAATCTTGTGCATCCAATAAGTTCATTTGTGTCATTGGATTAACATTTAAGTCATTTTCATCCTCCTTAGGCTTATTCTAGTCCAATTAGGGTTTCTAACCAATCTTGTGCATCCAATAGGTGTGTTTGTGTCATTGGATGAACATTTAGGCCATTTTCGTCTTCCCTATGCTTATTCTTGTCCAATTAGGGTTTTTAACCAATCTTGTGCATCCAATCGGTGTGTTTGTGTCATTGGATGATCAATTAGGTCATTTTCTTCCTCCCTAGTCTTATTCTTGTTCAATTAGGGTTTTAAGCAATCTTGTGCATCCAATGTTTGTGTTTGTGTCATTGGATGTACATTTATGTCATTTTTCGTCCTCCCTAGGCTTATTCTTGTCCAATTAGTGTTTTAAACCAATCTTGTGTGTCCAATAAGTTCATTTGTGTCATTGGATGAACATTTAGGTTATTTTCGTCCTCCCTAAGCTTATTCTTGTCCAGTTAGGGTTTTTAACCAATCTTGTGCATCCAATAGGCGTGTTTGTGTCATTGGATGAACATTTAAGTCATTTTCGTCCTCCCTAGGCTTATTCTTGTCCAATTAAGGTTTTTAAGAAATCTTGTGCATCCAATAATTTCAATGTGTCATTGGATTAACATTTAAGTCATTTTCGTCCTCCCTGGGCTTATTCTTGTCCAATTAGGGTTTTTAACCAATCTTGTGCATCCTATAAGTTCATTTGTGTCATTGGATGAACATTTAGGTCATTTTCGTCCTCCCTAGGCTTATTCTTGTCCAATTAGGGTTTCTAACCAATCTTGTGCATCCAATAGGTGTCTTTGTGTCATTGGACGAACATTTAGGTCATTTTCGTCCTCCCTAGGATTATTCTTGTCCAATTAGGGTTTTTAACCAATGTTGTGCATCCAATAAGTTCATTTGTGCATTGGATGAACATTTAGGTCATTTTCGTCCTCCCTAGGCTTATTCTTGTCCAATTAGGGTTTTTAACCAATCTTGTGCATCCAATAAGTTCAATTGTGTCATTGGATGAACATTTAGGTCATTTTCATCTTCCCTACATTTATTCTTGTCCAATTAGGGTTTTTAAGCAATCTTGTGCATCCAATAAGTTCATTTGTGTCATTGGATGTACATTTAGGTCATTTTCGTCCTCCCTAGGTTTATTCTTGTCCAATTAGGGTTTTTAACCAATCTTTTGCATTCAATAGGTGTATTTGTGTCATTAGATGAAAATTTATGTCATTTTCGTCCTCCCTAGGTTGATTCTAGTCCAATTAGGGTTTTTAACCAATCTTGTGCATCTAATAGGAGTGTTTGTGTCATTGGATGCACATTTAGGTCATTTTAGTCCTCCCTAGGCTTATTCTTGCCCAATTAGGGTTTTCAACCAATCTTGTGCATCCAATAAGTTCAATTGTCTCATTGGACGAAAATTGAGGTCATTTTCGTCCTCCCTAGGCTTATTCTTGTCGAGTTAGGGTTTTTAACCAATCTTGTGCATCCAATAGGCGTGTTTGTGTCATTGGATGAACATTTAGGTCATTTTCGTCCTCCCTAGTCTTATTCTTGTCCAATTAGGGTTTCTAAGCAATCTTGTGCATCCAATAAGTTCATTTGTGTCATTGGATTAACATTTAAGTCATTTTCGTCCTCCCTAGGCTTATTCTTGTGCAATTATGGTTTTTAACCAATCTTGTGTATCCAATAGGTGTGTTTGTGTCATTGGATGAACATTTAGGTCACTTTCATCCTCCCTAGGCTTATTGTTGTCCAATTAGAGTTTTTAACCAATCTTGTGCATCTAATAGGTGTGTTTGTGTCATTGGATGAACATTTAGGTCATTTTCATCTTCCCTACACTTATTCATGTCCAATTAGCGTTTTTAAGCAATCTTGTGCATCCAATAAGTTCATTTGTGTCATTGGATGTACATTTAGGTCATTTTCGTCCTCCCTAGGTTTATTCTTGTCCAATTAGGGTTTTTAACCAATCTTTTGCATTCCATAGGTGTGTTTGTGTCATTGGATGAAAATTTATGTCATTTTCGTCCTCCCTAGGTTGATTCTAGTCCAATTAGGGTTTTTAACCAATCTTGTGCATCTAATAGGTGTGTTTGTGTCATTGGATGCACATTTAGGTCATTTTAGTCCTCCATAGGCTTATTCTTGCCCAATTAGGGTTTTAAACCAATCTTGTGCATCCAATAAGTTCAATTGTCTCATTGGATGAAAATTTAGGTCATTTTCGTCCTCCCTAGGCTTATTCTTGTCGAGTTAGGGTTTTTAACCAATCTTGTGCATCCAATAGGCGTGTTTGTGTCATTGGATGAACATTTAGGTCATTTTCGTCCTCCCTAGTCTTATTCTTGTCCAATTAGGGTTTCTAACCAATCTTGTGCATCCAATAAGTTCATTTGTGTCATTAGATTAACATTTAAGTCATTTTCGTCCTCCCTAGGCTTATTCTTGTGCAATTATGGTTTTTAACCAATCTTGTGTATCCAATAGGTGTGTTTGTGTCATTGGATGAACATTTAGGTCACTTTCGTCCTCCCTAGGCTTATTGTTGTCCAATTAGAGTTTTTAACCAATCTTGTGCATCTAATAGGTGTGTTTGTGTCATTGGATGAACATTTAGGTCATTTTCGTCTTCCCTAAGCTTATTCTAGTCCAATTAGGGTTTTTAACCAATCTTATGCATCCAATAGGTGTGTTTGTGTCATTGGATGAACATTTAAGTCATTTTCGTTCTCCCTAGGCTTATTCTTGTCCAATTAGGGTTTTTACCCAATCTTGTGCATTCAATAGGTGTGTTTATGTCATTGATGGAACATTTAGGTCATTTTCGTCCTCCCTAGGCTTATTCTTGTCCAATTAGGGTTTTTAAGTAATCTTGTGCATCCAATAAGTTCATTTGTGTCATTGGATGAACATTTAGGTCATTTTAGTCCTCCCTACACTTATTCTTGTCCAATTTGGGTTTCTAACCAATCTTGTGCATCCAATAGGTGTGTTTGTGTCATTGGATGAATATTTAAGTCATTTTCATCCTCCCTAGGCTTATTCTTGTCCAATTAAGGTTTTTAAGAAATCTTGTGCATCCAATAAGTTCTTTGTGTCATTGGATTAACATTTAAGTCATTTTCGTCCTCCCTGGGCTTATTCTTGTCCAATTAGGGTTTTTAACCAATCTTGTGCATCCTATAAGTTCATTTGTGTCATTGGATGAACATTTAGGTCATTTTCGTCCTCCCTAGGCTTATTCTTGTCCAATTAGGGTTTCTAACCAATCTTGTGCATCCAATAGGTGTGTTTGTGTCATTGGACGAACATTTAGGTCATTTTCGTCCTCCCTAGGCTTATTCTTGTCCAATTAGGGTTTTTAACCAATGTTGTGCATCCAATAAGTTCATTTGTGCATTGGGTGAACATTTAGGTCATTTTCGTCCTCCCTAGGCTTATTCTTGTCCAATTAGGGTTTTTAACCAATCTTGTGCATCCAATAAGTTCAATTGTGTCATTGGATGAACATTTAGGTCATTTTCATCTTCCCTACATTTATTCTTGTCCAGTTAGGGTTTTTAAGCAATCTTGTGCATCCAATAAGTTCATTTGTGTCATTGGATGTACATTTAGGTCATTTTCGTCCTCCCTAGGTTTATTCTTGTCCAATTAGGGTTTTTAACCAATCTTTTGCATTCAATAGGTGTGTTTGTGTCATTGGATGAAAATTTATGTCATTTTCGTCCTCCCTAGGTTGATTCTAGTCCAATTAGGGTTTTTAACCAATCTTGTGCATCTAATAGGTGTGTTTGTGTCATTGGATGCACATTTAGGTCATTTTAGTCCTCCCTAGGCTTATTCTTGCCCAATTATGGTTTTCAACCAATCTTGTGCATCCAATAAGTTCAATTGTCTCATTGGATGAAAATTTAGGTCATTTTGGTCCTCCCTAGGCTTATTCTTGTCGAGTTAGGGTTTTAAACCAATCTTGTGCATCCAATAGGCGTGTTTGTGTCGTTGGATGAACATTTAGGTCATTTTCGTCCTCCCTAGGCTTATTCTTGTGCAATTATGGTTTTTAACCAATCTTGTGCATCCAATAAGTTCAATTGTGTCATTGGATGAACATTTAGGTCATTTTCATCTTCCCTACATTTATTCTTGTCCAATTAGGGTTTTTAAGCAATCTTGTGCATCCAATAAGTTCATTTGTGTCATTGGATGTACATTTAGGTCATTTTCGTCCTCCCTAGGTTTATTCTTGTCCAATTAGGGTTTTTAACCAATCTTTTGCATTCAATAGGTGTGTTTGTGTCATTGGATGAAAATTTATGTCATTTTCGTCCTCCCTAGGTTGATTCTAGTCCAATTAGGGTTTTTAACCAATCTCGTGCATCTAATATGAGTGTTTGTGTCATTGGATGCACATTTAGGTCATTTTAGTCCTCCCTAGGCTTATTCTTGCCCAATTAGGGTTTTCAACCAATCTTGTGCATCCAATAAGTTCATTTGTCTCATTGGATGAAAATTTAGGTCATTTTCGTCCTCCCTAGGCTTATTCTTGTCGAGTTAGGGTTTTTAACCAATCTTGTGCATCCAATAGGCGTGTTTGTGTCATTGGATGAACATTTAGGTCATTTTCGTCCTCCCTAGTCTTATTCTTGTCCAATTAGGGTTTCTAAGCAATCTTGTGCATCCAATAAGTTCATTTGTGTCATTGGATTAACATTTAAGTCATTTTCGTCCTCCCTAGGCTTATTCTTGTGCAATTATGGTTTTTAACCAATCTTGTGTATCCAATAGGTGTGTTTGTGTCATTGGATGAACATTTAGGTCACTTTCATCCTCCCTAGGCTTATTGTTGTCCAATTAGAGTTTTTAACCAATCTTGTGCATCTAATAGGTGTGTTTGTGTCATTGGATGAACATTTAGGTCATTTTCGTCCTCCCTAGGCTTATTCTAGTCCAATTAGGGTTTTTAACCAATCTTGTGCATCCAATAGGTGTGTTTGTGTCATTGGATGAACATTTAAGTCATTTTCGTCCTCCCTAAGCTTATTCTTGTCCAATTAGGGTTTTTAAGCAATCTTGTCCATCCAATAACTTCATTTTTGTCATTGGATTAACATTTAAGTCATTTTCGTTCTCCCTAGGCTTATTCTTGTCCAATTAGGGTTTTTAACCAATCTTGTGCATCCTATAAGTTCATTTGTGTCATTGGATGAACATTTAGGTCATTTTCGTCCTCCCTAGGCTTATTCTTGTCCAATTAGGGTTTTTAACCAATCTTGTGCATCCAATAGGTGTGTTTGTGTCATTGGATGAACATTTAGGTCATTTTCGTCCTCCCTAGGCTTATTCTTGTCCAATTAGGGTTACTAACCAATCTTGTGCATCCAATAAGTTCATTTGTGTCATTGGATGAACATTTAGGTCATTTTCGTCCTCCCTAGGCTTATTCTTGTCCAATTAGGGTTTTTAACCAATCTTGTGCATCCAATAGGTGTGTTTGTGTCACTGGATGAACATTTAGGTCATTTTCGTCCTCCCTAGGCTTATTCTTGTCCAATTAGGGTTTTTAACCAATCTTGTGCATCCAATAGGTGTGTTTGTGTCATTGGATGAACATTTAGGTCATTTTCGTCCTCCCTAGGCTTATTCTTGTACAATTAGGGTTTTTAACCAATCTTGTGCATCCAATAAGTTCATTTGTGTCATTGGATTAACATTTAGGTCATTTTCGTCCTCCCTAGGCTTATTCTTGTCCAATTAGGGTTTCTAACCAATCTTGTGCATCCAATAGGTGTGTTTGTGTCATTGGATGAACATTTAGGTCATTTTCGTCCTCCCTAGGCTTATTCTTTTCCAATTAGGGTTTTTAACCAATCTTGTGCATCCAATAAGTTCATTTGTGTCCTTGGATTAACATTGAGGTCATTTTCGTCCTCCCTAGGCTTATTCTTGTCCAATTAGGGTTTCTAACCAATCTTGTGCATCCAATAGGTGTGTTTAGTCATTTGATGAACATTTAGGTCATTTTCGTCCTCCCTAGGCTTATTCTTGTCCAATTAGGGTTTTTAACCAATCTTGTGCATCCAATAAGTTCATTTGTGTCATTGGATGAACATTTAGGTCATTTTCGTCCTCCCTAGGCTTATTCTTGTCCAATTAGGGTTTTTAAGCAATCTTGTGCATCCAATAAGTTCATTTGTGTAATTGGATGAACATTTAGGTCATTTTCGTCCACCCTAGGCTTATTCTTGTCCAATTAGGGTTTTTAACCAATCTTGTGCATCCAATAAGTTCATTTGTGTCGTTGGATGAACATTTAGGTCATTTTCATCCTCCCTAGGCTTATTCTTGTCCAATTAGGGTTTTTAAGCAATCTTGTGCATCCAATAAGTTCATTTGTGTCATTGGATGAACATTTAGGTCATTTTCGTCCTCCCTAGGCTTATTCATGTCCAATTAGGGATTTTAACCAATCTTGTGCATCCAATAAGTTCAATTGTGTCATTGGATGAACATTAAGGTCATTTTCGTCCTCCTTAGGCTTATTCGTGTCCAATTAGGGTTTTTAACCAATCTTTTGCATCTAATAGGTGTGTTTGTGTCATTGGATGAAAATTTAGGTCATTTTCGTCCTCCCTAGGCTGATTCTTGTCCAATTAGGGTTTTTAACCAATCTTGTGCATCAAATAGGTGTGTTTGTGTCATTTGATGCACATTTAGGTCATTTTCGTCCTCCCTAGGCTTATTCTTGCCCAATTAGGGTTTTCAACCAATCTTGTGCATCCAATAAGTTCAATTGTCTCATTGGATGAAAATTTAGGTCATTTTCGTCCTCCCTAGGCTTATTCTTGTCGAGTTAGGGTTTTTAACCAATCTTGTGCATCCAATAGGCGTGTTTGTGTCATTGGATGAACATTTAGGTCATTTTCGTCCTCCCTAGGCTTATTCTTGTCCAATTACGGTTTTTAAGCAATCTTGTGCATCCAATAAGTTCATTTGTGTCATTGGATGAACATTTAGGCCATTTTCGTCTTCCTTATGCTTATTCTTGTCCAATTAGGGTTTTTAACCAATCTTGTGCATCCAATCGGTATGTTTGTGTCATTGGATGATCAATTAGGTCATTTTCTTCCTCCCTAGTCTTATTCTTGTTCAATTAGGGTTTTAAGCAATCTTGTGCATCCAATGTGTGTGTTTGTGTCATTGGATGTACATTTATGTCATTTTTCGTCCTCCCTAGGCTTATTCTTGACCAATTAGTGTTTTAAACCAATCTTGTGCGTCCAATAAGTTCATTTGTGTCATTGGATGAACATTTAGGTTATTTTCGTCCTCCCTAAGCTTATTCTTGTCCAGTTAGGGTTTTTAACCAATCTTGTGCATCCAATAGGCGTGTTTGTGTCATTGGATGAACATTTAAGTCATTTTCGTCCTCCCTAGGCTTATTCTTGTCCAATTAAGGTTTTTAAGAAATCTTGTGCATCCAATAATTTCAATGTGTCATTGGATTAACATTTAAGTCATTTTCGTCCTCCCTGGGCTTATTCTTGTCCAATTAGGGTTTTTAACCAATCTTGTGCATCCTATAAGTTCATTTGTGTCATTGGATGAACATTTAGGTCATTTTCGTCCTCCCTAGGCTTATTCTTGTCCAATTAGGGTTTCTAACCAATCTTGTGCATCCAATAGGTGTGTTTGTGTCATTGGACAAACATTTAGGTCATTTTCGTCCTCCCTAGGCTTATTCTTGTCCAATTAGGATTTTTAACCAATCTTGTGCATCCAATAAGTTCAATTGTGTCATTGGATGAACATTTAGGTCATTTTCATCTTCCCTACACTTATTCTTGTCCAATTAGGGTTTTTAACAAATCTTGTGCATCCAATAAGTTCAATTGTGTCATTGGATGAACATTTAGGTCATTTTCATCCTCCATAGGCTTATTCTTGTCCAATTAGGGTTTTTAAGCAATCTTGTGCATCCAATAGGTGTGTTTGTGTCATTTGATTAACATTTAGGTCATTTTCGTCCTCTCTAGGCTTATTCTTATCCAATTGGGGATTTTAAGCAATCGTGTGCATCCAATAAGTTCATTTGTGTCATTGGATAAACATTTAAGTCATTTTCATCCTCCTTAGGCTTATTCTAGTCCAATTAGGGTTTCTAACCAATCTTGTGCATCCAATAGGTGTGTTTGTGTCATTGGATGAACATTTAGGCCATTTTCGTCTTCCCTATGCTTATTCTTGTCCAATTAGGGTTTTTAACCAATCTTGTGCATCCAATCGGTGTGTTTGTGTCATTGGATGATCAATTAGGTCATTTTCTTCCTCCCTAGTCTTTTTCTTGTTCAATTAGGGTTTTAAGCAATCTTGTGCATCCAATGTGTGTGTTTGTGTCATTGGATGTACATTTATGTCATTTTTCGTCCTCCCTAGGCTTATTCTTGTCCAATTAGTGTTTTAAACCAATCTTGTGCGTCCAATAAGTTCATTTGTGTCATTGGATGAACATTTAGGTTATTTTCGTCCTCCCTAAGCTTATTCTTGTCCAGTTAGGGTTTTTAACCAATATTGTGCATCCAATAGGCGTGTTTGTGTCATTGCATGAACATTTAAGTCATTTTCGTCCTCCCTAGGCTTATTCTTGTCCAATTAAGGTTTTTAAGAAATCTTGTGCATCCAATAATTTCAATGTGTCATTGGATTAACATTTAAGTCATTTTCGTCATCCCTGGGCTTATTCTTGTCCAATTAGGGTTTTTAACCAATCTTGTGCATCCTATAAGTTCATTTGTGTCATTGGATGAACATTTAGGTCATTTTCGTCCTCCCTAGGCTTATTCTTGTCCAATTAGGGTTTCTAACCAATCTTGTGCATCCAATAGGTGTGTTTGTGTCATTGGACGAACATTTAGGTCATTTTCGTCCTCCCTAGGCTTATTCTTGTCCAATTAGGGTTTTTAACCAATGTTGTGCATCCAATAAGTTCATTTGTGTCATTGGATGAACATTTAGGTCATTTTCGTCCTCCCTAGGCTTATTCTTGTCCAATTAGGATTTTTAACCAATCTTGTGCATCTAATAAGTTCAATTGTGTCATTGGATGAACATTTAGGTCATTTTCATCTTCCCTACACTTATTCTTGTCCAATTAAGGTTTTTAAGAAATCTTGTGCATCCAATAATTTCAATGTGTCATTGGATTAACATTTAAGTCATTTTCGTCATCCCTGGGCTTATTCTTGTCCAATTAGGGTTTTTAACCAATCTTGTGCATCCTATAAGTTCATTTGTGTCATTGGATGAACATTTAGGTCATTTTCGTCCTCCCTAGGCTTATTCTTGTCCAATTAGGGTTTCTAACCAATCTTGTGCATCCAATAGGTGTGTTTGTGTCATTGGACGAACATTTAGGTCATTTTCGTCCTCCCTAGGCTTATTCTTGTCCAATTAGGGTTTTTAACCAATGTTGTGCATCCAATAAGTTCATTTGTGTCATTGGATGTACATTTAGGTCATTTTCGTCCTCCCTAGGTTTATTCTTGTCCAATTAGGGTTTTTAACCAATCTTTTGCATTCAATAGGTGTGTTTGTGTCATTGGATGAAAATTTATGTCATTTTCGTCCTCCCTAGATTAATTCTAGTCCAATTAGGGTTTTTAACCAATCTTGTGTATCTAATAGGAGTGTTTGTGTCATTGGATGCACATTTAGGTCATTTTAGTCCTCCCTAGGCTTATTCTTGTCGAATTAGGGTTTTTAACCAATGTTGTGCATCCAATAAGTTCATTTGTGCATTGGATGAACATTAAGGTCATTTTCATCCACCCTAGGCTTATTCTTGTCCAATTAGGGTTTTTAACCAATCATGTGCATCCAATAAGTTGAATTGTGTCATTGGATGAACATTTAGGTCATTTTCATCCTCCCTAGGCTTATTCTTGTCCAATTAGGGTTTTAAACCAATCTTGTGAATCCAATAAGTTCATTTGTGTCATTGGATGAACATTTAGGTCATTTTCGTCCTCCCTAGGCTTATTCTTGTCCAATTAGGGTTTTTAACCAATCTTGTGCATCCAATAAGTTCAAATGTGTCATTGGATGAACATTTAAGTCATTTTCATCCTCCCTAGGCTTATTCTTGTCCAATTAGGGTTTTTAAGAAATCTTGTGCATCCAATAAGTTCTTTGTGTCATTGGATTAACATATAAGTCATTTTCGTCCTCCGTGGGCTTATTCTTGTCCAATTAGGGTTTTTAACCAATCTTGTGCATCCTATAAGTTCATTTGTGTCATTGGATGAACATTTAGGTCATTTTCGTCCTCCCTAGGCTTATTCTTGTTCAATTAGGGTTTCTAACCAATCTTGTGCATCCAATAGGTGTGTTTGTGTCATTGGACGAACATTTAGGTCATTTTCGTCCTCCCTAGGCTTATTCTTGTCCAATTAGGGTTTTTAACCAATGTTGTGCATCCAATAAGTTCATATGTGCATTGGATGAACATTTAGGTCATTTTCGTCCTCCCTAGGCTTATTCTTGTCCAATTAGGGTTTTTAACCAATCTTGTGCATCCAATAAGTTCAATTGTGTCATTGGATGAACATTTAGGTCATTTTCATCTTCCCTACATTTATTCTTGTCCAGTTAGGGTTTTTAAGCAATCTTGTGCATCCAATAAGTTCATTTGTGTCATTGGATGTACATTTAGGTCATTTTCGTCCTCCCTAGGTTTATTCTTGTCCAATTAGGGTTTTTAACCAATCTTTTGCATTCAATAGGTGTGTTTGTGTCATTGGATGAAAATTTATGTCATTTTCGTCCTCCCTAGGTTGATTCTAGTCCAATTAGGGTTTTTAACCAATCTTGTGCATCTAATAGGAGTGTTTGTGTCATTGGATGCACATTTAGGTCATTTTAGTCCTCCCTAGGCTTATTCTTGCCCAATTAGGGTTTTCAACCAATCTTGTGCATCCAATAAGTTCAATTGTCTCATTGGATGAAAATTTAGGTCATTTTCGTCCTCCCTAGGCTTATTCTTGTCGAGTTAGGGTTTTTAACCAATCTTGTGCTTCCAATAGGCGTGTTTGTGTCATTGGATGAACATTTAGGTCATTTTCGTCCTCCCTAGTCTTATTCTTGTCCAATTAGGGTTTCTAAGCAATCTTGTGCATCCAATAAGTTCATTTGTGTCATTGGATTAACATTTAAGTCATTTTCGTCCTCCCTAGGCTTATTCTTGTGCAATTATGGTTTTTAACCAATCTTGTGTATCCAATAGGTGTGTTTGTGTCATTGGATGAACATTTAGGTCACTTTCATCCTCCTTAGGCTTATTGTTGTCCAATTAGAGTTTTTAACCAATCTTGTGCATCTAATAGGTGTGTTTGTGTCATTAGATGAACATTTAGGTCATTTTCGTCCTCCCTAAGCTTATTCTAGTCCAATTAGGGTTTTTAATTAATCTTATGCATCCAATAGGTGTGTTTGTGTCATTGGATGAACATTTAAGTCATTTTCGTTCTCCCTAGGCTTATTCTTGTCCAATTAGGGTTTTTACCCAATCTTGTGCATTCAATAGGTGTGTTTATGTCATTGGATGAACATTTAGGTCATTTTCGTCCTCCCTAGGCTTATTCTTGTCCAATTAGGGTTTTTAAGCAATCTTGTGCATCCAATAAGTTCATTTGTGTCATTGGATGAACATTTAGGTCATTTTAGTCCTCCCTACGCTTATTCTTGTCCAATTTGGGTTTCTAACCAATCTTGTGCATCCAATAGGTGTGTTTGTGTCATTGGATGAACATTTAAGTCATTTTCATCCTCCCTAGGCTTATTCTTGTCCAATTAAGGTTTTTAAGAAATCTTGTGCATCCAATAAGTTCTTTGTGTCATTGGATTAACATTTAAGTCATTTTCGTCCTCCCTGGGCTTATTCTTGTCCAATTAGGGTTTTTAACCAATCTTGTGCTTCCTATAAGTTCATTTGTGTCATTGGATGAACATTTAGGTCATTTTCGTCCTCCCTAGGCTTATTCTTGTCCAATTAGGGTTTCTAACCAATCTTGTGCATCCAATAGGTGTGTTTGTGTCATTGGACAAACATTTAGGTCATTTTCGTCCTCCCTAGGCTTATTCTTGTCCAATTAGGGTTTTTAACCAACGTTGTGCATCCAATAAGTTCATTTGTGCATTGGATGAACATTAAGGTCATTTTCATCCACCCTAGGCTTATTCTTGTCCAATTAGGGTTTTTAACAAATCTTGTGCATCCAATAAGTTCAATTGTGTCATTGGATGAACATTTAGGTCATTTTCATCCTCCATAGGCTTATTCTTGTCCAATAGGTGTGTTTTTGTCATTGGATTAACATTTAGGTCATTTTCGTCCTCTCTAGGCTTATTCTTATCCAATTAGGGATTTTAAGCAATCTTGTGCATCCAATAAGTTCATTTGTGTCATTGGATTAACATTTAAGTCATTTTCATCCTCCTTAGGCTTATTCTAGTCCAATTAGGGTTTCTAACCAATCTTGTGCATCCAATAGGTGTGTTTGTGTCATTGGATGAACATTTAGGCCATTTTCGTCTTCCCTATGCTTATTCTTGTCCAATTAGGGTTTTTAACCAATCTTGTGCATCCAATCGGTGTGTTTGTGTCATTGGATGATCAATTAGGTCATTTTCTTCCTCCCTAGTCTTATTCTTGTTCAATTAGGGTTTTAAGCAATCTTGTGCATCCAATGTGTGTGTTTGTGTCATTGGATGTACATTTATGTCATTTTTCGTCCTCCCTAGGCTTATTCTTGTCCAATTAGTGTTTTAAACCAATCTTGTGTGTCCAATAAGTTTATTTGTGTCATTGGATGAACATTTAGGTTATTTTCGTCCTCCCTAAGCTTATTCTTGTCCAGTTAGGGTTTTTAACCAATCTTGTGCATCCAATAGGCGTGTTTGTGTCATTGGATGAACATTTAAGTCATTTTCGTCCTCCCTAGGCTTATTCTTGTCCAATTAAGGTTTTTAAGAAATCTTGTGCATCCAATAATTTCAATGTGTCATTGGATTAACATTTAAGTCATTTTCGTCCTCCCTGGGCTTATTCTTGTCCAATTAGGGTTTTTAACCAATCTTGTGCATCCTATAAGTTCATTTGTGTCATTGGATGAACATTTAGGTCATTTTCGTCCTCCCTAGGCTTATTCTTGTCCAATTAGGGTTTCTAACCAATCTTGTGCATCCAATAGGTGTGTTTGTGTCATTGGACGAACATTTAGGTCATTTTCGTCCTCCCTAGGCTTATTCTTGTCCAATTAGGGTTTTTAACCAATGTTGTGCATCCAATAAGTTCATTTGTGCATTGGGTGAACATTTAGGTCATTTTCGTCCTCCCTAGGCTTATTCTTGTCCAATTAGGGTTTTTAACCAATCTTGTGCATCCAATAAGTTCAATTGTGTCATTGGATGAACATTTAGGTCATTTTCATCTTCCCTACATTTATTCTTGTCCAGTTAGGGTTTTTAAGCAATCTTGTGCATCCAATAAGTTCATTTGTGTCATTGGATGTACATTTAGGTCATTTTCGTCCTCCCTAGGTTTATTCTTGTCCAATTAGGGTTTTTAACCAATCTTTTGCATTCAATAGGTGTGTTTGTGTCATTGGATGAAAATTTATGTCATTTTCGTCCTCCCTAGGTTGATTCTAGTCCAATTAGGGTTTTTAACCAATCTTGTGCATCTAATAGGTGTGTTTGTGTCATTGGATGCACATTTAGGTCATTTTAGTCCTCCCTAGGCTTATTCTTGCCCAATTATGGTTTTCAACCAATCTTGTGCATCCAATAAGTTCAATTGTCTCATTGGATGAAAATTTAGGTCATTTTGGTCCTCCCTAGGCTTATTCTTGTCGAGTTAGGGTTTTAAACCAATCTTGTGCATCCAATAGGCGTGTTTGTGTCGTTGGATGAACATTTAGGTCATTTTCGTCCTCCCTAGGCTTATTCTTGTGCAATTATGGTTTTTAACCAATCTTGTGCATCCAATAAGTTCAATTGTGTCATTGGATGAACATTTAGGTCATTTTCATCTTCCCTACATTTATTCTTGTCCAATTAGGGTTTTTAAGCAATCTTGTGCATCCAATAAGTTCATTTGTGTCATTGGATGTACATTTAGGTCATTTTCGTCCTCCCTAGGTTTATTCTTGTCCAATTAGGGTTTTTAACCAATCTTTTGCATTCAATAGGTGTGTTTGTGTCATTGGATGAAAATTTATGTCATTTTCGTCCTCCCTAGGTTGATTCTAGTCCAATTAGGGTTTTTAACCAATCTCGTGCATCTAATATGAGTGTTTGTGTCATTGGATGCACATTTAGGTCATTTTAGTCCTCCCTAGGCTTATTCTTGCCCAATTAGGGTTTTCAACCAATCTTGTGCATCCAATAAGTTCAATTGTCTCATTGGATGAAAATTTAGGTCATTTTCGTCCTCCCTAGGCTTATTCTTGTCGAGTTAGGGTTTTTAACCAATCTTGTGCATCCAATAGGCGTGTTTGTGTCATTGGATGAACATTTATGTCATTTTCGTCCTCCCTAGTCTTATTCTTGTCGAATTAGGGTTTCTAAGCAATCTTGTGCCTCCAATAAGTTCATTTGAGTCATTGGATTAACATTTAAGTCATTTTCGTCCTCCCTAGGCTTATTCTTGTGCAATTATGGTTTTTAACCAATCTTGTGTATCCAATAGGTGTGTTTGTGTCATTGGATGAACATTTAGGTCACTTTCATCCTCCCTAGGCTTATTGTTGTCCAATTAGAGTTTTTAACCAATCTTGTGCATCTAATAGGTGTGTTTGTGTCATTGGATGAACATTTAGGTCATTTTCATCTTCCCTACACTTATTCATGTCCAATTAGGGTTTTTAAGCAATCTTGTGCATCCAATAAGTTCATTTGTGTCATTGGATGTACATTTAGGTCATTTTCGTCCTCCCTAGGTTTATTCTTGTCCAATTAGGGTTTTTAACCAATCTTTTGCATTCAATAGGTGTGTTTGTGTCATTGGATGAAAATTTATGTCATTTTC
>JBBPBR010000804.1:92182-122977 GCA_037974775.1 Cicer pinnatifidum
TCCAATAGGCGTGTTTGTGTCATTGGATGAACATTTAGGTCATTTTCGTCCTCCCTAGTCTTATTCTTGTCCAATTAGGGTTTCTAAGCAATCTTGTGCATCCAATAAGTTCATTTGTGTCATTGGATTAACATTTAAGTCATTTTCGTCCTCCCTAGGCTTATTCTTGTGCAATTATGGTTTTTAACCAATCTTGTGTATCCAATAGGTCACTTTCATCCTCCATAGGCTTATTGTTGTCCAATTAGAGTTTTTAACCAATCTTGTGCATCTAATAGGTGTGTTTGTGTCATTGGATGAACATTTAGGTCATTTTCATCTTCCCTACACTTATTCATGTCCAATTAGGGTTTTTAAGCAATCTTGTGCATCCAATAAGTTCATTTGTGTCATTGGATGTACATTTAGGTCATTTTCGTCCTCCCTAGGTTTATTCTTGTCCAATTAGGGTTTTTAACCAATCTTTTGCACTCAATAGGTGTGTTTGTGTCATTGGATGAAAATTTATGTCATTTTCGTCCTCCCTAGGTTGATTCTAGTCCAATTAGGGTTTTTAACCAATCTTGTGCATCTTATAGGTGTGTTTGTGTCATTGGATGCACATTTAGGTCATTTTAGTCCTCCCTAGGCTTATTCTTGCCCAATTAGGGTTTTCAACCAATCTTGTGCATCCAATAAGTTCAATTGTCTCATTGGATGAAAATTTAGGTCATTTTGGTCCTCCCTAGGCTTATTCTTGTCGAGTTAGGGTTTTTAACCAATCTTGTGCATCCAATAGGCGTGTTTGTGTCATTGGATGAACATTTAGGTCATTTTCGTCCTCCCTAGGCTTATTCTTGTGCAATTATGGTTTTTAACCAATCTTGTGCATCCAATAAGTTCAATTGTGTCATTGGATGAACATTTAGGTCATTTTCATCTTCCCTACATTTATTGTTGTCCAATTAGGGTTTTTAAGCAATCTTGTGCATCCAATAAGTTCATTTGTGTCATTGGATGTACATTTAGGTCATTTTCGTCCTCCCTAGGTTTATTCTTGTCCAATTAGGGTTTTTAACCAATCTTTTGCATTCAATAGGTGTGTTTGTGTCATTGGATGAAAATTTATGTCATTTTCGTCCTCCCTAGGTTGATTCTAGTCCAATTAGGGTTTTTAACCAATCTCGTGCATCTAATATGAGTGTTTGTGTCATTGGATGCACATTTAGGTCATTTTAGTCCTCCCTAGGCTTATTCTTGCCCAATTAGGGTTTTCAACCAATCTTGTGCATCCAATAAGTTCAATTGTCTCATTGGATGAAAATTTAGGTCATTTTCGTCCTCCCTAGGCTTATTCTTGTCGAGTTAGGGTTTTTAACCAATCTTGTGCATCCAATAGGCGTGTTTGTGTCATTGGATGAACATTTATGTCATTTTCGTCCTCCCTAGTCTTATTCTTGTCCAATTAGGGTTTCTAAGCAATCTTGTGCATCCAATAAGTTCATTTGTGTCATTGGATTAACATTTAAGTCATTTTCGTCCTCCCTAGGCTTATTCTTGTGCAATTATGGTTTTTAACCAATCTTGTGTATCCAATAGGTGTGTTTGTGTCATTGGATGAACATTTAGGTCACTTTCATCCTCCCTAGGCTTATTGTTGTCCAATTAGAGTTTTTAAGCAATCTTGTGCATCTAATAGGTGTGTTTGTGTCATTGGATGAACATTTAGGTCATTTTCATCTTCCCTACACTTATTCATGTCGAATTAGGGTTTTTAAGCAATCTTGTGCATCCAATAAGTTCATTTGTGTCATTGGATGTACATTTAGGTCATTTTCGTCCTCCCTATTTTTATTCTTGTCCAATTAGGGTTTTTAACCAATCTTTTGCATTCAATAGGTGTGTTTGTGTCATTGGATGAAAATTTATGTCATTTTCGTCCTCCCTAGGTTGATTCTAGTCCAATTAGGGTTTTTAACCAATCTTGTGCATCTAATAGGTGTGTTTGTGTCATTGGATGCACATTTAGGTCATTTTAGTCCTCCCTAGGCTTATTCTTGCCCAATTAGGGTTTTCAACCAATCTTGTGCATCCAATAAGTTCAATTGTCTCATTGGATGAAAATTTAGGTCATTTTCGTCCTCCCTAGGCTTATTCTTGTCAAGTTAGGGTTTTTAATCAATCTTGTGCATCCAATAGGCGTGTTTGTGTCATTGGATGAACATTTAGGTCATTTTCGTCCTCCCTAGTCTTATTCTTGTCCAATTAGGGTTTCTAACCAATCTTGTGCATCCAATAAGTTCATTTGTGTCATTGGATTAACATTTAAGTCATTTTCGTCCTCCCTAGGCTTATTCTTGTGCAATTATGGTTTTTAACCAATCTTGTGTATCCAATAGGTGTGTTTGTGTCATTGGATGAACATTTAGGTCACTTTCATCCTCCCTAGGCTTATTGTTGTCCAATTAGAGTTTTTAACCAATCTTGTGCATCTAATAGGTGTGTTTGTGTCATTAGATGAACATTTAGGTCATTTTCGTCCTCCCTAAGCTTATTCTAGTCCAATTTGGGTTTTTAATTAATCTTATGCATCCAATAGGTGTGTTTGTGTCATTGGATGAACATTTAAGTCATTTTCGTTCTCCCTAGGCTTATTGTTGTCCAATTAGGGTTTTTACCCAATCTTGTGCATTCAATAGGTGTGTTTATGTCATTGGATGAACATTTAGGTCATTTTCGTCCTCCCTAGGCTTATTCTTGTCCAATTAGGGTTTTTAAGCAATCTTGTGCATCCAATAAGTTCATTTGTGTCATTGGATGAACATTTAGGTCATTTTAGTCCTCCCTACGCTTATTCTTGTCCAATTTGGGTTTCTAACCAATCTTGTGCATCCAATAGGTGTGTTTGTGTCATTGGATGAACATTTTAGTCATTTTCATCCTCCCTAGGCTTATTCTTGTCCAATTAAGGTTTTTAAGAAATCTTGTGCATCCAATAAGTTCTTTGTGTCATTGGATTAACATTTAAGTCATTTTCGTCCTCCCTGGGCTTATTCTTGTCCAATTAGGGTTTTTAACCAATCTTGTGTATCTAATAGGAGTGTTTGTGTCATTGGATGCACATTTAGGTCATTTTAGTCCTCCCTAGGCTTATTCTTGTCCAATTAGGGTTTTTAACCAATGTTGTGCATCCAATAAGTTCATTTGTGCATTGGATGAACATTAAGGTCATTTTCATCCACCCTAGGCTTATTCTTGTCCAATTAGGGTTTTTAACCAATCATGTGCATCCAATAAGTTGAATTGTGTCATTGGATGAACATTTAGGTCATTTTCATCCTCCCTAGGCTTATTCTTGTCCAATTAGGGTTTTAAACCAATCTTGTGCATCCAATAAGTTCATTTGTGTCATTGGATGAACATTTAGGTCATTTTCGTCCTCCCTAGGCTTATTCTTGTCCAATTAGGGTTTTTAACCAATCTTGTGCATCCAATAAGTTCAAATGTGTCATTGGATGAACATTTAAGTCATTTTCATCCTCCCTAGGCTTATTCTTGTCCAATTAGGGTTTTTAAGAAATCTTGTGCATCCAATAAGTTCTTTGTGTCATTGGATTAACATATAAGTCATTTTCATCTTCCCTACATTTATTCTTGTCCAGTTAGGGTTTTTAAGCAATCTTGTCCATCCAATAAGTTCATTTGTGTCATTGGATGTACATTTAGGTCATTTTCGTCCTCCCTAGGTTTATTCTTGTCCAATTAGGGTTTTTAACCAATCTTTTGCATTCAATAGGTGTGTTTGTGTCATTGGATGAAAATTTATGTCATTTTCGTCCTCCCTAGGTTGATTCTAGTCCAATTAGGGTTTTTAACCAATCTTGTGCATCTAATAGGAGTGTTTGTGTCATTGGATGCACATTTAGGTCATTTTAGTCCTCCCTAGGCTTATTCTTGCCCAATTAGGGTTTTCAACCAATCTTGTGCATCCAATAAGTTCAATTGTCTCATTGGATGAAAATTTAGGTCATTTTCGTCCTCCCTAGGCTTATTCTTGTCGAGTTAGGGTTTTTAACCAATCTTGTGCATCCAATAGGCGTGTTTGTGTCATTGGATGAACATTTAGGTCATTTTCGTCCTCCCTAGTCTTATTCTTGTCCAATTAGGGTTTCTAAGCAATCTTGTGCATCCAATAAGTTCATTTGTGTCATTGGATTAACATTTAAGTCATTTTCGTCCTCCCTAGGCTTATTCTTGTGCAATTATGGTTTTTAACCAATCTTGTGTATCCAATAGGTGTGTTTGTGCATTGGATGAACATTTAGGTCACTTTCATCCTCCCTAGGCTTATTGTTGTCCAATTAGAGTTTTTAACCAATCTTGTGCATCTAATAGGTGTGTTTGTGTCCTTGGATGAACATTTAGGTCATTTTCATCTTCCCTACACTTATTCATGTCCAATTAGGGTTTTTAAGCAATCTTGTGCATCCAATAAGTTCATTTGTGTCATTGGATGTACATTTAGGTCATTTTCGTCCTCCCTAGGTTTATTCTTGTCCAATTAGGGTTTTTAACCAATCTTTTGCACTCAATTGGTGTGTTTGTGTCATTGGATGAAAATTTATGTCATTTTCGTCCTCCCTAGGTTGATTCTAGTCCAATTAGGGTTTTTAACCAATCTTGTGCATCTAATAGGTGTGTTTGTGTCATTGGATGCACATTTAGGTCATTTTAGTCCTCCCTAGGCTTATTCTTGCCCAATTAGGGTTTTCAACCAATCTTGTGCATCCAATAAGTTCAATTGTCTCATTGGATGAAAATTTAGGTCATTTTGGTCCTCCCTAGGCTTATTCTTGTCGAGTTAGGGTTTTTAACCAATCTTGTGCATCCAATAGGCGTGTTTGTGTCATTGGATGAACATTTAGGTCATTTTCGTCCTCCCTAGGCTTATTCTTGTGCAATTATGGTTTTTAACCAATCTTGTGCATCCAATAAGTTCAATTGTGTCATTGGATGAACATTTAGGTCATTTTCATCTTCCCTACATTTATTCTTGTCCAATTAGGGTTTTTAAGCAATCTTGTGCATCCAATAAGTTCATTTGTGTCATTGGATGTACATTTAGGTCATTTTCGTCCTCCCTAGGTTTATTCTTGTCCAATTAGGGTTTTTAACCAATCTTTTGCATTCAATAGGTGTGTTTGTGTCATTGGATGAAAATTTATGTCATTTTCGTCCTCCCTAGGTTGATTCTAGTCCAATTAGGGTTTTTAACCAATCTCGTGCATCTAATATGAGTGTTTGTGTCATTGGATGCACATTTAGGTCATTTTAGTCCTCCCTAGGCTTATTATTGCCCAATTAGGGTTTTCAACCAATCTTGTGCATCCAATAAGTTCAATTGTCTCATTGGATGAAAATTTAGGTCATTTTCGTCCTCCCTAGGCTTATTCTTGTCGAGTTAGGGTTTTTAACCAATCTTGTGCATCCAATAGGCGTGTTTGTGTCATTGGATGAATATTTATGTCATTTTCGTCCTCCCTAGTCTTATTCCTGTCCAATTAGGGTTTCTAAGCAATCTTGTGCATCCAATAAGTTCATTTGTGTCATTGGATTAACATTTAAGTCATTTTCGTCCTCCCTAGGCTTATTCTTGTGCAATTATGGTTTTTAACCAATCTTGTGTATCCAATAGGTGTGTTTGTGTCATTGGATGAACATTTAGGTCACTTTCATCCTCCCTAGGCTTATTGTTGTCCAATTAGAGTTTTTAACCAATCTTGTGCATCTAATAGGTGTGTTTGTGTCATTGGATGAACATTTAGGTCATTTTCATCTTCCCTACACTTATTCATGTCGAATTAGGGTTTTTAAGCAATCTTGTGCATCCAATAAGTTCATTTGTGTCATTGGATGTACATTTAGGTCATTTTCGTCCTCCCTATTTTTATTCTTGTCCAATTAGGGTTTTTAACCAATCTTTTGCATTCAATAGGTGTGTTTGTGTCATTGGATGAAAATTTATGTCATTTTCGTCCTCCCTAGGTTGATTCTAGTCCAATTAGGGTTTTTAACCAATCTTGTGCATCTAATAGGTGTGTTTGTGTCATTGGATGCACATTTAGGTCATTTTAGTCCTCCCTAGGCTTATTCTTGCCCAATTAGGGTTTTCAACCAATCTTGTGCATCCAATAAGTTCAATTGTCTCATTGGATGAAAATTTAGGTCATTTTCGTCCTCCCTAGGCTTATTCTTGTCAAGTTAGGGTTTTTAATCAATCTTGTGCATCCAATAGGCGTGTTTGTGTCATTGGATGAATATTTAGGTCATTTTCGTCCTCCCTAGTCTTATTCTTGTCCAATTAGGGTTTCTAACCAATCTTGTGCATCCAATAAGTTCATTTGTGTCATTGGATTAACATTTAAGTCATTTTCGTCCTCCCTAGGCTTATTCTTGTGCAATTATGGTTTTTAACCAATCTTGTGTATCCAATAGGTGTGTTTGTGTTATTGGATGAACATTTAGGTCACTTTCATCCTCCCTAGGCTTATTGTTGTCCAATTAGAGTTTTTAACCAATCTTGTGCATCTAATAGGTGTGTTTGTGTCATTAGATGAACATTTAGGTCATTTTCGTCCTCCCTAAGCTTATTCTAGTCCAATTAGGGTTTTTAATTAATCTTATGCATCCAATAGGTGTGTTTGTGTCATTGGATGAACATTTAAGTCATTTTCGTTCTCCCTAGGCTTATTCTTGTCCAATTAGGGTTTTTACCCAATCTTGTGCATTCAATAGGTGTGTTTATGTCATTGGATGAACATTTAGGTCATTTTCGTCCTCCCTAGGCTTATTCTTGTCCAATTAGGGTTTTTAAGCAATCTTGTGCATCCAATAAGTTCATTTGTGTCATTGGATGAACATTTAGGTCATTTTAGTCCTCCCTACGCTTATTCTTGTCCAATTTGGGTTTCTAACCAATCTTGTGCATCCAATAGGTGTGTTTGTGTCATTGGATGAACATTTAAGTCATTTTCATCCTCCCTAGGCTTATTCTTGTCCAATTAAGGTTTTTAAGAAATCTTGTGCATCCAATCAGTTCTTTGTGTCATTGGATTAACATTTAAGTCATTTTCGTCCTCCCTGGGCTTATTCTTGTCCAATTAGGGTTTTTAACCAATCTTGTGCTTCCTATAAGTTCATTTGTGTCATTGGATGAACATTTAGGTCATTTTCGTCCTCCCTAGGCTTATTCTTGTCCAATTAGGGTTTCTAACCAATCTTGTGCATCCAATAGGTGTGTTTGTGTCATTGGACAAACATTTAGGTCATTTTCGTCCTCCCTAGGCTTATTCTTTTCCAATTAGGGTTTTTAACCAACGTTGTGCATCCAATAAGTTCATTTGTGCATTGGATGAACATTAAGGACATTTTCATCCACCCTAGGCTTATTCTTGTCCAATTAGGGTTTTTAACAAATCTTGTGCATCCAATAAGTTCAATTGTGTCATTGGATGAACATTTAGGTCATTTTCGTCCTCTCTAGGCTTATTCTTATCCAATTAGGGATTTTAAGCAATCTTGTGCATCCAATAAGTTCATTTGTGTCATTGGATTAACATTTAAGTCATTTTCATCCTCCTTAGGCTTATTCTAGTCCAATTAGGGTTTCTAACCAATCTTGTGCATCCAATAGGTGTGTTTGTGTCATTGGATGAACATTTAGGCCATTTTCGTCTTCCCTATGCTTATTCTTGTCCAATTAGGGTTTTTAACCAATCTTGTGCATCCAATCGGTATGTTTGTGTCATTGGATGATCAATTAGGTCATTTTCTTCCTCCCTAGTCTTATTCTTGTTCAATTAGGGTTTTAAGCAATCTTGTGCATCCAATGTGTGTGTTTGTGTCATTGGATGTACATTTATGTCATTTTTCGTCCTCCCTAGGCTTATTCTTGTCCAATTAGTGTTTTAAACCAATCTTGTGCGTCCAATAAGTTCATTTGTGTCATTGGATGAACATTTAGGTTATTTTCGTCCTCCCTAAGCTTATTCTTGTCCAGTTAGGGTTTTTAACCAATCTTGTGCATCCAATAGGCGTGTTTGTGTCATTGGATGAACATTTAAGTCATTTTCGTCCTCCCTAGGCTTATTCTTGTCCAATTAAGGTTTTTAAGAAATCTTGTGCATCCAATAATTTCAATGTGTCATTGGATTAACATTTAAGTCATTTTCGTCCTCCCTGGGCTTATTCTTGTCCAATTAGGGTTTTTAACCAATCTTGTGCATCCTATAAGTTCATTTGTGTCATTGGATGAACATTTAGGTCATTTTCGTCCTCCCTAGGCTTATTCTTGTCCAATTAGGGTTTCTAACCAATCTTGTGCATCCAATAGGTGTGTTTGTGTCATTGGACGAACATTTAGGTCATTTTCGTCCTCCCTAGGCTTATTCTTGTCCAATTGGGGTTTTTAACCAATGTTGTGCATCCAATAAGTTCATTTGTGCATTAGATGAACATTTAGGTCATTTTCATCCTCCCTAGGCTTATTCTTGTCCAATTAGGGTTTTTAAGCAATCTTGTGCATCCAATAAGTTCATTTGTGTCATTGGATGAACATTTAGGTCATTTTCGTCCTCCCTAGGCTTATTCATGTCCAATTAGGGATTTTAACCAATCTTGTGCATCCAATAAGTTCAATTGTGTCATTGGATGAACATTAAGGTCATTTTCGTCCTCCTTAGGCTTATTCGTGTCCAATTAGGGTTTTTAACCAATCTTTTGCATCTAATAGGTGTGTTTGTGTCATTGGATGAAAATTTAGGTCATTTTCGTCCTCCCTAGGCTGATTCTAGTCCAATTAGGGTTTTTAACCAATCTTGTGCATCAAATAGGTGTGTTTGTGTCATTTGATGCACATTTAGGTCATTTTCGTCCTCCCTAGGCTTATTCTTGTCCAATTAGGGTTTTTAAGCAATCTTGTGCATCCAATAAGTTCATTTGTGTCATTGGATGAACATTTAGGTCATTTTCGTCCTCCCTAGGCTTATTCTTGTCCAATTAGGGTTTTCAACCAATCTTGTGCATCCAATAGGTGTGTTTGTGTCATTGGACGAACATTTAGGTCATTTTCGTCCTCCCTAGGCTTATTCTTGTCCAATTAGGGTTTTTAACCAATCTTGTGCATCCAATAAGTTCATTTGTGTCATAGGATGAACATTTAGGTCATTTTCGTCCTCCCTAGTCTTATTCTTGTCCAATTAGGGTTTTTATGCAATCTTGTGCATCCAATAGGTGTGTTTGTGTCATTGGAGGAACATTTAGGTCATTTTCGTCCTCCCTAGTCTTATTCTTATCTAATTAGGGTTTTTATGCAATCTTGTGCATCCAATAGGTGTGTTTGTGTCATTGGACGAACATTTAGGTCATTTTCGTCCTCCCTAGGCTTATTCTTGTCCAATTAGGGTTTTTAACCAATCTTGTGCATCCAATAAGTTCATTTGTGTCATTGGATGAACATTTAGGTCATTTTCGTCCTCCCTAGTCTTATTCTTGTCCAATTCGGGTTTTTATGCAATCTTGTGCATCCAATAGGTGTGTTTGTGTCATTGGAGGAACATTTAGGTCATTTTCGTCCTCCCTAGTCTTATTCTTGTCTAATTAGGGTTTTTATGCAATCCTGTGCATCCAATAGGTGTGTTTGTGTCATTGGACGAACATTTAGGTCATTTTCGTCCTCCCTAGGCTTATTCTTGTCCAATTAGGGTTTTTAACCAATCTTGTGCATCCAATAAGTTCATTTGTGTCATTGGATGAACATTTAGGTCATTTTCGTCCTCCCTAGTCTTATTATTGTCTAATTAGGGTTTTTATGCAATCTTGTGCATCCAATAGGTGTGTTTGTGTCATTGGAGGAACATTTAGGTCATTTTCGTCCTCCCTAGTCTTATTCTTGTCCAATTAGGGTTTTTATGCAATCTTGTGCATCCAATAGGTGTGTTTGTGTCATTGGACGAACATTTAGGTCATTTTCGTCCTCCCTAGGCTTATTCTTGTCCAATTAGGGTTTTTAACCAATCTTGTGCATCCAATAAGTTCATTTGTGTCATTGGATGAACATTTAGGTAATTTTCGTCGTCCTTAGTCTTATTCTTGTCGAATTAGGTTTTTATGCAATCTTGTGCATCCAATAGGTGTGTTTGTGTCATTGGAGGAACATTTAGGTCATTTTCGTCCTCCCTAGTCTTATTCTTGTCCAATTAGGGTTTTTATGCAATCTTGTGCATCCAATAGGTGTGTTTGTGTCATTGGACGAACATTTAGGTCATTTTCGTCCTCCCTAGGCTTATTCTTGTCCGATTAGGGTTTTTAACCAATCTTGTGCATTCAATAAGTTCATTTGTGTCATTGGATGAACAATTAGGTCATTTTCGTCCTCCCTAGGCTTATTCTTGTCAAATTAGGGTTTAGGGTTTATGGTTTTTATGCAATCTTGTGCATCCAATAGGTGTGTTTGTGTCATTGGACGAACATTTAGGTCATTTTCGTCCTCCCTAGGCTTATTCTTGTCCAATTAGGGTTTTTAACCAATCTTGTGCATCCAATAAGTTCATTTGTGTCATTGGATGAACATTTAGGTCATTTTCGTCCTCCCTAGTCTTATTCTTGTCCAATTAGGGTTTTTAACCAACATTGTGCATCCAATAAGTTCATTTGTGTCATTGGTGGAACGTTTAGGTCATTTACGTCCTCCCTAGTCTTATTCTTGTCCAATTAGGGTTTTTATGCAATCTTGTGCATCCAATAGGTGTGTTTGTGTCATTGGAGGAACATTTAGGTCATTTTCGTCCTCCCTAGTCTTATTCTTGTCCAATTAGGGTTTTTATGCAATCTTGTGCATCCAATAGGTGTGTTTGTGTCATTGGACGAACATTTAGGTCATTTTCGTCCTCCCTAGGCTTATTCTTGTCCAATTAGGGTTTTTAACCAATCTTGTGCATCCAATAAGTTCATTTGTGTCATTGGATGAACATTTAGGTCAATTTCGTCCTCCCTAGTCTTATTCTTGTCGAATTAGGGTTTTTATGCAATCTTGTGCATCCAATAGGTGTGTTTGTGTCATTGGAGGAACATTTAGGTCATTTTCGTCCTCCCTAGTCTTATTCTTGTCGAATTAGGGTTTTTATGCAATCTTGTGCATCCAATAGGTGTGTTTGTGTCATTGGAGGGACATTTAGGTCATTTTCGTCCTCCATAGCCTTAAACTTGTCCAATTAGGGTTTTTATGCAATCTTGTGCATCCAATAGGTGTGTTTGTGTCATTGGACGAACATTTAGGTCATTTTCGTCCTCCCTAGGCTTATTCTTGTCCAATTAGGGTTTTTAACCAATCTTGTGCATCCAATAAGTTCATTTGTGTCATTGGATGAACATTTAGGTCATTTTAGTCCTCCCTACGCTTATTCTTGTCCAATTTGGGTTTCTAACCAATCTTGTGCATCCAATAGGTGTGTTTGTGTCATTGGATGAACATTTAAGTCATTTTCATCCTCCCTAGGCTTATTCTTGTCCAATTAAGGTTTTTAAGAAATCTTGTGCATCCAATAAGTTCTTTGTGTCATTGGATGAACATTTAGGTCATTTTCGTCCTCCCTGGGCTTATTCTTGTCCAATTAAGGTTTCTAACCAATCTTGTGCATCCAATAGGTGTGTTTGTGTCATTGGACAAACATTTAGGTCATTTTCGTCCTCCCTAGGCTTATTCTTTTCCAATTAGGGTTTTTAACCAACGTTGTGCATCCAATAAGTTCATTTGTGCATTGGATGAACATTAAGGTCATTTTCATCCACCCTAGGCTTATTCTTGTCCAATTAGGGTTTTTAACAAATCTTGTGCATCCAATAAGTTCAATTGTGTCATTGGATGAACATTTAGGTCATTTTCATCCTCCATAGGCTTATTCTTGTCCAATAGGTGTGTTTTTGTCATTGGATTAACATTTAGGTCATTTTCGTCCTCTCTAGGCTTATTCTTATCCAATTAGGGATTTTAAGCAATCTTGTGCATCCAATAAGTTCATTTGTGTCATTGGATTAACATTTAAGTCATTTTCATCCTCCTTAGGCTTATTCTAGTCCAATTAGGGTTTCTAACCAATCTTGTGCATCCAATAGGTGTGTTTGTGTCATTGGATGAACATTTAGGCCATTTTCGTCTTCCCTAAGCTTATTCTTGTCCAATTAGGGTTTTTAACCAATCTTGTGCATCCAATCGGTATGTTTGTGTCATTGGATGATCAATTAGGTCATTTTCTTCCTCCCTAGTCTTATTCTTGTTCAATTAGGGTTTTAAGCAATCTTGTGCATCCAATGTGTGTGTTTGTGTCATTGGATGTACATTTATGTCATTTTTCGTCCTCCCTAGGCTTATTCTTGTCCAATTAGTGTTTTAAACCAATCTTGTGCGTCCAATAAGTTCATTTGTGTCATTGGATGAACATTTAGGTTATTTTCGTCCTCCCTAAGCTTATTCTTGTCCAGTTAGGGTTTTTAACCAATCTTGTGCATCCAATAGGCGTGTTTGTGTCATTGGATGAACATTTAAGTCATTTTCGTCCTCCCTAGGCTTATTCTTGTCCAATTAAGGTTTTTAAGAAATCTTGTGCATCCAATAATTTCAATGTGTCATTGGATTAACATTTAAGTCATTTTCGTCCTCCCTGGGCTTATTCTTGTCCAATTAGGGTTTTTAACCAATCTTGTGCATCCTATAAGTTCATTTGTGTCATTGGATGAACATTTAGGTCATTTTCGTCCTCCCTAGGCTTATTCTTGTCCAATTAGGGTTTCTAACCAATCTTGTGCATCCAATAGGTGTGTTTGTGTCATTGGACGAACATTTAGGTCATTTTCGTCCTCCCTAGGCTTATTCTTGTCCAATTGGGGTTTTTAACCAATGTTGTGCATCCAATAAGTTCATTTGTGCATTAGATGAACATTTAGGTCATTTTCATCCTCCCTAGGCTTATTCTTGTCCAATTAGGGTTTTTAAGCAATCTTGTGCATCCAATAAGTTCATTTGTGTCATTGGATGAACATTTAGGTCATTTTCGTCCTCCCTAGGCTTATTCATGTCCAATTAGGGATTTTAACCAATCTTGTGCATCCAATAAGTTCAATTGTGTCATTGGATGAACATTAAGGTCATTTTCGTCCTCCTTAGGCTTATTCGTGTCCAATTAGGGTTTTTAACCAATCTTTTGCATCTAATAGGTGTGTTTGTGTCATTGGATGAAAATTTAGGTCATTTTCGTCCTCCCTAGGCTGATTCTAGTCCAATTAGGGTTTTTAACCAATCTTGTGCATCAAATAGGTGTGTTTGTGTCATTTGATGCACATTTAGGTCATTTTCGTCCTCCCTAGGCTTATTCTTGCCCAATTAGGGTTTTCAACCAATCTTGTGCATCCAATAAGTTCAATTGTCTCATTGGATGAAAATTTAGGTCATTTTCGTCCTCCCTAGGCTTATTCTTGTCGAGTTAGGGTTTTTAACCAATCTTGTGCATCCAATAGGCGTGTTTGTGTCATTGGATGAACATTTATGTCATTTTCGTCCTCCCTAGTCTTATTCTTGTCGAATTAGGGTTTCTAAGCAATCTTGTGCATCCAATAAGTTCATTTGAGTCATTGGATTAACATTTAAGTCATTTTCGTCCTCCCTAGGCTTATTCTTGTGCAATTATGGTTTTTAACCAATCTTGTGTATCCAATAGGTGTGTTTGTGTCATTGGATGAACATTTAGGTCACTTTCATCCTCCCTAGGCTTATTGTTGTCCAATTAGAGTTTTTAACCAATCTTGTGCATCTAATAGGTGTGTTTGTGTCATTGGATGAACATTTAGGTCATTTTCATCTTCCCTACACTTATTCATGTCCAATTAGGGTTTTTAAGCAATCTTGTGCATCCAATAAGTTCATTTGTGTCATTGGATGTACATTTAGGTCATTTTCGTCCTCCCTAGGTTTATTCTTGTCCAATTAGGGTTTTTAACCAATCTTTTGCATTCAATAAGTGTGTTTGTGTCATTGGATGAAAATTTATGTCATTTTCGTCCTCCCTAGGTTGATTCTAGTCCAATTAGGGTTTTTAACCAATCTTGTGCATCTAATAGGTGTGTTTGTGTCATTGGATGCACATTTAGGTCATTTTAGTCCTCCCTAGGCTTATTCTTGCCCAATTAGGGTTTTCAACCAATCTTGTGCATCCAATAAGTTCATTTGTCTCATTGGATGAAAATTTAGGTCATTTTCGTCCTCCCTAGGCTTATTCTTGTCGAGTTAGGGTTTTTAACCAATCTTGTGCATCCAATAGGCGTGTTTGTGTCATTGGATGAACATTTAGGTCATTTTCGTCCTCCCTAGTCTTATTCTTGTCCAATTAGGGTTTCTAAGCAATCTTGTGCATCCAATAAGTTCATTTGTGTCATTGGATTAACATTTAAGTCATTTTCGTCCTCCCTAGGCTTATTCTTGTGCAATTATGGTTTTTAACCAATCTTGTGTATCCAATAGGTGTGTTTGTGTCATTGGATGAACATTTAGGTCACTTTCATCCTCCCTAGGCTTATTGTTGTCCAATTAGAGTTTTTAACCAATCTTGTGCATCTAATAGGTGTGTTTGTGTCATTGGATGAACATTTAGGTCATTTTCGTCTTCCCTACACTTATTCATGTCCAATTAGGGTTTTTAAGCAATCTTGTGCATCCAATAAGTTCATTTGTGTCATTGGATGTACATTTAGGTCATTTTCGTCCTCCCTAGGTTTATTCTTGTCCAATTAGGGTTTTTAACCAATCTTTTGCACTCAATAGGTGTGTTTGTGTCATTGGATGAAAATTTATGTCATTTTCGTCCTCCCTAGGTTGATTCTAGTCCAATTAGGGTTTTTAACCAATCTTGTGCATCTAATAGGTGTGTTTGTGTCATTGGATGCACATTTAGGTCATTTTAGTCCTCCCTAGGCTTATTCTTGCCCAATTAGGGTTTTCAACCAATCTTGTGCATCCAATAAGTTCAATTGTCTCATTGGATGAAAATTTAGGTCATTTTGGTCCTCCCTAGGCTTATTCTTGTCGAGTTAGGGTTTTTAACCAATCTTGTGCATCCAATAGGCGTGTTTGTGTCATTGGATGAACATTTAGGTCATTTTCGTCCTCCCTAGGCTTATTCTTGTGCAATTATGGTTTTTAACCAATCTTGTGCATCCAATAAGTTCAATTGTGTCATTGGATGAACATTTAGGTCATTTTCATCTTCCCTACATTTATTCTTGTCCAATTAGGGTTTTTAAGCAATCTTGTGCATCCAATAAGTTCATTTGTGTCATTGGATGTACATTTAGGTCATTTTCGTCCTCCCTAGGTTTATTCTTGTCCAATTAGGGTTTTTAACCAATCTTTTGCATTCAATAGGTGTGTTTGTGTCATTGGATGAAAATTTATGTCATTTTCGTCCTCCCTAGGTTGATTCTAGTCCAATTAGGGTTTTTAACCAATCTTGTGCATCTAATAGGTGTGTTTGTGTCATTGGATGCACATTTAGGTCATTTTAGTCCTCCCTAGGCTTATTCTTGTCCAATTAGGGTTTTCAACCAATCTTGTGCATCCAATAAGTTCAATTGTCTCATTGGATGAAAATTTAGGTCATTTTCGTCCTCCCTAGGCTTATTCTTGTCGAGTTAGGGTTTTTAACCAATCTTGTGCATCCAATAGGCGTGTTTGTGTCATTGGATGAACATTTAGGTCATTTTCGTCCTCCCTAGGCTTATTCTTGTCCAATTACGGTTTTTAAGCAATCTTGTGCATCCAATAAGTTCATTTGTGTCATTGGATGAACATTTAGGCCATTTTCGTCTTCCTTATGCTTATTCTTGTCCAATTAGGGTTTTTAACCAATCTTGTGCATCCAATCGGTATGTTTGTGTCATTGGATGATCAATTAGGTCATTTTCTTCCTCCCTAGTCTTATTCTTGTTCAATTAGGGTTTTAAGCAATCTTGTGCATCCAATGTGTGTGTTTGTGTCATTGGATGTACATTTATGTCATTTTTCGTCCTCCCTAGGCTTATTCTTGACCAATTAGTGTTTTAAACCAATCTTGTGCGTCCAATAAGTTCATTTGTGTCATTGGATGAACATTTAGGTTATTTTCGTCCTCCCTAAGCTTATTCTTGTCCAGTTAGGGTTTTTAACCAATCTTGTGCATCCAATAGGCGTGTTTGTGTCATTGGATGAACATTTAAGTCATTTTCGTCCTCCCTAGGCTTATTCTTGTCCAATTAAGGTTTTTAAGAAATCTTGTGCATCCAATAATTTCAATGTGTCATTGGATTAACATTTAAGTCATTTTCGTCCTCCCTGGGCTTATTCTTGTCCAATTAGGGTTTTTAACCAATCTTGTGCATCCTATAAGTTCATTTGTGTCATTGGATGAACATTTAGGTCATTTTCGTCCTCATTAGGCTTATTCTTGTCCAATTAGGGTTTCTAACCAATCTTGTGCATCCAATAGGTGTGTTTGTGTCATTGGACGAACATTTAGGTCATTTTCGTCCTCCCTAGGCTTATTCTTGTCCAATTGGGGTTTTTAACCAATGTTGTGCATCCAATAAGTTCATTTGTGCATTGGATGAACATTTAGGTCATTTTCATCCTCCCTAGGCTTATTCTTGTCCAATTAGGGTTTTTAAGCAATCTTGTGCATCCAATAAGTTCATTTGTGTCATTGGATGAACATTTAGGTCATTTTCGTCCTCCCTAGGCTTATTCTTGTCCAATTAGGGATTTTAACCAATCTTGTGCATCCAATAAGTTCAATTGTGTCATTGGATGAACATTTAGGTCATTTTCGTCCTCCTTAGGCTTATTCATGTCCAGTTAGGGTTTTTAACCAATCTTTTGCATCTAATAGGTGTGTTTGTGTCATTGGATGAAAATTTAGGTCATTTTCGTCCTCCCTAGGCTGATTCTAGTCCAATTAGGGTTTTTAACCAATCTTGTGCATCAAATAGGTGTGTTTGTGTCATTTGATGCACATTTAGGTCATTTTCGTCCTCCCTAGGCTTATTCTTGCCCAATTAGGGTTTTCAACCAATCTTGTGCATCCAATAAGTTCAATTGTCTCATTGGATGAAAATTTAGGTCATTTTCGTCCTCCCTAGGCTTATTCTTGTCGAGTTAGGGTTTTTAACCAATCTTGTGCATCCAATAGGCGTGTTTGTGTCATTGGATGAACATTTATGTCATTTTCGTCCTCCCTAGTCTTATTCTTGTCGAATTAGGGTTTCTAAGCAATCTTGTGCATCCAATAAGTTCATTTGAGTCATTGGATTAACATTTAAGTCATTTTCGTCCTCCCTAGGCTTATTCTTGTGCAATTATGGTTTTTAACCAATCTTGTGTATCCAATAGGTGTGTTTGTGTCATTGGATGAACATTTAGGTCACTTTCATCCTCCCTAGGCTTATTGTTGTCCAATTAGAGTTTTTAACCAATCTTGTGCATCTAATAGGTGTGTTTGTGTCATTGGATGAACATTTAGGTCATTTTCATCTTCCCTACACTTATTCATGTCGAATTAGGGTTTTTAAGCAATCTTGTGCATCCAATAAGTTCATTTGTGTCATTGGATGTACATTTAGGTCATTTTCGTCCTCCCTATTTTTATTCTTGTCCAATTAGGGTTTTTAACCAATCTTTTGCATTCAATAGGTGTGTTTGTGTCATTGGATGAAAATTTATGTCATTTTCGTCCTCCCTAGGTTGATTCTAGTCCAATTAGGGTTTTTAACCAATCTTGTGCATCTAATAGGTGTGTTTGTGTCATTGGATGCACATTTAGGTCATTTTAGTCCTCCCTAGGCTTATTCTTGCCCAATTAGGGTTTTCAACCAATCTTGTGCATCCAATAAGTTCAATTGTCTCATTGGATGAAAATTTAGGTCATTTTCGTCCTCCCTAGGCTTATTCTTGTCGAGTTAGGGTTTTTAACCAATCTTGTGCATCCAATAGGCGTGTTTGTGTCATTGGATGAACATTTAGGTCATTTTCGTCCTCCCTAGTCTTATTCTTGTCCAATTAGGGTTTCTAACCAATCTTGTGCATCCAATAAGTTCATTTGTGTCATTGGATTAACATTTAAGTCATTTTCGTCCTCCCTAGGCTTATTCTTGTGCAATTATGGTTTTTAACCAATCTTGTGTATCCAATAGGTGTGTTTGTGTCATTGGATGAACATTTAGGTCATTTTCGTCCTCCCTAAGCTTATTCTAGTCCAATTAGGGTTTTTAATTAATCTTATGCATCCAATAGGTGTGTTTGTGTCATTGGATGAACATTTAAGTCATTTTCGTTCTCCCTAGGCTTATTCTTGTCCAATTAGGGTTTTTACCCAATCTTGTGCATTCAATAGGTGTGTTTATGTCATTGGATGAACATTTAGGTCATTTTCGTCCTCCCTAGGCTTATTCTTGTCCAATTAGGGTTTTTAAGCAATCTTGTGCATCCAATAAGTTCATTTGTGTCATTGGATGAACATTTAGGTCATTTTCGTCCTCCCTAGGCTTATTCTTGTCCAATTAGGGTTTTTAACCAATCTTGTCCATCCAATAGGTGTGTTTGTGTCATTGGATGAACATTTAGGTCATTTTCGTCCTCCCTAGGCTTATTCTTGTCCAATTAGGGTTTTTAACCAATCTTGTGCATCCAATAAGTTCATTTGTGTCATTGGATAAAAATTTAGGTCATTTTCGTCCACCCTAGGCTTATTCTTGTCCAATTAGGGTTTTTAACCAATCTTGTGCCTCCAATAAGTTCATTTGTGTCATTGGATGAACATTTAGGTCATTTTCATCCTCCCTAGGCTTATTCTTGTCCAATTAGGGTTTTTAAGCAATCTTGTGCATCCAATAAGTTCATTTGTGTCATTGGATGAACATTTAGGTCATTTTCGTCCTCCCTAGGCTTATTCTTGTCCAATTAGGGTTTTTAAGCAATCTTGTGAATCCTATAAGTTCATTTGTTTCATTGGATGAACATTTAGGTCATTTTCGTCCTCCCTAGGCTTATTCTTGTCCAATTAGGGTTTTTAAGCAATCTTGTGCATCCAATAAGTTCATTTGTGTCATTGGATGAACATTTAGGTCATTTTCGTCCTCCCTAGGCTTATTCTTGTCCAATTTGGGTTTCTAACCAATCTTGTGCATCCAATAGGTGTATTTGTGTCATTGGATGAAAATTTAGGTCATTTTCGTCCTCCCTAGGCTTATTCTTGTCTAATTAGGGTTTTTAAGCAATCTTGTGCATCCAATAAGTTCATTTGTTTCATTGGATGAACATTTAGGTCATTTTCGTCCTCCCTAGGCTTATTCTTGTCCAATTATGGTTTTTAACCAATCTTGTGCATCCAATAGGTGTGTTTGTGTCATTGGATGAACATTTAGGTCATTTTCGTCCTCGCTAGGCTTATTCTTGTCCAATTAAGGTTTCTAACCAATCTTGTGATTCCAATATGTATATAGTGTCATTGGATGAACATTTAGGTCATTTTCGTCCTCCCTAGGCTTATTCTTGTCCAATTAGGGTTTTTAAGCAATCTTGTGCATCCAATAAGTTCATTTGTGTCATTGGATGAACATTTAGGTCATTTTCGTCCTCCCTAGGCTTATTCTTGTCCAATTAGGGTTTTTAACCAATCTTGTGCATCCAATAGGTGTGTTTGTGTCATTGGATGAACATTTAGGTCATTTTCGTCCTCCCTAGGCTTTTTCTTGTCCAATTAGGGTTTTTAACCAATCTTGTGCATCCAATAAGTTCATTTGTGTCATTGGATGAACATTTAGGTCATTTTCGTCCTCCCTAGGCTTATTCTTGTCAAATTAGGGTTTCTAACCAATCTTTTGCATCCAATAGGTGTATTTGTTTCATTGGATGAACATTTAGGTCATTTTCGTCCTCCCTAGGCTTATTCTTGTCCAATTAGGGTTTTTAAGCAATCTTGTGCATCCAATAAGTTCATTTGTGTCATTGGATGAACATTTAGGTCATTTTCGTCCTCCCTAGGCTTATTCTTGTCCAATTAGGGTTTTTAACCAATCTTGTGCATCCAATAGGTGTGTTTGTATCATTGGATGAACATTTAGGTCATTTTCGTCCTCCCTAGGCTTATTCTTGTCCAATTAGGGTTTTTAACCAATCTTGTGCATCCAATAGGTGTATTTGTGTCATTGGATGAACATTTAGGTCATTTACGTCCTCCCTAGGCTTATTCTTGTCCAATTAGGGTTTCTAAGCATTCTTGTGCATCCAATAGGTGTGATTGTGTCATTGGATGAACATTTAGGTCATTCTCGTCCTCCCTAGGCTTATTCTTGTCCAATTAGGGTTTTTAAGCAATCTTGTGCATCCAATAAGTTCATTTGTGTCATTGGATGAACATTTAGGTCATTTTCGTCCTCCCTAGGCTTATTCTTGTCCAATTAGGGTTTTTAACCAATCTTGTGCATCCAATAGGTGTGTTTGTATCATTGGATGAACATTTAGGTCATCTTTGTCCTTCCTAGTCTTATTCTTGTCCAATTAGGGTTTTAAGCAATCTTCTGCATCCAATAAGTTCATTTGTGTCATTGGATGAATATTTAGGTCATTTTCATCCTCCCTAGGCTTATTCTTGTCCAATTAGGGTTTCTAACCAATCTTGTGCATCCAATAGGTGTGCTTGTGTCATTGGATGAACATTTAGGTCATTTTCGTCCTCCCTAGTCTTATTCTTGTCCAATTAGGGTTTTTAACCAATCTTGTGCATCCAATAAGTTCATTTGTGTCATTGGATGAACAATTAGGTCATTTTCGTCCACCCTAAGCTTATTCTTGTCCCATTAGGGTTTTTAACCAATCTTATGCATCCAATAAGTTCATTTGTGTCATTGGATTAACATTTAGGTCATTTTCGTCCTCCCAAGGCTTATTCTTGTCCAATTAGGGTTTCTAACCAATCTTGTGCATCCAATTGGTGTGTTTGTGTCATTGGATGAACATTTAGGTCATTTTCGTCCTCCCTAGGCTTATTCTTGTCCAATTAGGCTTTTTAACCAATCTTGTGCATCCAATAAGTTCATTTGTGTCATTGGATGAACATTTAGGTCATTTTCGTCCTCCCTAGGCTTATTCTTGTCCAATTAGGGATTTTAACCAATCTTGTGCATCCAATAAGTTCAATTGTGTCATTGGATGAACATTTAGGTCATTTTCGTCCTCCTTAGGCTTATTCGTGTCCAATTAGGGTTTTTAACCAATCTTTTGCATCTAATAGGTGTGTTTGTGTCATTGGATGAAAATTTAGGTCATTTTCGTCCTCCCTAGGCTGATTCTAGTCCAATTAGGGTTTTTAACCAATCTTGTGCATCAAATAGGTGTGTTTGTGTCATTTGATGCACATTTAGGTCATTTTCGTCCTCCCTGGGCTTATTCTTGCCCAATTAGGGTTTTCAACCAATCTTGTGCATCCAATAAGTTCAATTGTCTCATTGGATGAAAATTTAGGTCATTTTCGTCCTCCCTAGGCTTATTCTTGTCGAGTTAGGGTTTTTAACCAGTCTTGTGCATCCAATAGGCGTTTTTGTGTCATTGGATGAACATTTAGGTCATTTTCGTCCTCCCTAGGCTTATTCTTGTCCAATTACGGTTTCTAAGCAATCTTGTGCATCCAATAAGTTCATTTGTGTCATTGGATTAACATTTAAGTCATTTTCGTCATCCCTGGGCTTATTCTTGTCCAATTAGGGTTTTTAACCAATCTTGTGCATCCTATAAGTTCATTTGTGTCATTGGATGAACATTTAGGTCATTTTCGTCCTCCCTAGGCTTATTCTTGTCCAATTAGGGTTTCTAACCAATCTTGTGCATCCAATAGGTGTGTTTGTGTCATTGGACGAACATTTAGGTCATTTTCGTCCTCCCTAGGCTTATTCTTGTCCAATTAGGGTTTTTAACCAATGTTGTGCATCCAATAAGTTCATTTGTGTCATTGGACGAACATTTAGGTCATTTTCGTCCTCCCTAGGCTTATTCTTGTCCAATTAGGATTTTTAACCAATCTTGTGCATCTAATAAGTTCAATTGTGTCATTGGATGAACATTTAGGTCATTTTCATCTTCCCTACACTTATTCTTGTCCAATTAGGGTTTTTAAGCAATCTTGTGCATCCAATAAGTTCATTTGTGTCATTGGATGAACATTTAGGTCATTTTCGTCCACCCTAGGCTTATTCTTGTCCAATTAGGGTTTTTAACCAATCATGTGCATCCAATAAGTTGAATTGTGTCATTGGATGAACATTTAGGTCATTTTCATCCTCCCTAGGCTTATTCTTGTCCAATTAGGGTTTTAAACCAATCTTGTGCATCCAATAAGTTCATTTGTGTCATTGGATGAACATTTAGGTCATTTTCGTCCTCCCTAGGCTTATTCTTGTCCAATTAGGGTTTTTAACCAATCTTGTGCGTCCAATAAGTTCATTTGTGTCATTGGATGAACATTTAGGTCATTTTCGTCCTCCCTATGCTTATTCTTGTCCAATTAGGGTTTTTAACCAATCTTGTGCATCCAATAAGTTCATTTGTGTCATTGGATAAACATTTAGGTCATTTTCGTCCTCCCTATTCTTATTCTTGTCCAATTAGGGTTTTTATGCAATCTTGTGCATCCAATAGGTGTGTTTGTGTCATTGGACGAACATTTAGGTCATTTTCGTCCTCCCTAGGCTTATTCTTGTCCAATTAGGGTTTTTAACCAATCTTGTGCATCCAATAAGTTCATTTGTGTCATTGGATGAACATTTAGGTCATTTTCGTCCTCCCTAGTCTTATTCTTGTCCAATTAGGGTTTTAAGCAATCTTGTGCATCCAATATGTGGGTTTGTGTCATTGGATGAACGTTTAGGTCATTTTCGTCCTCTCTATGCTTATTCTTGTCCAATTAGGGTTTTTAACCAATCTTGTGCATCCAATAAGTTCATTTGTGTCATTGGACGAACATTTAGGTCATTTTCGTCCTTCCTAGTCTTATTCTTGTCCAATTAGGGTTTTTATGCAATCTTGTGCATCCAATAGGTGTGTTTGTGTCATTGGACGAACATTTAGGTCATTTTCGTCCTCCCTAGGCTTATTCTTGTCCAATTAGGGTTTTTAACCAATCTTGTGCATCCAATAAGTTCATTTGTGTCATTGGATGAACATTTAGGTCATTTTCGTCCTCCCTAGTCTTATTCTTGTCCAATTAGGGTTTTAAGCAATCTTGTGGATCCAATAAGTTCATTTGTGTTATTGGATGAACATTTAGGTCATTTTCGTCCTCCCTAGTCTTATTCTTGTCGAATTAGGGTTTTTATGCAATCTTGTGCATCCAATAGGTGTGTTTGTGTCATTGGAGGAACATTTAGGTCATTTTCGTCCTCCCTAGTCTTATTCTTGTCTAATTAGGGTTTTTATGCAATCTTGTGCATCCAATAGGTGTGTTTGTGTCATTGGACGAACATTTAGGTCATTTTCGTCCTCCCTAGGCTTATTCTTGTCCAATTAGGGTTTTTAACCAATCTTGTGCATCCAATAAGTTCATTTGTGTCATTGGATGAACATTTAGGTCATTTTTTTCCTCCCTAGGCTTATTCTGGTCTAATTAGGGTTTTTAACCAATCTTGTGCATCCAATAAGTTCATTTGTGTCATTGGATGAACATTTAGGTCATTTTCGTCCTCCCTAGTCTTATTCTTGTCCAATTAGGGTTTTTATGCAATCTTGTGCATCCAATAGATGTGTTGTGTCATTGGATGAACATTTAGGTCATTTTCGTCCTCCCTAGGCTTATTCTTGTCCAATTAGGGTTTTTAACCAATCTTGTGCATCCAATAAGTTCATTTGTGTCATTGGATGAACATTTAGGTCATTTTCGTCCTCCCTAGGCATATTCTTGTCCAATTAGGGTTTTTAACCAATCTTGTTCATCCAATAGGTGTATTTGTGTCATTGGATGAACATTTAGGTCATTTTCGTCCTCCCTAGGCTTATTCTTGTCCAATTAGGGTTTTTAAGCAATCTTGTGCATCCAATAAGTTCATTTGTGTCATTGGATGAACATTTAGGTCATTTTCGTCCTCCCTAGGCTTATTCTTGTCCAATTAGGGTTTCTAACCAATCTTTTGCATCCAATAGGTGTATTTATGTCATTGGATGAACATTTAGGTCATTTTCGTCCTCCCTAGGCTTATTCTTGTCCAATTAGGGTTTTTAAGCAATCTTGTGCATCCAATAAGTTCATTTGTGTCATTGGATGAACATTTAGGTCATTTTCGTCCTCCCTAGGCTTATTCTTGTCCAATTAGGGTTTTTAAGCAATCTTGTGCATCCAATAAGTTCATTTGTGTCATTGGATGAACATTTAGGTCATTTTCGTCCTCCCTAGGCTTATTCTTGTCCAATTAGGGTTTTAAGCAATCTTGTGCATCCAAAAAGTTCATTTGTGTCGTTGGATGAACATTTAGGTTATTTTCGTCCTCACTAGGCTTAGTTTTGTGCAATTACGGTTTTTAACCAATCTTGTGCATCCAATAGATGTGTTTGTGTCATTAGATGAACATTTAGGTCATTTTCATCCTCCCTAGGCTTATTGTTGTCCAATTAGGGTTTTTAACCAATCTTGTGCATCCAATAGGTGTGTTTGTGTCATTGGATGATCATTTAGGTTATTTTCGTCCTCCCTAGGCTTATTCTTTTTCAATTAGAGTTTCTAACCAATCTTATGCCTCCAATAGGTGTGTTTGTGTCATTGGATGAACATTTAGGTCATTTTCGTCCTCCCTAGTCTTATTCTTGTCCAATTAGGGTTTTAAGCAATCTTGTGCATCGAATAAGTTCATTTGTGTCGTTGGATAAACATTTAGGTTATTTTCGTCCTCACTAGGCTTATTCTTGTCCAATTAGGGTTTATATGTAATCTTGTGCATCCAATAAGTTCATTTGTGTCATTGGATGAACATTTAGGTCATTTTCGTCCTCCCTAGGCTTATTCTTGTCCAATTAGGGTTTATAAGCAATCTTGTGCATCCAATAAGTTCATTTGTGTCATTGGATGAACATTTAGGTCATTTTCATCCTCCCTAGGCTTATTCTTGTCCAATTAGGGTTTTTAAGCAATCTTGTGCATCCAATAAGTTCATTTGTGTCATTGGATGAACATTTAGGTCATTTTCGTCCTCCCTAGGCTTATTCTTGTCCAATTAGGGTTTTTAAGCAATCTTGTGCATCCAATAAGTTCATTTGTGTCATTGGATGAACATTAAGGTCATTTTCGTCCTCCCTAGGCTTATTCTTGTCCAATTAGGGTTTTTAAGCAATCTTGTGCATCCAATAAGTTCATTTGTGTCATTGGATGAACATTTAGGTCATTTTCGTCCTCCCTAGGCTTATTCTTGTCCAATTAGGGTTTTTAACCAATCTTGTGCATCCAATAGGTGTGTTTGTGTCATTGGATGAACATTTAGGTCATTTTCGTCCTCCCTATGCTTATTCTTGTCAAATTAGGGTTTCTAACCAATCTTTTGCATCCAATAGGTGTATTTGTGTCATTGGATGAACATTTAGGTGATTTTCGTCCTCCCTAGGCTTATTCTTGTCCAATTAGGGTTTTTAAGCAATCTTGTGCATCCAATAAGTTCATTTGTGTCATTGGATGAACATTTAGGTCATTTTCGTCCTCCCTAGGCTTATTCTTGTCCAATTAGGGTTTATAAGCAATCTGGTGCATCCAATAAGTTCATTTGTGTCATTGGATGAACATTTAGGTCATTTTCGTCCTCCCTAGGCTTATTCTTGTCCAATTAGGGTTTTTAACCAATCTTGTGCATCCAATAGGTGTGTTTGTGTCATTGGATGAACATGTAGGTCATTTTCGTCCTCCCTAGGCATATTCTTGTCCAATTAGGGTTTTTAACCAATCTTGTGCATCCAATAAGTTCATTTGTGTCATTGGGTGAACATTTAGGTCATTTTCGTCCTCCCTAGGCTTATTCTTGTCCAATTAGGGTTTCTAACCAATCTTCTGCATCCAATAGGTGTGTTTAGTCATTTGATGAACATTTAGGTCATTTTCGTCCTCCCTAGGCTTATTCTTGTCCAATTAGGGTTTTTAACCAATCTTGTGCATCCTATAAGTTCATTTGTGTCATTGGATGAACATTTAGGTCATTTTCGTCCTCCCTAGGCTTATTCTTGTCCAATTAGGGTTTCTAACCAATCTTGTGCATCCAATAGGTGTGTTTGTGTCATTGGACGAACATTTAGGTCATTTTCGTCCTCCCTAGGCTTATTCTTGTCCAATTAGGGTTTTTAACCAATGTTGTGCATCCAATAAGTTCATTTGTGCATTGGATGAACATTTACGTCATTTTCGTCCTCCCTAGGCTTATTCTTGTCCAATTAGGGTTTTTAACCAATCTTGTGCATCCAATAAGTTCAATTGTGTCATTGGATGAACATTTAGGTCATTTTCATCTTCCCTACATTTATTCTTGTCCAATTAGGGTTTTTAACTAATCTTGTGCATCCAATAAGTTCATTTGTGTCATTGGATGTACATTTAGGTCATTTTCGTCCTCCCTAGGTTTATTCTTGTCCAATTACGGTTTTTAACCAATCTTTTGCATTCAATAGGTGTGTTTGTGTCATTGGATGAAAATTTATGTCATTTTCGTCCTCCCTAGGCTTATTCTTGTCCAATTAGGGTTTCTAAGCAATCTTGTGCATCCAATAAGTTCATTTGTGTCATTGGATTAACATTTAAGTCATTTTCGTCATCCCTGGGCTTATTCTTGTCCAATTAGGGTTTTTAACCAATCTTGTGCATCCTATAAGTTCATTTGTGTCATTGGATGAACATTTAGGTCATTTTCGTCCTCCCTAGGCTTATTCTTGTCCAATTAGGGTTTCTAACCAATCTTGTGCATCCAATAGGTGTGTTTGTGTCATTGGACGAACATTTAGGTCATTTTCGTCCTCGCTAGGCTTATTCTTGTCCAATTAGGGTTTTTAACCAATGTTGTGCATCCAATAAGTTCATTTGTGTCATTGGATGAACATTTAGGTCATTTTCGTCCTCCCTAGGCTTATTCTTGTCCAATTAGGATTTTTAACCAATCTTGTGCATCTAATAAGTTCAATTGTGTCATTGGATGAACATTTAGGTCATTTTCATCTTCCCTACACTAATTCTTGTCCAATTAGGGTTTTTAAGCAATCTTGTGCATCCAATAAGTTCATTTGTGTCATTGGATGTACATTTAGGTCATTTTCGTCCTCCCTAGGTTTATTCTTGTCCAATTAGGGTTTTTAACCAATCTTTTGCATTCAATAGGTGTGTTTGTGTCATTGGATGAAAATTTATGTCATTTTCGTCCTCCCTAGATTAATTCTAGTCCAATTAGGGTTTTTAACCAATCTTGTGTATCTAATAGGAGTGTTTGTGTCATTGGATGCACATTTAGGTCATTTTAGTCCTCCCTAGGCTTATTCTTGTCCAATTAGGGTTTTTAACCAATGTTGTGCATCCAATAAGTTCATTTGTGCATTGGATGAACATTAAGGTCATTTTCATCCACCCTAGGCTTATTCTTGTCCAATTAGGGTTTTTAACCAATCATGTGCATCCAATAAGTTGAATTGTGTCATTGGATGAACATTTAGGTCATTTTCATCCTCCCTAGGCTTATTCTTGTCCAATTAGGGTTTTAAACCAATCTTGTGCATCCAATAAGTTCATTTGTGTCATTGGATGAACATTTAGGTCATTTTCGTCCTCCCTAGGCTTATTCTTGTCCAATTAGGGTTTTTAACCAATCTTGTGCATCCAATAAGTTCAAATGTGTCATTGGATGAACATTTAAGTCATTTTCATCCTCCCTAGGCTTATTCTTGTCCAATTAGGGTTTTTAAGAAATCTTGTGCATCCAATAAGTTCTTTGTGTCATTGGATTAACATATAAGTCATTTTCATCTTCCCTACATTTATTCTTGTCCAGTTAGGGTTTTTAAGCAATCTTGTCCATCCAATAAGTTCATTTGTGTCATTGGATGTACATTTAGGTCATTTTCGTCCTCCCTAGGTTTATTCTTGTCCAATTAGGGTTTTTAACCAATCTTTTGCATTCAATAGGTGTGTTTGTGTCATTGGATGAAAATTTATGTCATTTTCGTCCTCCCTAGGTTGATTCTAGTCCAATTAGGGTTTTTAACCAATCTTGTGCATCTAATAGGAGTGTTTGTGTCATTGGATGCACATTTAGGTCATTTTAGTCCTCCCTAGGCTTATTCTTGCCCAATTAGGGTTTTCAACCAATCTTGTGCATCCAATAAGTTCAATTGTCTCATTGGACGAAAATTGAGGTCATTTTCGTCCTCCCTAGGCTTATTCTTGTCGAGTTAGGGTTTTTAACCAATCTTGTGCATCCAATAGGCGTGTTTGTGTCATTGGATGAACATTTAGGTCATTTTCGTCCTCCCTAGTCTTATTCTTGTCCAATTAGGGTTTCTAAGCAATCTTGTGCATCCAATAAGTTCATTTGTGTCATTGGATTAACATTTAAGTCATTTTCGTCCTCCCTAGGCTTATTCTTGTGCAATTATGGTTTTTAACCAATCTTGTGTATCCAATAGGTGTGTTTGTGTCATTGGATGAACATTTAGGTCACTTTCATCCTCCCTAGGCTTATTGTTGTCCAATTAGAGTTTTTAACCAATCTTGTGCATCTAATAGGTGTGTTTGTGTCATTGGATGAACATTTAGGTCATTTTCGTCTTCCCTAAGCTTATTCTAGTCCAATTAGGGTTTTTAACCAATCTTATGCATCCAATAGGTGTGTTTGTGTCATTGGATGAACATTTAAGTCATTTTCGTTCTCCCTAGGCTTATTCTTGTCCAATTAGGGTTTTTACCCAATCTTGTGCATTCAATAGGTGTGTTTATGTCATTGATGGAACATTTAGGTCATTTTCGTCCTCCCTAGGCTTATTCTTGTCCAATTAGGGTTTTTAAGTAATCTTGTGCATCCAATAAGTTCATTTGTGTCATTGGATGAACATTTAGGTCATTTTAGTCCTCCCTACACTTATTCTTGTCCAATTTGGGTTTCTAACCAATCTTGTGCATCCAATAGGTGTGTTTGTGTCATCGGATGAATATTTAAGTCATTTTCATCCTCCCTAGGCTTATTCTTGTCCAATTAAGGTTTTTAAGAAATCTTGTGCATCCAATAAGTTCTTTGTGTCATTGGATTAACATTTAAGTCATTTTCGTCCTCCCTGGGCTTATTCTTGTCCAATTAGGGTTTTTAACCAATCTTGTGCATCCTATAAGTTCATTTGTGTCATTGGATGAACATTTAGGTCATTTTCGTCCTCCCTAGGCTTATTCTTGTCCAATTAGGGTTTCTAACCAATCTTGTGCATCCAATAGGTGTGTTTGTGTCATTGGACAAACATTTAGGTCATTTTCGTCCTCCCTAGGCTTATTCTAGTCCAATTAGGGTTTTTAACCAATCTTATGCATCCAATAGGTGTGTTTGTGTCATTGGATGAACATTTAAGTCATTTTCGTTCTCCCTAGGCTTATTCTTGTCCAATTAGGGTTTTTACCCAATCTTGTGCATTCAATAGGTGTGTTTATGTCATTGATGGAACATTTAGGTCATTTTCGTCCTCCCTATGCTTATTCTTGTCCAATTAGGGTTTTTAAGTAATCTTGTGCATCCAATAAGTTCATTTGTGTCATTGGATGAACATTTAGGTCATTTTAGTCCTCCCTACACTTATTCTTGTCCAATTTGGGTTTCTAACCAATCTTGTGCATCCAATAGGTGTGTTTGTGTCATCGGATGAATATTTAAGTCATTTTCATCCTCCCTAGGCTTATTCTTGTCCAATTAAGGTTTTTAAGAAATCTTGTGCATCCAATAAGTTCTTTGTGTCATTGGATTAACATTTAAGTCATTTTCGTCCTCCCTGGGCTTATTCTTGTCCAATTAGGGTTTTTAACCAATCTTGTGTATCTAATAGGAGTGTTTGTGTCATTGGATGCACATTTAGGTCATTTTAGTCCTCCCTAGGCTTATTCTTGTCCAATTAGGGTTTTTAACCAATGTTGTGCATCCAATAAGTTCATTTGTGCATTGGATGAACATTAAGGTCATTTTCATCCACCCTAGGCTTATTCTTTTCCAATTAGGGTTTTTAACCAATCATGTGCATCCAATAAGTTGAATTGTGTCATTGGATGAACATTTAGGTCATTTTCATCCTCCCTAGGCTTATTCTTGTCCAATTAGGGTTTTAAACCAATCTTGTGCATCCAATAAGTTCATTTGTGTCATTGGATGAACATTTAGGTCATTTTCGTCCTCCCTAGGCTTATTCTTGTCCAATTAGGGTTTTTAACCAATCTTGTGCATCCAATAAGTTCAATTGTGTCATTGGATGAACATTTAGGTCATATTCGTCCTCCCTAGGCTTATTCTTGTCCAATTAGGGTTTTTAAGAAATCTTGTGCATCCAATAAGTTCTTTGTGTCATTGGATTAACATATAAGTCATTTTCGTCCTCCGTGGGCTTATTCTTGTCCAATTAGGGTTTTTAACCAATCTTGTGCATCCTATAAGTTCATTTGTGTCATTGGATGAACATTTAGGTCATTTTCGTCCTCCCTAGGCTTATTCTTGTCC
>JBBPBR010000804.1:123334-137640 GCA_037974775.1 Cicer pinnatifidum
GTTTTTAACCAATCTTGTGCATCCAATAAGTTCAATTGTGTCATTGGATGAACATTTAGGTCATTTTCATCTTCCCTACATTTATTCTTGTCCAGTTAGGGTTTTTAAGCAATCTTGTGCATCCAATAAGTTCATTTGTGTCATTGGATGTACATTTAGGTCATTTTCGTCCTCCCTAGGTTTATTCTTGTCCAATTAGGGTTTTTAACCAATCTTTTGCATTCAATAGGTGTGTTTGTGTCATTGGATGAAAATTTATGTCATTTTCGTCCTCCCTAGGTTGATTCTAGTCCAATTAGGGTTTTTAACCAATCTTGTGCATCTAATAGGAGTGTTTGTGTCATTGGATGCACATTTAGGTCATTTTAGTCCTCCCTAGGCTTATTCTTGCACAATTAGGGTTTTCAACCAATCTTGTGCATCCAATAAGTTCAATTGTCTCATTGGATGAAAATTTAGGTCATTTTCGTCCTCCCTAGGCTTATTCTTGTCGAGTTAGGGTTTTAAACCAATCTTGTGCATCCAATAGGCGTGTTTGTGTCATTGGATGAACATTTAGGTCATTTTCGTCCTCCCTAGGCTTATTCTTGTGCAATTATGGTTTTTAACCAATCTTGTGCATCCAATAAGTTCAATTGTGTCATTGGATGAACATTTAGGTCATTTTCATCTTCCCTACATTTATTCTTGTCCAATTAGGGTTTTTAAGCAATCTTGTGCATCCAATAAGTTCATTTGTGTCATTGGATGTACATTTAGGTCATTTTCGTCCTCCCTAGGTTTATTCTTGTCCAATTAGGGTTTTTAACCAATCTTTTGCATTCAAAAGGTGTGTTTGTGTCATTGGATGAAAATTTATGTCATTTTCGTCCTCCCTAGGTTGATTCTAGTCCAATTAGGGTTTTTAACCAATCTCGTGCATCTAATATGAGTGTTTGTGTCATTGGATGCACATTTAGGTCATTTTAGTCCTCCCTAGGCTTATTCTTGCCCAATTAGGGTTTTCAACCAATCTTGTGCATCCAATAAGTTCAATTGTCTCATTGGATGAAAATTTAGGTCATTTTCGTCCTCCCTAGGCTTATTCTTGTCGAGTTAGGGTTTTTAACCAATCTTGTGCATCCAATAGGCGTGTTTGTGTCATTGGATGAACATTTATGTCATTTTCGTCCTCCCTAGTCTTATTCTTGTCGAATTAGGGTTTCTAAGCAATCTTGTGCCTCCAATAAGTTCATTTGAGTCATTGGATTAACATTTAAGTCATTTTCGTCCTCCCTAGGCTTATTCTTGTGCAATTATGGTTTTTAACCAATCTTGTGTATCCAATAGGTGTGTTTGTGTCATTGGATGAACATTTAGGTCACTTTCATCCTCCCTAGGCTTATTGTTGTCCAATTAGAGTTTTTAACCAATCTTGTGCATCTAATAGGTGTGTTTGTGTCATTGGATGAACATTTAGGTCATTTTCATCTTCCCTACACTTATTCATGTCCAATTAGGGTTTTTAAGCAATCTTGTGCATCCAATAAGTTCATTTGTGTCATTGGATGTACATTTAGGTCATTTTCGTCCTCCCTAGGTTTATTCTTGTCCAATTAGGGTTTTTAACCAATCTTTTGCATTCAATAGGTGTGTTTGTGTCATTGGATGAAAATTTATGTCATTTTCGTCCTCCCTAGGTTGATTCTAGTCCAATTAGGGTTTTTAACCAATCTTGTGCATCTAATAGGTGTGTTTGTGTCATTGGATGCACATTTAGGTCATTTTAGTCCTCCCTAGGCTTATTCTTGCCCAATTAGGGTTTTCAACAAATCTTGTGCATCCAATAAGTTCAATTGTCTCATTGGATGAAAATTTAGGTCATTTTCGTCCTCCCTAGGCTTATTCTTGTCGAGTTAGGGTTTTTAACCAATCTTGTGCATCCAATAGGCGTGTTTGTGTCATTGGATGAACATTTAGGTCATTTTCGTCCTCCCTAGTCTTATTCTTGTCCAATTAGGGTTTCTAAGAAATCTTGTGCATCCAATAAGTTCATTTGTGTCATTGGATTATTATTTAAGTCATTTTCGTCCTCCCTAGGCTTATTCTTGTGCAATTATGGTTTTTAACCAATCTTGTGTATCCAATAGGTGTGTTTGTGTCATTGGATGAACATTTAGGTCACTTTCATCCTCCCTAGGCTTATTGTTGTCCAATTAGAGTTTTTAACCAATCTTGTGCATCTAATAGGTGTGTTTGTGTCATTGGATGAACATTTAGGTCATTTTCATCTTCCCTACACTTATTCATGTCCAATTAGGGTTTTTAAGCAATCTTGTGCATCCAATAAGTTCATTTGTGTCATTGGATGTACATTTAGGTCATTTTCGTCCTCCCTAGGTTTATTCTTGTCCAATTAGGGTTTTTAACCAATCTTTTGCACTCAATAGGTGTGTTTGTGTCATTGGATGAAAATTTATGTCATTTTCGTCCTCCCTAGGTTGATTCTAGTCCAATTAGGGTTTTTAACCAATCTTGTGCATCTAATAGGTGTGTTTGTGTCATTGGATGCACATTTAGGTCATTTTCGTCCTCCCTAGGCTTATTCTTGCCCAATTAGGGTTTTCAACCAATCTTGTGCATCCAATAAGTTCAATTGTCTCATTGGATGAAAATTTAGGTCATTTTGGTCCTCCCTAGGCTTATTCTTGTCGAGTTAGGGTTTTTAACCAATCTTGTGCATCCAATAGGCGTGTTTGTGTCATTGGATGAACATTTAGGTCATTTTCGTCCTCCCTAGGCTTATTCTTGTGCAATTATGGTTTTTAACCAATCTTGTGCATCCAATAAGTTCAATTGTGTCATTGGATGAACATTTAGGTCATTTTCATCTTCCCTACATTTATTCTTGTCCAATTAGGGTTTTTAAGCAATCTTGTGCATCCAATAAGTTCATTTGTGTCATTGGATGTACATTTAGGTCATTTTCGTCCTCCCTAGGCTTATTCTTGTCCAATTAGGGTTTTTAACCAATCTTTTGCATTCAATAGGTGTGTTTGTGTCATTGGATGAAAATTTATGTCATTTTCGTCCTCCCTAGGTTGATTCTAGTCCAATTAGGGTTTTTAACCAATCTTGTGCATCTAATAGGAGTGTTTGTGTCATTGGATGCACATTTAGGTCATTTTAGTCCTCCCTAGGCTTATTCTTGCCCAATTAGGGTTTTCAACCAATCTTGTGCATCCAATAAGTTCAATTGTCTCATTGGATGAAAATTTAGGTCATTTTCGTCCTCCCTAGGCTTATTCTTGTCGAGTTAGGGTTTTTAACCAATCTTGTGCATCCAATAGGTGTGTTTGTGTCATTGGATGAACATTTAGGTCATTTTCGTCCTCCCTAGGCTTATTCTTGTCCAATTAGGGTTTTTAACCAATCTTGTGCATCCAATATGTGTATTTGTGTCATTGGATGAACATTTAGGTCATTTTCGTCCTCCCTAGGCTTATTCTTGTCCAATTAGGGTTTTTAAGCAATCTTGTGCATCCAATAAGTTCGATTGTGTCATTGGATGAACATTTAGGTCATTTTCGTCCTCCCCAGGCTTATTCTTGTCCAATTAGGGTTTTTAACCAATCTTGTGCATCCAATAGGTGTATTTGTGTCATTGGATGAACATTTAGGTCATTTTCGTCCTCCCTAGGCTTATTCTTGTCCAATTAGGGTTTTTAAGCAATCTTGTGCATCCAATAAGTTCATTTGTGTCATTGGATGAACATTTAGGTCATTTTCGTCCTCCCTAGGCTTATTCTTGTCCAATTAGGGTTTTTAACCAATCTTGTGCATCCAATAAGTTCATTTGTGTCATTGGATGAACATTTAGGTCATTCTCTTCCTCCCTAGGCTTATTCTTGTCCAATTAGGGTTTTTAAGCAATCTTGTGCATCCAATAAGTTCATTTGTGTCATTGGATGAACATTTAGGTCATTTTCGTCCTCCCTAGGCTTATTCTTGTCCAATTAGGGATTTTAACCAATCTTGTGCATCCAATAAGTTCAATTGTGTCATTGGATGAACATTTAGGTCATTTTCGTCCTCCTTAGGCTTATTCGTGTCCAATTAGGGTTTTTAACCAATCTTTTGCATCTAATAGGTGTGTTTGTGTCATTGGATGAAAATTTAGGTCATTTTCGTCCTCCCTAGGCTGATTCTTGTCCAATTAGGGTTTTTAACCAATCTTGTGCATCAAATAGGTGTGTTTGTGTCATTTGATGCACATTTAGGTCATTTTCGTCCTCCCTAGGCTTATTCTTGCCCAATTAGGGTTTTCAACCAATCTTGTGCATCCAATAAGTTCAATTGTCTCATTGGATGAAAATTTAGGTCATTTTCGTCCTCCCTAGGCTTATTCTTGTCGAGTTAGGGTTTTTAACCAATCTTGTGCATCCAATAGGCGTGTTTGTGTCATTGGATGAACATTTAGGTCATTTTCGTCCTCCCTAGGCTTATTCTTGTCCAATTACGGTTTTTAAGCAATCTTGTGCATCCAATAAGTTCATTTGTGTCATTGGATGAACATTTAGGCCATTTTCGTCTTCCTTATGCTTATTCTTGTCCAATTAGGGTTTTTAACCAATCTTGTGCATCCAATCGGTATGTTTGTGTCATTGGATGATCAATTAGGTCATTTTCTTCCTCCCTAGTCTTATTCTTGTTCAATTAGGGTTTTAAGCAATCTTGTGCATCCAATGTGTGTGTTTGTGTCATTGGATGTACATTTATGTCATTTTTCGTCCTCCCTAGGCTTATTCTTGACCAATTAGTGTTTTAAACCAATCTTGTGCGTCCAATAAGTTCATTTGTGTCATTGGATGAACATTTAGGTTATTTTCGTCCTCCCTAAGCTTATTCTTGTCCAGTTAGGGTTTTTAACCAATCTTGTGCATCCAATAGGCGTGTTTGTGTCATTGGATGAACATTTAAGTCATTTTCGTCCTCCCTAGGCTTATTCTTGTCCAATTAAGGTTTTTAAGAAATCTTGTGCATCCAATAATTTCAATGTGTCATTGGATTAACATTTAAGTCATTTTCGTCCTCCCTGGGCTTATTCTTGTCCAATTAGGGTTTTTAACCAATCTTGTGCATCCTATAAGTTCATTTGTGTCATTGGATGAACATTTAGGTCATTTTCGTCCTCCCTAGGCTTATTCTTGTCCAATTAGGGTTTCTAACCAATCTTGTGCATCCAATAGGTGTGTTTGTGTCATTGGACGAACATTTAGGTCATTTTCGTCCTCCCTAGGCTTATTCTTGTCCAATTAGGGTTTTTAACCAATGTTGTGCATCCAATAAGTTCATTTGTGCATTGGATGAACATTTAGGTCATTTTCGTCCTCCCTATGCTTATTCTTGTCCAATTAGGGTTTTTAACCAATCTTGTGCATCCAATAAGTTCAATTGTGTCATTGGATGAACATTTAGGTCATTTTCATCTTCCCTACATTTATTCTTGTCCAGTTAGGGTTTTTAAGCAATCTTGTGCATCCAATAAGTTCATTTGTGTCATTGGATGTACATTTAGGTCATTTTCGTCCTCCCTAGGTTTATTCTTGTCCAATTAGGGTTTTTAACCAATCTTTTGCATTCAATAGGTGTGTTTGTGTCATTGGATGAAAATTTATGTCATTTTCGTCCTCCCTAGGTTGATTCTAGTCGAATTAGGGTTTTTAACCAATCTTGTGCATCTAATAGGAGTGTTTGTGTCATTGGATGCACATTTAGGTCATTTTAGTCCTCCCTAGGCTTATTCTTGCCCAATTAGGGTTTTCAACCAATCTTGTGCATCCAATAAGTTCAATTGTCTCATTGGATGAAAATTTAGGTCATTTTCGTCCTCCCTAGGCTTATTCTTGTCGAGTTAGGGTTTTTAACCAATCTTGTGCATCCAATAGGCGTGTTTGTGTCATTGGATGAACATTTAGGTCATTTTCGTCCTCCCTAGTCTTATTCTTGTCCAATTAGGGTTTCTAAGCAATCTTGTGCATCCAATAAGTTCATTTGTGTCATTGGATTAACATTTAAGTCATTTTCGTCCTCCCTAGGCTTATTCTTGTGCAATTATGGTTTTTAACCAATCTTGTGTATCCAATAGGTGTGTTTGTGTCATTGGATGAACATTTAGGTCACTTTCATCCTCCCTAGGCTTATTGTTGTCCAATTAGAGTTTTTAACCAATCTTGTGCATCTAATAGGTGTGTTTGTGTCATTAGATGAACATTTAGGTCATTTTCGTCCTCCCTAAGCTTATTCTAGTCCAATTAGGGTTTTTAATTAATCTTATGCATCCAATAGGTATGTTTGTGTCATTGGATGAACATTTAAGTCATTTTCGTTCTCCCTAGGCTTATTCTTGTCCAATTAGGGTTTTTACCCAATCTTGTGCATTCAATAGGTGTGTTTATGTCATTGGATGAACATTTAGGTCATTTTCGTCCTCCCTAGGCTTATTCTTGTCCAATTAGGGTTTTTAAGCAATCTTGTGCATCCAATAAGTTCATTTGTGTCATTGGATGAACATTTAGGTCATTTTTGTCCTCCCTACGCTTATTCTTGTCCAATTTGGGTTTCTAACCAATCTTGTGCATCCAATAGGTGTGTTTGTGTCATTGGATGAACATTTAAGTCATTTTCATCCTCCCTAGGCTTATTCTTGTCCAATTAAGGTTTTTAAGAAATCTTGTGCATCCAATAAGTTCTTTGTGTCATTGGATTAACATTTAAGTCATTTTCGTCCTCCCTGGGCTTATTCTTGTCCAATTAGGGTTTTTAACCAATCTTGTGCTTCCTCTAAGTTCATTTGTGTCATTGGATGAACATTTAGGTCATTTTCGTCCTCCCTAGGCTTATTCTTGTCCAATTAGGGTTTCTAACCAATCTTGTGCATCCAATAGGTGTGTTTGTGTCATTGGACAAACATTTAGGTCATTTTCGTCCTCCCTAGGCTTATTCTTTTCCAATTAGGGTTTTTAACCAACGTTGTGCATCCAATAAGTTCATTTGTGCATTGGATGAACATTAAGGACATTTTCATCCACCCTAGGCTTATTCTTGTCCAATTAGGGTTTTTAACAAATCTTGTGCATCCAATAAGTTCAATTGTGTCATTGGATGAACATTTAGGTCATTTTCATCCTCCATAGGCATATTCTTGTCCAATAGGTGTGTTTTTGTAATTGGATTAACATTTAGGTCATTTTCGTCCTCTCTAGGCTTATTCTTATCCAATTAGGGATTTTAAGCAATCTTGTGCATCCAATAAGTTCATTTGTGTCATTGGATTAACATTTAAGTCATTTTCATCCTCCTTAGGCTTATTCTAGTCCAATTAGGGTTTCTAACCAATCTTGTGCATCCAATAGGTGTGTTTGTGTCATTGGATGAACATTTAGGCCATTTTCGTCTTCCCTATGCTTATTCTTGTCCAATTAGGGTTTTTAACCAATCTTGTGCATCCAATCGGTATGTTTGTGTCATTGGATGATCAATTAGGTCATTTTCTTCCTCCCTAGTCTTATTCTTGTTCAATTAGGGTTTTAAGCAATCTTGTGCATCCAATGTGTGTGTTTGTGTCATTGGATGTACATTTATGTCATTTTTCGTCCTCCCTAGGCTTATTCTTGTCCAATTAGTGTTTTAAACCAATCTTGTGCGTCCAATAAGTTCATTTGTGTCATTGGATGAACATTTAGGTTATTTTCGTCCTCCCTAAGCTTATTCTTGTCCAGTTAGGGTTTTTAACCAATCTTGTGCATCCAATAGGCGTGTTTGTGTCATTGGATGAACATTTAAGTCATTTTCGTCCTCCCTAGGCTTATTCTTGTCCAATTAAGGTTTTTAAGAAATCTTGTGCATCCAATAATTTCAATGTGTCATTGGATTAACATTTAAGTCATTTTCGTCCTCCCTGGGCTTATTCTTGTCCAATTAGGGTTTTTAACCAATCTTGTGCATCCTATAAGTTCATTTGTGTCATTGGATGAACATTTAGGTCATTTTCGTCCTCCCTAGGCTTATTCTTGTCCAATTAGGGTTTCTAACCAATCTTGTGCATCCAATAGGTGTGTTTGTGTCATTGGACGAACATTTAGGTCATTTTCGTCCTCCCTAGGCTTATTCTTGTCCAATTGGGGTTTTTAACCAATGTTGTGCATCCAATAAGTTCATTTGTGCATTAGATGAACATTTAGGTCATTTTCATCCTCCCTAGGCTTATTCTTGTCCAATTAGGGTTTTTAAGCAATCTTGTGCATCCAATAAGTTCATTTGTGTCATTGGATGAACATTTAGGTCATTTTCGTCCTCCCTAGGCTTATTCATGTCCAATTAGGGATTTTAACCAATCTTGTGCATCCAATAAGTTCAATTGTGTCATTGGATGAACATTAAGGTCATTTTCGTCCTCCTTAGGCTTATTCGTGTCCAATTAGGGTTTTTAACCAATCTTTTGCATCTAATAGGTGTGTTTGTGTCATTGGATGAAAATTTAGGTCATTTTCGTCCTCCCTAGGCTGATTCTAGTCCAATTAGGGTTTTTAACCAATCTTGTGCATCAAATAGGTGTGTTTGTGTCATTTGATGCACATTTAGGTCATTTTCGTCCTCCCTAGGCTTATTCTTGCCCAATTAGGGTTTTCAACCAATCTTGTGCATCCAATAAGTTCAATTGTCTCATTGGATGAAAATTTAGGTCATTTTCGTCCTCCCTAGGCTTATTCTTGTCGAGTTAGGGTTTTTAACCAATCTTGTGCATCCAATAGGCGTGTTTGTGTCATTGGATGAACATTTATGTCATTTTCGTCCTCCCTAGTCTTATTCTTGTCGAATTAGGGTTTCTAAGCAATCTTGTGCATCCAATAAGTTCATTTGAGTCATTGGATTAACATTTAAGTCATTTTCGTCCTCCCTAGGCTTATTCTTGTGCAATTATGGTTTTTAACCAATCTTGTGTATCCAATAGGTGTGTTTGTGTCATTGGATGAACATTTAGGTCACTTTCATCCTCCCTAGGCTTATTGTTGTCCAATTAGAGTTTTTAACCAATCTTGTGCATCTAATAGGTGTGTTTGTGTCATTGGATGAACATTTAGGTCATTTTCATCTTCCCTACACTTATTCATGTCCAATTAGGGTTTTTAAGCAATCTTGTGCATCCAATAAGTTCATTTGTGTCATTGGATGTACATTTAGGTCATTTTCGTCCTCCCTAGGTTTATTCTTGTCCAATTAGGGTTTTTAACCAATCTTTTGCATTCAATAGGTGTGTTTGTGTCATTGGATGAAAATTTATGTCATTTTCTTCCTCCCTAGGTTGATTCTAGTCCAATTAGGGTTTTTAACCAATCTTGTGCATCTAATAGGTGTGTTTGTGTCATTGGATGCACATTTAGGTCATTTTAGTCCTCCCTAGGCTTATTCTTGCCCAATTAGGGTTTTCAACCAATCTTGTGCATCCAATAAGTTCAATTGTCTCATTGGATGAAAATTTAGGTCATTTTCGTCCTCCCTAGGCTTATTCTTGTCGAGTTAGGGTTTTTAACCAATCTTGTGCATCCAATAGGCGTGTTTGTGTCATTGGATGAACATTTAGGTCATTTTCGTCCTCCCTAGTCTTATTCTTGTCCAATTAGGGTTTTTAACCAATCTTGTGCATCCAATAAGTTCATTTGTGTCATTGGATTAACATTTAGGTCATTTTCGTCCTCCCTAGGCTTATTCTTGTCCAATTAGGGTTTTTAACCGATCTTGTGCATCTAATAGTTGTGTTTGTGTCATTGGATGATCAATTAGGTCATTTTCGTCCTCCCTAGGCATATTCTTGTCCAATTAGGGTTTTTAACCAATCTTGTGCATCCAATAGGTGTGTTTGTGTCATTGGATGATCAATTAGGTCATTTTCGTCCTCCCAAGGCATATTCTTGTCCAATTAGGGTTTTTAACCAATCTTGTGCATCCAATAGGTGTGTTTGTGTCATTGGATGATCAATTAGGTCATTTTCATCCTCCCTAGGCATATTCTTGTCCTATTAGGGTTTTTAACCAATCTTGTGGATCCAATAAGTTTATTTGTGTCTTTGAATTAATATTTAGGTCATTTTCGTCCTCCCCAGACATATTCTTGTCCAATTAGGATTTTTAACAAATCTTATGCATCCAATAGGTGTGTTTGTGTCAATGGATGATCAAATAGGTTATTTACGTCCTCCCTAGGCTTATTCTTGTCCAATTAAAGTTTTTAACCAATCTTGTGCATCCAATAACTTTGTTTGTGTCATTAAATTAATATTTAGGTCATTTTCGTCCTCCCTATGCATATTCTTGTCCAATTAGGGTTTTTAACCAATCTTGTGCATCCAATAGGTGTGTTTGTGTCATTGGATGATCAATTAGGTCATTTTCGTCCTCCCTAGGCTTATTCTTGTCCAATTAGGGTTTTTAACCAATCTTGTGCATCCAATAGGTGTGTTTGTGTCATTGGATGATCAATTAGGTCATTTTCGTCCTCCCAAGGCTTATTCTTGTCCAATTAGGATTTTTAACCAATCTTGTGCATCCAATAAGTTCATTTGTGTCATTGGATTAATATTTAGGTCATTTTCGTCCTCCTTAGGCATATTCTTGTCCAATTAGGGTTTTTAACCAATCTTGTGCATCCAATAGGTGTGTTTGTGTCATTGGATGATCAATTAGGTCATTTTCGTCCTCCCTAGGCTTATTCTTGTCCAATTAGGGTTTTTAACCAATCTTGTGCATCCAATAAGTTCAATTGTGTCATTGGATGAACATTTAGGTCATTTTCGTCCTCCCTAGGCTTATTCTTGTCCAATTAGGGTTTCTAACCAATCTTGTGCATCCAATAGGTGTGTTTGTGTCATTGGACGAACATTTAGGTCATTTTCGTCCTCCCTAGGCTTATTCTTGTCCAATTAGGGTTTTTAACCAATGTTGTGCATCCAATAAGTTCATTTGTGCATTGGATGAACATTTAGGTCATTTTCGTCCTCCCTAGGCTTATTCTTGTCCAATTAGGGTTTTTAACCAATCTTGTGCATCCAATAAGTTCAATTGTGTCATTGGATGAACATTTAGGTCATTTTCATCTTCCCTACATTTATTCTTGTCCAGTTAGGGTTTTTAAGCAATCTTGTGCATCCAATAAGTTCATTTGTGTCATTGGATGTACATTTAGGTCATTTTCGTCCTCCCTAGGTTTATTCTTGTCCAATTAGGGTTTTTAACCAATCTTTTGCATTCAATAGGTGTGTTTGTGTCATTGGATGAAAATTTATGTCATTTTCGTCCTCCCTAGGTTGATTCTAGTCCAATTAGGGTTTTTAACCAATCTCGTGCATCTAATATGAGTGTTTGTGTCATTGGATGCACATTTAGGTCATTTTAGTCCTCCCTAGGCTTATTCTTGCCCAATTAGGGTTTTCAACCAATCTTGTGCATCCAATAAGTTCAATTGTCTCATTGGATGAAAATTTAGGTCATTTTCGTCCTCCCTAGGCTTATTCTTGTCGAGTTAGGGTTTTTAACCAATCTTGTGCATCCAATAGGCGTGTTTGTGTCATTGGATGAACATTTATGTCATTTTCGTCCTCCCTAGTCTTATTCTTGTCGAATTAGGGTTTCTAAGCAATCTTGTGCCTCCAATAAGTTCATTTGAGTCATTGGATTAACATTTAAGTCATTTTCGTCCTCCCTAGGCTTATTCTTGTGCAATTATGGTTTTTAACCAATCTTGTGTATCCAATAGGTGTGTTTGTGTCATTGGATGAACATTTAGGTCACTTTCATCCTCCCTAGGCTTATTGTTGTCCAATTAGAGTTTTTAACCAATCTTGTGCATCTAATAGGTGTGTTTGTGTCATTGGATGAACATTTAGGTCATTTTCATCTTCCCTACACTTATTCATGTCCAATTAGGGTTTTTAAGCAATCTTGTGCATCCAATAAGTTCATTTGTGTCATTGGATGTACATTTAGGTCATTTTCGTCCTCCCTAGGTTTATTCTTGTCCAATTAGGGTTTTTAACCAATCTTTTGCATTCAATAGGTGTGTTTGTGTCATTGGATGAAAATTTATGTCATTTTCGTCCTCCCTAGGTTGATTCTAGTCCAATTAGGGTTTTTAACCAATCTTGTGCATCTAATAGGTGTGTTTGTGTCATTGGATGCACATTTAGGTCATTTTAGTCCTCCCTAGGCTTATTCTTGCCCAATTAGGGTTTTCAACAAATCTTGTGCATCCAATAAGTTCAATTGTCTCATTGGATGAAAATTTAGGTCATTTTCGTCCTCCCTAGGCTTATTCTTGTCGAGTTAGGGTTTTTAACCAATCTTGTGCATCCAATAGGCGTGTTTGTGTCATTGGATGAACATTTAGGTCATTTTCGTCCTCCCTAGTCTTATTCTTGTCCAATTAGGGTTTCTAAGAAATCTTGTGCATCCAATAAGTTCATTTGTGTCATTGGATTATTATTTAAGTCATTTTCGTCCTCCCTAGGCTTATTCTTGTGCAATTATGGTTTTTAACCAATCTTGTGTATCCAATAGGTGTGTTTGTGTCATTGGATGAACATTTAGGTCACTTTCATCCTCCCTAGGCTTATTGTTGTCCAATTAGAGTTTTTAACCAATCTTGTGCATCTAATAGGTGTGTTTGTGTCATTGGATGAACATTTAGGTCATTTTCATCTTCCCTACACTTATTCATGTCCAATTAGGGTTTTTAAGCAATCTTGTGCATCCAATAAGTTCATTTGTGTCATTGGATGTACATTTAGGTCATTTTCGTCCTCCCTAGGTTTATTCTTGTCCAATTAGGGTTTTTAACCAATCTTTTGCACTCAATAGGTGTGTTTGTGTCATTGGATGAAAATTTATGTCATTTTCGTCCTCCCTAGGTTGATTCTAGTCCAATTAGGGTTTTTAACCAATCTTGTGCATCTAATAGGTGTGTTTGTGTCATTGGATGCACATTTAGGTCATTTTAGTCCTCCCTAGGCTTATTCTTGCCCAATTAGGGTTTTCAACCAATCTTGTGCATCCAATAAGTTCAATTGTCTCATTGCATGAAAATTTAGGTCATTTTGGTCCTCCCTAGGCTTATTCTTGTCCAATTAGGGTTTTTACCCAATCTTGTGCATTCAATAGGTGTGTTTATGTCATTGGATGAACATTTAGGTCATTTTCGTCCTCCCTAGGCTTATTCTTGTCCAATTAGGGTTTTTAAGCAATCTTGTGCATCCAATAAGTTCATTTGTGTCATTGGATGAACATTTAGGTCATTTTAGTCCTCCCTACGCTTATTCTTGTCCAATTTGGGTTTCTAACCAATCTTGTGCATCCAATAGGTGTGTTTGTGTCATTGGATGAACATTTAAGTCATTTTCATCCTCCCTAGGCTTATTCTTGTCCAATTAAGGTTTTTAAGAAATCTTGTGCATCCAATCAGTTCTTTGTGTCATTGGATTAACATTTAAGTCATTTTCGTCCTCCCTGGGCTTATTCTTGTCCAATTAGGGTTTTTAAGCAATCTTGTGCATCCAATAAGTTCATTTGTGTCATTGGATGTACATTTAGGTCATTTTCGTCCTCCATAGGTTTATTCTTGTCCAATTAGGGTTTTTAACCAATCTTTTGCATTCAATAGGTGTGTTTGTGTCATTGGATGAAAATTTATGTCATTTTCGTCCTCCCTAGGTTGATTCTAGTCCAATTAGGGTTTTTAACCAATCTCGTGCATCTAATATGAGTGTTTGTGTCATTGGATGCACATTTATGTCATTTTAGTCCTCCCTAGGCTTATTCTTGCCCAATTAGGGTTTTCAACCAATCTTGTGCATCCAATAAGTTCAATTGTCTCATTGGATGAAAATTTAGGTCATTTTCGTCCTCCCTAGGCCTATTCTTGTCGAGTTAGGGTTTTTAACCAATCTTGTGCATCCAATAGGCGTGTTTGTGTCATTGGATGAACATTTATGTCATTTTCGTCCTCCCTAGTCTTATTCTTGTCGAATTAGGGTTTCTAAGCAATCTTGTGCATCCAATAAGTTCATTTGAGTCATTGGATTAACATTTAAGTCATTTTCGTCCTCCCTAGGCTTATTCTTGTGCAATTATGGTTTTTAACCAATCTTGTGTATCCAATAGGTGTGTTTGTGTCATTGGATGAACATTTAGGTCACTTTCATCCTCCCTAGGCTTATTGTTGTCCAATTAGAGTTTTTAACCAATCTTGTGCATCTAATAGGTGTGTTTGTGTCATT
>JBBPBR010000804.1:137901-150125 GCA_037974775.1 Cicer pinnatifidum
ACATTTAGGTCATTTTCGTCCTCCCTAGGTTTATTCTTGTCCAATTAGGGTTTTTAACCAATCTTTTGCATTCAATAGGTGTGTTTGTGTCATTGGATGAAAATTTATGTCATTTTCTTCCTCCCTAGGTTGATTCTAGTCCAATTAGGGTTTTTAACCAATCTTGTGCATCTAATAGGTGTGTTTGTGTCATTGGATGCACATTTAGGTCATTTTAGTCCTCCCTAGGCTTATTCTTGCCCAATTAGGGTTTTCAACCAATCTTGTGCATCCAATAAGTTCAATTGTCTCATTGGATGAAAATTTAGGTCATTTTGGTCCTCCCTAGGCTTATTCTTGTCGAGTTAGGGTTTTTAACCAATCTTGTGCATCCAATAGGCGTGTTTGTGTCATTGGATGAACATTTAGGTCATTTTCGTCCTCCCTAGGCTTATTCTTGTGCAATTATAGTTTTTAACCAATCTTGTGCATCCAATAAGTTCAATTGTGTCATTGGATGAACATTTAGGTCATTTTCATCTTCCCTACATTTATTCTTGTCCAATTAGGGTTTTTAAGCAATCTTGTGCATCCAATAAGTTCATTTGTGTCATTGGATGTACATTTAGGTCATTTTCGTCCTCCCTAGGTTTATTCTTGTCCAATTAGGGTTTTTAACCAATCTTTTGCATTCAATAGGTGTGTTTGTGTCATTGGATGAAAATTTATGTCATTTTCGTCCTCCCTAGGTTGATTCTAGTCCAATTAGGGTTTTTAACCAATCTCGTGCATCTAATATGTGTGTTTGTGTCATTGGATGCACATTTAGGTCATTTTAGTCCTCCCTAGGCTTATTCTTGCCCAATTAGGGTTTTCAACCAATCTTGTGCATCCAATAAGTTCAATTGTCTCATTGGATGAAAATTTAGGTCATTTTCGTCCTCCCTAGGCTTATTCTTGTCGAGTTAGGGTTTTTAACCAATCTTGTGCATCCAATAGGCGTGTTTGTGTCATTGGATGAACATTTATGTCATTTTCGTCCTCCCTAGTCTTATTCTTGTCGAATTAGGGTTTCTAAGCAATCTTGTGCATCCAATAAGTTCATTTGAGTCATTGGATTAACATTTAAGTCATTTTCGTCCTCCCTAGGCTTATTCTTGTGCAATTATGGTTTTTAACCAATCTTGTGTATCCAATAGGTGTGTTTGTGTCATTGGATGAACATTTAGGTCACTTTCATCCTCCTTAGGCTTATTGTTGTCCAATTAGAGTTTTTAACCAATCTTGTGCATCTAATAGGTGTGTTTGTGTCATTAGATGAACATTTAGGTCATTTTCGTCCTCCCTAAGCTTATTCTAGTCCAATTAGGGTTTTTAATTAATCTTATGCATCCAATAGGTGTGTTTGTGTCATTGGATGAACATTTAAGTCATTTTCGTTCTCCCTAGGCTTATTCTTGTCCAATTAGGGTTTTTACCCAATCTTGTGCATTCAATAGGTGTGTTTATGTCATTGGATGAACATTTAGGTCATTTTCGTCCTCCCTAGGCTTATTCTTGTCCAATTAGGGTTTTTAAGCAATCTTGTGCATCCAATAAGTTCATTTGTGTCATTGGATGAACATTTAGGTCATTTTAGTCCTCCCTACGCTTATTCTTGTCCAATTTGGGTTTCTAACCAATCTTGTGCATCCAATAGGTGTGTTTGTGTCATTGGATGAACATTTAAGTCATTTTCATCCTCCCTAGGCTTATTCTTGTCCAATTAAGGTTTTTAAGAAATCTTGTGCATCCAATAAGTTCTTTGTGTCATTGGATTAACATTTAAGTCATTTTCGTCCTCCCTGGGCTTATTCTTGTCCAATTAGGGTTTTTAACCAATCTTGTGCTTCCTATAAGTTCATTTGTGTCATTGGATGAACATTTAGGTCATTTTCGTCCTCCCTAGGCTTATTCTTGTCCAATTAGGGTTTCTAACCAATCTTGTGCATCCAATAGGTGTGTTTGTGTCATTGGACAAACATTTAGGTCATTTTCGTCCTCCCTAGGCTTATTCTTGTCCAATTAGGGTTTCTAACCAATCTTGTGCGTCCAATAGGTGTGTTTGTGTCATTGGATGAACATTTAGGTCATTTTCGTCCTCCCTAGGCTTATTCTTGTCCAATTAGGGTTTTTAACCAATCTTGTGCATCCAATAAGTTCATTTGTGTCATTGGGTGAACATTTAGGTCATTTTCGTCCTCCCTAGGCTTATTCTTGTCCAATTAGGGTTTCTAACCAATCTTGTGCATCCAATAGGTGTGTTTAGTCATTTGTTGAACATTTAGGTCATTTTCGTCCTCCCTAAGCTTACTCTTGTCCAATTAGGGTTTCTAAACATTCTTGTGCATTCAATAGGTGTGTTTGTGTCATTGGATGAACATTTAGGTCATTTTCGTCCTTCCTAGGCTTATTCTTGTCCAATTAGGGTTTCTAACCAATCTTGTGCATCCAATAGGTGTGTTTGTGTCATTGGATAAACATTTAGGTCATTTTCGTCCTCCCTAGGCTTATTCTTGTCCAATTAGGGTTTTTAACCAATCTTGTGCATCCAATAAGTTCATTTGTGTCATTGGGTGAACATTTAGGTCATTTTCGTCCTCCCTAGGCTTATTCTTGTCCAATTAGGGTTTCTAAACAATCTTGTGCATTCAATAGGTGTGTTTGTGTCATTGGATGAACATTTAGATCATTTTCGTCCTCCCTAGGCTTATTCTTGTCCAATTAGGGTTTTTAACCAATCTTGTGCATCCAATAGGTGTGTTTGTGTCATTGGATGAACATTTAGGTCATTTTCGTCCTCCCAAGGCTTATTCTTGTCCAATTAGGGTTTTTAAGCAATCTTGTGCATCCAATAGGTGTGTTTGTGTCATTGGATGAACATTTAGGTCATTTTCGTCCTCCCTAGTCTTATTCTTGTCCAATTAGGATTTTTAACCAATCTTGTGCATCCAATAAGTTCATTTGTGTCATTGGATGAACATTTAGGTCATTTTCGTCCTCCCTAGAATTATTCTTGTCCAATTAAGGTTTCTAACCAATCTTGTGCATCCAATAAGTTCATTTGTGTCATTGGATGAACATTTAGGTCATTTTCGTCCTCCCTAGGCTTATTCTTGTCCAATTAGGGTTTTTAACCAATCTTGTGCATCCAATAAGTTCAAATGTGTCATTGGATGAACATTTAAGTCATTTTCATCCTCCCTAGGCTTATTCTTGTCCAATTAGGGTTTTTAAGAAATCTTGTGCATCCAATAAGTTCTTTGTGTCATTGGATTAACATATAAGTCATTTTCGTCCTCCGTGGGCTTATTCTTGTCCAATTAGGGTTTTTAACCAATCTTGTGCATCCTATAAGTTCATTTGTGTCATTGGATGAACATTTAGGTCATTTTCGTCCTCCCTAGGCTTATTCTTGTCCAATTAGGGTTTCTAACCAATCTTGTGCATCCAATAGGTGTGTTTGTGTCATTGGACGAACATTTAGGTCATTTTCGTCTTCCCTAGGCTTATTCTTGTCCAATTAGGGTTTTTAACCAATGTTGTGCATCCAATAAGTTCATATGTGCATTGGATGAACATTTAGGTCATTTTCGTCCTCCCTAGGCTTATTCTTGTCCAATTAGGGTTTTTAATTAATCTTGTGCATCCAATAAGTTCAATTGTGTCATTGGATGAACATTTAGGTCATTTTCATCTTCCCTACATTTATTCTTGTCCAGTTAGGGTTTTTAAGCAATCTTGTGCATCCAATAAGTTCATTTGTGTCATTGGATGTACATTTAGGTCATTTTCGTCCTCCCTAGGTTTATTCTTGTCCAATTAGGGTTTTTAACCAATCTTTTGCATTCAATAGGTGTGTTTGTGTCATTGGATGAAAATTTATGTCATTTTCGTCCTCCCTAGGTTGATTCTAGTCCAATTAGGGTTTTTAACCAATCTTGTGCATCTAATAGGAGTGTTTGTGTCATTGGATGCACATTTAGGTCATTTTAGTCCTCCCTAGGCTTATTCTTGCCCAATTAGGGTTTTCAACCAATCTTGTGCATCCAATAAGTTCAATTGTCTCATTGGATGAAAATTTAGCTCATTTTCGTCCTCCCTAGGCTTATTCTTGTCGAGTTAGGGTTTTTAACCAATCTTGTGTATCCAATAGGTGTGTTTGTGTCATTGGATGAACATTTAGGTCACTTTCATCCTCCCTAGGCTTATTGTTGTCCAATTAGAGTTTTTAACCAATCTTGTGCATCTAATAGGTGTGTTTGTGTCATTGGATGAACATTTAGGTCATTTTCACCTTCCCTACACTTATTCATGTCCAATTAGGGTTTTTAAGCAATCTTGTGCATCCAATAAGTTCATTTGTGTCATTGGATGTACATTTAGGTCATTTTCGTCCTCCCTAGGTTTATTCTTGTCCAATTAGGGTTTTTAACCAATCTTTTGCACTCAATAGGTGTGTTTGTGTCATTGGATGAAAATTTATGTCATTTTCGTCCTCCCTAGGTTGATTCTAGTCCAATTAGGGTTTTTAACCAATCTTGTGCATCTAATAGGTGTGTTTGTGTCATTGGATGCACATTTAGGTCATTTTAGTCCTCCCTAGGCTTATTCTTGTCCAATTAGGGTTTTCAACCAATCTTGTGCATCCAATAAGTTCAATTGTCTCATTGGATGAAAATTTAGGTCATTTTCGTCCTCCCTAGGCTTATTCTTGTCGAGTTAGGGTTTTTAACCAATCTTGTGCATCCAATAGGCGTGTTTGTGTCATTGGATGAACATTTAGGTCATTTTCGTCCTCCCTAGTCTTATTCTTGTCCAATTAGGGTTTCTAACCAATCTTGTGCATCCAATAAGTTCATTTGTGTCATTGGATTAACATTTAAGTCATTTTCGTCCTCCCTAGGCTTATTCTTGTGCAATTATGGTTTTTAACCAATCTTGTGTATCCAATAGGTGTGTTTGTGTCATTAGATGAACATTTAGGTCATTTTCGTCCTCCCTAAGCTTATTCTAGTCCAATTAGGGTTTTTAATTAATCTTATGCATCCAATAGGTGTGTTTGTGTCATTAGATGAACATTTAAGTCATTTTCGTTCTCCCTAGGCTTATTCTTGTCCAATTAGGGTTTTTACCCAATCTTGTGCATTCAATAGGTGTGTTTATGTCATTGGATGAACATTTAGGTCATTTTCGTCCTCCCTAGGCTTATTCTTGTCCAATTAGGGTTTTTAAGCAATCTTGTGCATCCAATAAGTTCATTTGTGTCATTGGATGAACATTTAGGTCATTTTAGTCCTCCCTACGCTTATTCTTGTCCAATATGGGTTTCTAACCAATCTTGTGCATCCAATAGGTGTGTTTGTGTCATTGGATGAACATTTAAGTCATTTTCATCCTCCCTAGGCTTATTCTTGTCCAATTAAGGTTTTTAAGAAATCTTGTGCATCCAATCAGTTCTTTGTGTCATTGGATTAACATTTAAGTCATTTTCGTCCTCCCTGGGCTTATTCTTGTCCAATTAGGGTTTTTAACCAATCTTGTGCTTCCTATAAGTTCATTTGTGTCATTGGATGAACATTTAGGTCATTTTCGTCCTCCCTAGGCTTATTCTTGTCCAATTAGGGTTTCTAACCAATCTTGTGCATCCAATAGGTGTGTTTGTGTCATTGGACAAACATTTAGGTCATTTTCGTCCTCCCTAGGCTTATTCTTTTCCAATTAGGGTTTTTAACCAACGTTGTGCATCCAATAAGTTCATTTGTGCATTGGATGAACATTAAGGACATTTTCATCCACCCTAGGCTTATTCTTGTCCAATTAGGGTTTTTAACAAATCTTGTGCATCCAATAAGTTCAATTGTGTCATTGGATGAACATTTAGGTCATTTTCGTCCTCTCTAGGCTTATTCTTATCCAATTAGGGATTTTAAGCAATCTTGTGCATCCAATAAGTTCATTTGTGTCATTGGATTAACATTTAAGTCATTTTCATCCTCCTTAGGCTTATTCTAGTCCAATTAGGGTTTCTAACCAATCTTGTGCATCCAATAGGTGTGTTTGTGTCATTGGACAAACATTTAGGTCATTTTCGTCCTCCCTAGGCTTATTCTTTTCCAATTAGGGTTTTTAACCAACGTTGTGCATCCAATAAGTTCATTTGTGCATTGGATGAACATTAAGGTCATTTTCATCCACCCTAGGCTTATTCTTGTCCAATTAGGGTTTTTAACAAATCTTGTGCATCCAATAAGTTCAATTGTGTCATTGGATGAACATTTAGGTCATTTTCATCCTCCATAGGCTTATTCTTGTCCAATAGGTGTGTTTTTGTCATTGGATTAACATTTAGGTCATTTTCGTCCTTTCTAGGCTTATTCTTATCCAATTAGGGATTTTAAGCAATCTTGTGCATCCAATAAGTTCATTTGTGTCATTGGATTAACATTTAAGTCATTTTCATCCTCCTTAGGCTTATTCTAGTCCAATTAGGGTTTCTAACCAATCTTGTGCATCCAATAGGTGTGTTTGTGTCATTGGATGAACATTTAGGCCATTTTCGTCTTCCCTATGCTTATTCTTGTCCAATTAGGGTTTTTAACCAATCTTGTGCATCCAATCGGTATGTTTGTGTCATTGGATGATCAATTAGGTCATTTTCTTCCTCCCTAGTCTTATTCTTGTTCAATTAGGGTTTTAAGCAATCTTGTGCATCCAATGTGTGTGTTTGTGTCATTGGATGTACATTTATGTCATTTTTCGTCCTCCCTAGGCTTATTCTTGTCCAATTAGTGTTTTAAACCAATCTTGTGCGTCCAATAAGTTCATTTGTGTCATTGGATGAACATTTAGGTTATTTTCGTCCTCCCTAAGCTTATTCTTGTCCAGTTAGGGTTTTTAACCAATCTTGTGCATCCAATAGGCGTGTTTGTGTCATTGGATGAACATTTAAGTCATTTTCGTCCTCCCTAGGCTTATTCTTGTCCAATTAATGTTTTTAAGAAATCTTGTGCATCCAATAATTTCAACGTGTCATTGGATTAACATTTAAGTCATTTTCGTCCTCCCTGGGCTTATTCTTGTCCAATTAGGGTTTTTAACCAATCTTGTGCATCCTATAAGTTCATTTGTGTCATTGGATGAACATTTAGGTCATTTTCGTCCTCCCTAGGCTTATTCTTGTCCAATTAGGGTTTCTAACCAATCTTGTGCATCCAATAGGTGTGTTTGTGTCATTGGACGAACATTTAGGTCATTTTCGTCCTCCCTAGGCTTATTCTTGTCCAATTAGGGTTTTTAACCAATGTTGTGCATCCAATAAGTTCATTTGTGCATTGGATGAACATTTAGGTCATTTTCGTCCTCCCTATGCTTATTCTTGTCCAATTAGGGTTTTTAACCAATCTTGTGCATCCAATAAGTTCAATTGTGTCATTGGATGAACATTTAGGTCATTTTCATCTTCCCTACATTTATTCTTGTCCAGTTAGGGTTTTTAAGCAATCTTGTGCATCCAATAAGTTCATTTGTGTCATTGGATGTACATTTAGGTCATTTTCGTCCTCCCTAGGTTTATTCTTGTCCAATTAGGGTTTTTAACCAATCTTTTGCATTCAATAGGTGTGTTTGTGTCATTGGATGAAAATTTATGTCATTTTCGTCCTCCCTAGGTTGATTCTAGTCGAATTAGGGTTTTTAACCAATCTTGTGCATCTAATAGGAGTGTTTGTGTCATTGGATGCACATTTAGGTCATTTTAGTCCTCCCTAGGCTTATTCTTGCCCAATTAGGGTTTTCAACCAATCTTGTGCATCCAATAAGTTCAATTGTCTCATTGGATGAAAATTTAGGTCATTTTCGTCCTCCCTAGGCTTATTCTTGTCGAGTTAGGGTTTTTAACCAATCTTGTGCATCCAATAGGCGTGTTTGTGTCATTGGATGAACATTTAGGTCATTTTCGTCCTCCCTAGTCTTATTCTTGTCCAATTAGGGTTTCTAAGCAATCTTGTGCATCCAATAAGTTCATTTGTGTCATTGGATTAACATTTAAGTCATTTTCGTCCTCCCTAGGCTTATTCTTGTGCAATTATGGTTTTTAACCAATCTTGTGCATCGAATAGGCGTGTTTGTGTCATTGGATGAACATTTAGGTCATTTTCGTCCTCCCTAGGCTTATTCTTGTCCAATTAGGGTTTTTAACCAATCTTGTGCATCCAATAAGTTCAATTGTGTCATTGGATGAACATTTAGGTCATTTTCATCTTCCCTACATTTATTCTTGTCCAGTTAGGGTTTTTAAGCAATCTTGTGCATCCAATAAGTTCATTTGTGTCATTGGATGTACATTTAGGTCATTTTCGTCCTCCCTAGGTTTATTCTTGTCCAATTAGGGTTTTTAACCAATCTTTTGCATTCAATTGGTGTGTTTGTGTCATTGGATGAAAATTTATGTCATTTTCGTCCTCCCTAGGTTGATTCTAGTCCAATTAGGGTTTTTAACCAATCTTGTGCATCTAATAGGAGTGTTTGTGTCATTGGATGCACATTTAGGTCATTTTCGTCCTCCCTAGGCTTATTCTTGCCCAATTAGGGTTTTCAACCAATCTTGTGCATCCAATAAGTTCAATTGTCTCATTGGATGAAAATTTAGGTCATTTTCGTCCTCCCTAGGCTTATTCTTGTCGAGTTAGGGTTTTTAACCAATCTTGTGCATCCAATAGGCGTGTTTGTGTCATTGGATGAACATTTAGGTCATTTTCGTCCTCCCTAGTCTTATTCTTGTCCAATTAGGGTTTTTAACCAATCTTGTGCATCCAATAAGTTCATTTGTGTCATTGGATTAACATTTAGGTCATTTTCGTCCTCCCTAGGCATATTCTTGTCCAATTAGGGTTTTTAACCAATCGTGTGTATCCAATAGGTGTGTTTGTTTCATTGGATTAACATTTAGGTCATTTTCGTCCTCCCTAGGCATATTCTTTTCCAATTAGGGTTTTTAACCAAAGTTGTGCATCCAATAAGTTCATTTGTGTCATTGGATGATCAATTAGGTCATTTACGTCCTCCCTAGGCATATTCTGGCATATTCTTGTCCAATTAGGGTTTTTAACCAATCTTGTGCATCCAATAGGTGTGTTTGTGTCATTGGATGATCAATTAGGTCATTTTCGTCCTCCCTAGGCTTATTCTTGTCCAATTAGGGTTTTTAACCAATCTTGTGCATCCAATAAGTTGAGTTGTGTCATTGGATTAAGATTTAGGTCATTTTCGTTCTCCCTAGGCTTATTGTTGTCCAATTAGGGTTTTTAACCAATCTTTTGCATCCAATAAGTTCATTTGTGTTATTGGATTAACATTTAGGTCATATTCGTCCTCCCTAGGCATATTCTTGTCCAATTAGGGTTTTTAACCAATCTTGTGCATCCAATAGGTGTGTTTGTGTCATTGGATGATCAATTAGGTCATTTTCGTCCTCCCTAGGCATATTCTTGTCCAATTAGGGTTTTTAACCAATCTTGTGCATCCAATAGGTGTGTTTGTGTCATTGGATGATCAATTAGGTCATTTTCGTCCTCCCTAGGCTTATTCTTGTCCAATTAGGGTTTTTAACTAATCTTGTGCATCCAATAAGTTCATTTATGTTATTGGATGATCAATTAGGTCATTTTCGTCCTCCCTAGGCATATTCTTGTCCAATTAGGGTTTTTAACCAATCTTGTGCATCCAATAGGTGTGTTTGTGTCATTGGATGATCAATTAGGTCATTTTCGTCCTCCCTAGGCTTATTCTTGTCCAATTAGGGTTTTTAACCGATCTTGTGCATCCAATAGATGTGTTTGTGTCATTGGATGATCAATTAAGTCATTTTCGTCCTGCCTAGGTATATTCTTGTCCAATTAGAGTTTTTAACCAATCTTGTGGATCCAATAGTTGTGTTTGTGTCATTGGATGATCAATTAGGTCATTGTCGTCCTCCCTTTGCATATTCTTGTCCAATTAGGGTTTTTAACCAATCTTGTGCTTCCAATAGATGTGTTTGTGTCATTGGATGATCAATTAGGTCATTTTCGTCCTCCCTAGGCATATTCTTGTCCAATTAGGGTTTTTAACCAATCTTGTGCATCCAATAGGTGTGTTTGTGTCATTGGATGATCAATTAGGTCATTTTCGTCCTCCCTAGGCTTATTCTTGTCCAATTAGGGTTTTTAACCAATCTTGTGCATCCAATAACTTTGTTTGTGTCATTGGATGATCAAATAGGTCATTTTCCACCTCCCTAGGCATATTGTTGTCCAATTAGGGTTTTTAACAAATCTTGTGCATCCAATAGGTGTGTTTGTGTCATTGGATGATCAATTAGGTCATTTTCGTCCTCCCTAGGCATTTTCTTGTCCAATTAGGGTTTTTAACCGATCTTGTGCATCCAATATGTGTGTTTGTGTCATTGGATGATCAATTAGGTCATTTTCGTCCTCCCTAGGCATATTCTTGTCCAATTAGGGTTTTTAACCAATCTTGTGCATCCAATAGGTGTGTTTGTGTCATTGGATGATCAATTAGGTCATTTTCGTCCTCCCTACGCTTATTCTTGTCTAATTAGGTTTTTTAACTGATCTTGTGCATCCAATAGGTTGGTTTGTGTCATTGGATGATAAATTAGGTCATTTTCGTCCTCCCTAGGCATATTCTTGTCCAATTAGGGTTTTTAACCAATCTTGTGCATCCAATAGGTGTGTTTGTGTCATTGGATGATCAATTAGGTTATTTTCTTCCTCCCTAGGCATATTCTTGTCCAATTAGGGTTTTTAACTAATCTTGTGCATCAAATAAGTTCATTTGGGTCACTGGATGATCAATTAGGTCATTTTCGTCCTCCCTATGCATATTCTTGTCCAATTAGGGTTTTTAACCAATCTTGTGCATCAATTACATGTGTTTATGTCATTGGATGATCAATTAGGTCATTTTCGTCCTCCCTAGGCATATTCTTGTCCAATTAGGGTTTTTAACCAATCTTGTGCATCCAATAGGTGTGTTTGTGGCAATGGATGATCAATTAGGTCATTTTCGTCCTCCCTAGGCTTATTCTTGTCCAATTAGGGTTTTTAACCAATCTTGTGCATCCAATAGGCGTGTTTGTGTCATTGGATGGTCAATTAGGTCATTTTCGTCCTCCCTAGGCTTTTTCTTGTTCAATTAGGGTTTTTAACCAATCTTGTGCATCCAATAAGTTCATTTGTGTCATTGGATTTACATTTAGGTCATTTTAGTCCTCCCTAGGCATATTCTTGTCCAATTAGGGTTTTTAACCAATCTTGTGCATCCAATAGGTGTGTTTGTGTCATTGGATGATCAATTAGGTCGTTTTCGTCCTCCCTAGGCATATTCTTGTCCAATTAGGGTTTTTAACCAATCTTGTGCATCCAATAGGTGTGTGTGTCATTGGATGATCAATTAGGTCATTTTCGTCCTCCCTAGGCATATTCTTGTCCAATTAGGGTTTTTAACCAATCTTGTGCATCCAATACGTGTGTTTATGTCATTGGATGATCAATTAGGTAATTTTCGTCCTCCCTAGGCATATTCTTGTCCAATTAGGGTTTTTAACCAATCTTGTGCATCCAATAGGTGTGTTTGTGGCAATGGATGATCAATTAGGTCATTTTCGTCCTCCCTAGGCTTATTCTTGTCGAATTAGGGTTTTTAACCAATCTTGTGCATCCAATAAGTTCATTTGTGTCCTTGGATTAACATTTAGGTCATTTTCGTCCTCCCTAGGCTTTTTCTCGTCCAATTAGGGTTTTTAACCAATCTTGTGCATCCAATAAGTTCATTTGTGTCATTGGATTAACATTTAGGTCATTTTCGTCCTCCCTAGGCATATTCTTGTCCAATTAGGGTTTTTAACTAATCTTGTGCATCCAATAGGTGTGTTTGTGTCATTGGATGATCAATTAGGTCATTTTCGTCCTGCCTAGGCATATTCTTGTCCAATTAGAGTTTTTATCCAATCTTGTGGATCCAATAGGTGTGTTTGTGTCATTGGATGATCAATTAGGTCATTTTCGTCCTCCCTAGGCATATTCTTGTCCAATTAGGGTTTTTAACTAATCTTGTGCATCCAATAGGTGTGTTTGTGTCATTGGATGATCAATTAGGTCATTTTCGTCCTGCCTAGGCATATTCTTGTCCAATTAGAGTTTTTA
>JBBPBR010000804.1:153983-221748 GCA_037974775.1 Cicer pinnatifidum
TTAGGGTTTTTAACCAATCTTGTGCATCCAATAGGCGTGTTTGTGTCATTGGATGAACATTTAAGTCATTTTCGTCCTCCCTAGGCTTATTCTTGTCCAATTAATGTTTTTAAGAAATCTTGTGCATCCAATAATTTCAACGTGTCATTGGATTAACATTTAAGTCATTTTCGTCCTCCCTGGGCTTATTCTTGTCCAATTAGGGTTTTTAACCAATCTTGTGCATCCTATAAGTTCATTTGTGTCATTGGATGAACATTTAGGTCATTTTCGTCCTCCCTAGGCTTATTCTTGTCCAATTAGGGTTTCTAACCAATCTTGTGCATCCAATAGGTGTGTTTGTGTCATTGGACGAACATTTAGGTCATTTTCATCCTCCCTAGGCTTATTCTTGTCCAATTGGGGTTTTTAACCAATGTTGTGCATCCAATAAGTTCATTTGTGCATTGGATGAACATTTAGGTCATTTTCATCCTCCCTAGGCTTATTCTTGTCCAATTAGGGTTTTTAAGCAATCTTGTGCATCCAATAAGTTCATTTGTGTCATTGGATGAACATTTAGGTCATTTTCGTCCTCCCTAGGCTTATTCATGTCCAATTAGGGATTTTAACCAATCTTGTGCATCCAATAAGTTCAATTGTGTCATTGGATGAACATTTAGGTCATTTTCGTCCTCCTTAGGCTTATTCGTGTCCAATTAGGGTTTTTAACCAATCTTTTGCATCTAATAGGTGTGTTTGTGTCATTGGATGAAAATTTAGGTCATTTTCGTCCTCCCTAGGCTGATTCTAGTCCAATTAGGGTTTTTAACCAATCTTGTGCATCAAATAGGTGTGTTTGTGTCATTTGATGCACATTTAGGTCATTTTCGTCCTCCCTAGGCTTATTCTTGCCCAATTAGGGTTTTCAACCAATCTTGTGCATCCAATAAGTTCAATTGTCTCATTGGATGAAAATTTAGGTCATTTTCGTCCTCCCTAGGCTTATTCTTGTCGAGTTAGGGTTTTTAACCAATCTTGTGCATCCAATAGGCGTGTTTGTGTCATTGGATGAACATTTATGTCATTTTCGTCCTCCCTAGTCTTATTCTTGTCGAATTAGGGTTTCTAAGCAATCTTGTGCATCCAATAAGTTCATTTGAGTCATTGGATTAACATTTAAGTCATTTTCGTCCTCCCTAGGCTTATTCTTGTGCAATTATGGTTTTTAACCAATCTTGTGTATCCAATAGGTGTGTTTGTGTCATTGGATGAACATTTAGGTCACTTTCATCCTCCTTAGGCTTATTGTTGTCCAATTAGAGTTTTTAACCAATCTTGTGCATCTAATAGGTGTGTTTGTGTCATTAGATGAACATTTAGGTCATTTTCGTCCTCCCTAAGCTTATTCTAGTCCAATTAGGGTTTTTAATTAATCTTATGCATCCAATAGGTGTGTTTGTGTCATTGGATGAACATTTAAGTCATTTTCGTTCTCCCTAGGCTTATTCTTGTCCAATTAGGGTTTTTACCCAATCTTGTGCATTCAATAGGTGTGTTTATGTCATTGGATGAACATTTAGGTCATTTTCGTCCTCCCTAGGCTTATTCTTGTCCAATTAGGGTTTTTAAGCAATCTTGTGCATCCAATAAGTTCATTTGTGTCATTGGATGAACATTTAGGTCATTTTCAACCTCCCTAGGCTTATTCTTGTCCAATTAGGGTTTTTAACCAATCTTGTGCATCCAATAGGTGTGTTTGTGTCATTGGATGAACATTTAGGTCATTTTCGTCCTCCCTAGGCTTATTCTTGTCCAATTAGGGTTTTTAACCAATCTTGTGCATCCAATAAGTTCATTTGTGTCATTGGGTGAACATTTAGGTCATTTTCGTCCTCCCTAGGCTTATTCTTGTCCAATTAGGGTTTCTAACCAATCTTGTGCATCCAATAGGTGTGTTTAGTCATTTGATGAACATTTAGGTTATTTTCGTTCTCCCTAGGCTTATTCTTGTCCAATTAGGGATTTTAACCAATGTTGTGCATCCAATAACTTCATTTGTGTCATTGGATTAACATTTAGGTCATTTTCGTCCTCCCTAGGCTTATTCTTGTCCAATTAGGGTTTCTTACCAATCTTGTGCATCCAATAGGTGTGTTTGTGTCATTGGATGAACATTTAGGTCATTTTCGTCATCCCTAGGCTTATTCTTTTCCAATTAAGGTTTTTAACCAATCTTGTGCATCCAATGAGTTCATTTGTGTCATTGGATGAACATTTAGGTCATTTTCTTCCTCCCTAGGCATATTCTTGTCCAATTAGGGTTTCTAACCAATCTTGTGCATCCAATAGGTGTGTTTGTGTCATTGGATGAACATTTAGGTCATTTTCGTCCTCCCTAGGCTTATTCTTGTCCAATTAGGGTTTTTAACCAATCTTGTGCATCCAATAAGTTCATTTGTGTCATTGGATGAATAGTTAGGTCATTTTCGTCCTCCCTAGGCTTATTCTTGTCCAATTAGGGTTTCTAAGCATTCTTGTGCATCGAATAGGTGTGTTTAGTCATTTGATGAACATTTAGGTTATTTTCGTCCTCCCTAGGCTTATTCTTGTCCAATTAGGGTTTTTAACCAATCTTGTGCATCCAATAAGTTCATTTGTGTCATTGGGTGAACATTTAGGTCATTTTCGTCCTCCCTAGGCTTATTCTTGTCCAATTAGGGTTTCTAACCAATCTTGTGCATCCAATTGGTGTGTTTAGTCATTTGATGAAAATTTAGGTTATTTTCGTCCTCCCTAGGCTTATTCTTGTCCAATTAGGGTTTTTAACCAATCTTGTGCATCCAATAAGTTCATTTGTGTCATTGGATTAACATTTAGGTCATTTTCGTCCTCCCTAGGCTTTTTCTTGTCCAATTAGGGTTTTTAACCAATCTTGTGCATCCAATAAGTTCGTTTGTGTCATTGGATTAACATTTAGGTCATTTTCGTCCTCCCTAGGCTTATTCTTGTCCAATTAGGGTTTTTAACCAATCTTGTGCATCCAATAAGTTCAATTGTGTCATTGGATGAACATTTAGGTCATTTTCGTCCTCCCTAGGCTTATTCTTGTCCAATTAGGGTTTCTAAACAATCTTGTGCATCCAATAGGTGTGTTTTTGTCATTGGATGAACATTTAGGTCATTTTCGTCCTCCTTATGCTTATTCTTTTCCAATTAGGGTTTTTAACCAATCTTGCGGATCCAATAAGTTCACTTGTGTCATTGGATTAACATTTTGGTCATTTTCGTCCTCCCTATGCTTATTCTTGTCCAATTATGGTTTCTAACCAATCTTGGGCATCCAATAGGTGTGTTTGTGTCATTGGATTAACATTTAGGTCATTTTCGTCCTCCCTAGGCTTATTCTTGTCCAATTAGGGTTTTTAACCAATCTTGTGCATCCAATAAGTTCAATTGTGTCATTGGATGAACATTTAGGTCATTTTCGTCCTCCCTAGGCTTATTCTTGTCCAATTACGGTTTTTAACCAATCTTGTGAATCCAATAAGTTCATTTGTGTCATTGGATGAACATTTAGGTCATTTACGTCCTCCCTATGCTTATTCTTATCCAATTAGGGTTTTTAACCAATCTTGTGCATCCAATAGGTGTGTTGGTGTCATTACATGAACATTTAGGTCATTTTCGTCCTCCCTAGGCTTATTGTTGTCCAATTAGGGTTTTTAACCAATCTTGTGCATCCAATAAGTTCATTTGTGTCATTGGATGAACATTTAGGTCATTTTCGTCCTCCCTATGCTTATTCTTATCCAATTAGGGTTTTTAACCAATCTTGTGCGTCCAATAGGTGTGTTTGTGTCATTGGATGAACATTTAGGTCATTTTCGTCCTCCCTAGGCTTATTCTTGTCCAATTAGGGTTTTTAACCAATCTTGTGCATCCAATAAGTTCATTTGTGTCATTGGATGAACATTTAGGTCATCTTCGTCCTCCCTAGGCTTATTCTTGTCCAATTAGGGTTTTTATGCAATCTTGTGCATCCAATAGGTGTGTTTGTGTCATTGGACGAACATTTAGGTCATTTTCGTCCTCCCTAGGCTTATTCTTGTCCGATTAGGGTTTTTTACCAATCTTGTGCATCCAATAAGTTCCTTTGTGTCATTGGATGAACATTTAGGTCATTTTCGTCCTCCCTTGGCTTATTCTTGTCCAATTAGGGTTTTTAACCAATCTTGTGCATCCTATAAGTTCATTTGTGTCATTGGATGAACATTTAGGTCATTTTCGTCCTCCCTAGGCTTATTCTTGTCCAATTAGGGTTTCTAACCAATCTTGTGCATCCAATAGGTGTGTTTGTGTCATTGGACGAACATTTAGGTCATTTTCGTCCTCCCTAGGCTTATTCTTGTCCAATTGGGGTTTTTAACCAATGTTGTGCATCCAATAAGTTCATTTGTGCATTGGATGAACATTTAGGTCATTTTCATCCTCCCTAGGCTTATTCTTGTCCAATTAGGGTTTTTAAGCAATCTTGTGCATCCAATAAGTTCATTTGTGTCATTGGATGAACATTTAGGTCATTTTCGTCCTCCCTAGGCTTATTCTTGTCCAATTAGGGATTTTAACCAATCTTGTGCATCCAATAAGTTCAATTGTGTCATTGGATGAACATTTAGGTCATTTTCGTCCTCCTTAGGCTTATTCATGTCCAGTTAGGGTTTTTAACCAATCTTTTGCATCTAATAGGTGTGTTTGTGTCATTGGATGAAAATTTAGGTCATTTTCGTCCTCCCTAGGCTGATTCTAGTCCAATTAGGGTTTTTAACCAATCTTGTGCATCAAATAGGTGTGTTTGTGTCATTTGATGCACATTTAGGTCATTTTCGTCCTCCCTAGGCTTATTCTTGCCCAATTAGGGTTTTCAACCAATCTTGTGCATCCAATAAGTTCAATTGTCTCATTGGATGAAAATTTAGGTCATTTTCGTCCTCCCTAGGCTTATTCTTGTCGAGTTAGGGTTTTTAACCAATCTTGTGCATCCAATAGGCGGGTTTGTGTCATTGGATGAACATTTAGGTCATTTTCGTCCTCCCTAGGCTTATTCTTGTCCAATTACGGTTTCTAAGCAATCTTGTGCATCCAATAAGTTCATTTGTGTCATTGGATGAACATTTAGGCCATTTTCGTCTTCCCTATGCTTATTCTTGTCCAATTAGGGTTTTTAACCAATCTTGTGCATCCAATCGGTATGTTTGTGTCATTGGATGATCAATTAGGTCATTTTCTTCCTCCCTAGTCTTATTCTTGTTCAATTAGGGTTTTAAGCAATCTTGTGCATCCAATGTGTGTGTTTGTGTCATTGGATGTACATTTATGTCATTTTTCGTCCTCCCTAGGCTTATTCTTGTCCAATTAGTGTTTTAAACCAATCTTGTGCGTCCAATAAGTTCATTTGTGTCATTGGATGAACATTTAGGTTATTTTCGTCCTTCCTAAGCTTATTCTTGTCCAGTTAGGGTTTTTAACCAATCTTGCGCATCCAATAGGCGTGTTTGTGTCATTGGATGAACATTTAAGTCATTTTCGTCCTCCCTAGGCTTATTCTTGTCCAATTAAGGTTTTTAAGAAATCTTGTGCATCCAATAATTTCAATGTGTCATTGGATTAACATTTAAGTCATTTTCGTCCTCCCTGGGCTTATTCTTGTCCAATTAGGGTTTTTAACCAATCTTGTGCATCCTATAAGTTCATTTGTGTCATTGGATGAACATTTAGGTCATTTTCGTCCTCCCTAGGCTTATTCTTGTCCAATTAGGGTTTCTAACCAATCTTGTGCATCCAATAGGTGTGTTTGTGTCATTGGACGAACATTTAGGTCATTTTCGTCCTCCCTAGGCTTATTCATGTCCAATTAGGGTTTTTAACCAATGTTGTGCATCCAATAAGTTCATTTGTGCATTGGATGAACATTTAGGTGATTTTCGTCCTCCCTAGGCTTATTCTTGTCCAATTAGGGTTTTTAACCAATCTTGTGCATCCAATAAGTTCAATTGTGTCATTGGATGAACATTTAGGTCATTTTCATCTTCCCTACATTTATTCTTGTCCAGTTAGGGTTTTTAAGCAATCTTGTGCATCCAATAAGTTCATTTGTGTCATTGGATGTACATTTAGGTCATTTTCGTCCTCCCTAGGTTTATTCTTGTCCAATTAGGGTTTTTAACCAATCTTTTGCATTCAATAGGTGTGTTTGTGTCATTGGATGAAAATTTATGTCATTTTCGTCCTCCCTAGGTTGATTCTAGTCCAATTAGGGTTTTTAACCAATCTTGTGCATCTAATAGGAGTGTTTGTGTCATTGGATGCACATTTAGGTCATTTTAGTCCTCCCTAGGCTTATTTTTGCCCAATTAGGGTTTTCAACCAATCTTGTGCATCCAATAAGTTCAATTGTCTCATTGGATGAAAATTTAGGTCATTTTCGTCCTCCCTAGGCTTATTCTTGTCGAGTTAGGGTTTTTAACCAATCTTGTGCATCCAATAGGCGTGTTTGTGTCATTGGATGAACATTTAGGTCATTTTCGTCCTCCCTAGTCTTATTCTTGTCCAATTAGGGTTTCTAAGCAATCTTGTGCATCCAATAAGTTCATTTGTGTCATTGGATTAACATTTAAGTCATTTTCGTCCTCCCTAGGCTTATTCTTGTGCAATTATGGTTTTTAACCAATCTTGTGTATCCAATAGGTGTGTTTGTGTCATTGGATGAACATTTAGGTCACTTTCATCCTCCCTAGGCTTATTGTTGTCCAATTAGAGTTTTTAACCAATCTTGTGCATCTAATAGGTGTGTTTGTGTCATTGGATGAACATTTAGGTCATTTTCGTCTTCCCTACACTTATTCATGTCCAATTAGGGTTTTTAAGCAATCTTGTGCATCCAATAAGTTCATTTGTGTCATTGGATGTACATTTAGGTCATTTTCGTCCTCCCTAGGTTTATTCTTGTCCAATTAGGGTTTTTAACCAATCTTTTGCACTCAATAGGTGTGTTTGTGTCATTGGATGAAAATTTATGTCATTTTCGTCCTCCCTAGGTTGATTCTAGTCCAATTAGGGTTTTTAACCAATCTTGTGCATCTAATAGGTGTGTTTGTGTCATTGGATGCACATTTAGGTCATTTTAGTCCTCCCTAGGCTTATTCTTGCCCAATTAGGGTTTTCAACCAATCTTGTGCATCCAATAAGTTCATTTGTCTCATTGGATGAAAATTTAGGTCATTTTCGTCCTCCCTAGGCTTATTCTTGTCGAGTTAGGGTTTTTAACCAATCTTGTGCATCCAATAGGCGTGTTTGTGTCATTGGATGAACATTTAGGTCATTTTCGTCCTCCCTAGTCTTATTCTTGTCCAATTAGGGTTTCTAACCAATCTTGTGCATCCAATAAGTTCATTTGTGTCATTGGATTAACATTTAAGTCATTTTCGTCCTCCCTAGGCTTATTCTTGTGCAATTATGGTTTTTAACCAATCTTGTGTATCCAATAGGTGTGTTTGTGTCATTGGATGCACATTTAGGTCATTTTAGTCCTCCCTAGGCTTATTCTTGCCCAATTAGGGTTTTCAACCAATCTTGTGCATCCAATAAGTTCAATTGTCTCATTGGATGAAAATTTAGGTCATTTTCGTCCTCCCTAGGCTTATTCTTGTCGAGTTAGGGTTTTTAACCAATCTTGTGCATCCAATAGGCGTGTTTGTGTCATTGGATGAACATTTATGTCATTTTCGTCCTCCCTAGTCTTATTCTTGTCGAATTAGGGTTTCTAAGCAATCTTGTGCATCCAATAAGTTCATTTGAGTCATTGGATTAACATTTAAGTCATTTTCGTCCTCCCTAGGCTTATTCTTGTGCAATTATGGTTTTTAACCAATCTTGTGTATCCAATAGGTGTGTTTGTGTCATTGGATGAACATTTAGGTCACTTTCATCCTCCTTAGGCTTATTGTTGTCCAATTAGAGTTTTTAACCAATCTTGTGCATCTAATAGGTGTGTTTGTGTCATTAGATGAACATTTAGGTCATTTTCGTCCTCCCTAAGCTTATTCTAGTCCAATTAGGGTTTTTAATTAATCTTATGCATCCAATAGGTGTGTTTGTGTCATTGGATGAACATTTAAGTCATTTTCGTTCTCCCTAGGCTTATTCTTGTCCAATTAGGGTTTTTACCCAATCTTGTGCATTCAATAGGTGTGTTTATGTCATTGGATGAACATTTAGGTCATTTTCGTCCTCCCTAGGCTTATTCTTGTCCAATTAGGGTTTTTAAGCAATCTTGTGCATCCAATAAGTTCATTTGTGTCATTGGATGAACATTTAGGTCATTTTCGTCCTCCCTAGGCTTATTCTTGTCCAATTAGCGTTTTTAACCAATCTTGTGCATCCAATAGGTGTGTTTGTGTCATTGGATGAACATTTAGGTCAATTTCGTCCTCCCTAGGCTTATTCTTGTCCAATTAGGGTTTTTAACCAATCTTGTGCATCCAATAGGTGTGTTTGTGTCATTGGATGAACATTTAGGTCATTTTCATCCTCCCTAGGCTTATTCTTGTCCAATTAGGGTTTCTAAACAATCTTGTGCATCCAATAGGTGTGTTTGTGTCATTGGATGAACATTTAGGTCATTTTCGTCCTCCCTAGGCTTATTCTTGTCCAACTAGGGTTTTTAACCAATCTTGTGCATCCAATAAGTTCATTTGTGTCATTGGGTGAACATTTAGGTCATTTTCGTCCTCCCTAGGCTTATTCTTGTTCAATTAGGGTTTCTAACCAATCTTGTGCATCCAATAAGTTCATTTGTGTCATTGGATTAACAATAGGTCATTTTCATCCTCCCTAGGCTTATTCTTGTCCAATTAGGGTTTTTAACCAATCTTGTGCATCCAATAGGTGTGTTTGTGTCATTGGATGAACATTTAGGTCATTTTCATCCTCCCTAGGCTTATTCTTGTCCAATTAGGGTTTCTAACCGATCTAGTGCATCCAATAGGTGTGTTTGTGTCATTGGATGAACATTTAGGTCATTTTCGTCCTCCCTAGGCTTATTCTTGTCCAATTAGGGTTTTTAACCAATCTTGTGCATCCAATAAGTTCATTTGTGTCATTGGATGAACATTTAGGTCATTTTCTTCCTCCCTAGGCTTATACTTGTCCAATTAAGGTTTTTAACCAATCTTGTGCATCCAATAAGTTCATTTGTGTCATTGGACAAACATTTAGGTCATTTTAGTCCACCCTAGGCTTATTCTTGTCCAATTAGGGTTTTTAACCAATTTTGTGCATCCAATAGGTGTGTTTGTGTCATTGGATGAACATTTAGGTCATTTTCGTCCTCCCTAGGCTTATTCTTGTCCAATTAGGGTTTTTAAGCAATCTTGTGCATCCAATAAGTTCATTTGTGTCATTGGATGTACATTTAGGTCATTTTCGTCCTCCCTAGGCTTATTCTTGTCCAATTAGGGTTTTTAACCAATCTTTTGCATTCAATAGGTGTGTTTGTGTCATTGGATGAAAATTTATGTCATTTTCGTCCTCCCTAGGTTGATTCTAGTCCAATTAGGGTTTTTAACCAATCTTGTGCATCTAATAGGAGTGTTTGTGTCATTGGATGCACATTTAGGTCATTTTAGTCCTCCCTAGGCTTATTCTTGCCCAATTAGGGTTTTCAACCAATCTTGTGCATCCAATAAGTTCAATTGTCTCATTGGATGAAAATTTAGGTCATTTTCGTCCTCCCTAGGCTTATTCTTGTCGAGTTAGGGTTTTTAACCAATCTTGTGCATCCAATAGGCGTGTTTGTGTCATTGGATGAACATTTAGGTCATTTTCGTCCTTCCTAGTCTTATTCTTGTCCAATTAGGGTTTCTAAGCAATCTTGTGCATCCAATAAGTTCATTTGTGTCATTGGATTAACATTTAAGTCATTTTCGTCCTCCCTAGGCTTATTCTTGTGCAATTATGGTTTTTAACCAATCTTGTGTATCCAATAGGTGTGTTTGTGTCATTGGATGAACATTTAGGTCACTTTCATCCTCCCTAGGCTTATTGTTGTCCAATTAGAGTTTTTAACCAATCTTGTGCATCTAATAGGTGTGTTTGTGTCATTGGATGAACATTTAGGTCATTTTCATCATCCCTACACTTATTCATGTCCAATTAGGGTTTTTAAGCAATCTTGTGCATCCAATAAGTTCATTTGTGTCATTGGATGTACATTTAGGTCATTTTCGTCCTCCCTAGGTTTATTCTTGTCCAATTAGGGTTTTTAACCAATCTTTTGCACTCAATAGGTGTGTTTGTGTCATTGGATGAAAATTTATGTCATTTTCGTCCTCCCTAGGTTGATTCTAGTCCAATTAGGGTTTTTAACCAATCTTGTGCATCTAATAGGTGTGTTTGTGTCATTGGATGCACATTTAGGTCATTTTAGTCCTCCCTAGGCTTATTCTTGCCCAATTAGGGTTTTCAACCAATCTTGTGCATCCAATAAGTTCATTTGTCTCATTGGATGAAAATTTAGGTCATTTTCGTCCTCCCTAGGCTTATTCTTGTCGAGTTAGGGTTTTTAACCAATCTTGTGCATCCAATAGGCGTGTTTGTGTCATTGGATGAACATTTAGGTCATTTTCGTCCTCCCTAGTCTTATTCTTGTCCAATTAGGGTTTCTAAGCAATCTTGTGCATCCAATAAGTTCATTTGTGTCATTGGATTAACATTTAAGTCATTTTCGTCCTCCCTAGGCTTATTCTTGTGCAATTATGGTTTTTAACCAATCTTGTGCATCGAATAGGCGTGTTTGTGTCATTGGATGAACATTTAGGTCATTTTCGTCCTCCCTAGGCTTATTCTTGTCCAATTAGGGTTTTTAACCAATCTTGTGCATCCAATAAGTTCAATTGTGTCATTGGATGAACATTTAGGTCATTTTCATCTTCCCTACATTTATTCTTGTCCAGTTAGGGTTTTTAAGCAATCTTGTGCATCCAATAAGTTCATTTGTGTCATTGGATGTACATTTAGGTCATTTTCGTCCTCCCTAGGTTTATTCTTGTCCAATTAGGGTTTTTAACCAATCTTTTGCATTCAATTGGTGTGTTTGTGTCATTGGATGAAAATTTATGTCATTTTCGTCCTCCCTAGGTTGATTCTAGTCCAATTAGGGTTTTTAACCAATCTTGTGCATCTAATAGGAGTGTTTGTGTCATTGGATGCACATTTAGGTCATTTTCGTCCTCCCTAGGCTTATTCTTGCCCAATTAGGGTTTTCAACCAATCTTGTGCATCCAATAAGTTCAATTGTCTCATTGGATGAAAATTTAGGTCATTTTCGTCCTCCCTAGGCTTATTCTTGTCGAGTTAGGGTTTTTAACCAATCTTGTGCATCCAATAGGCGTGTTTGTGTCATTGGATGAACATTTATGTCATTTTCGTCCTCCCTAGTCTTATTCTTGTCGAATTAGGGTTTCTAAGCAATCTTGTGCATCCAATAAGTTCATTTGAGTCATTGGATTAACATTTAAGTCATTTTCGTCCTCCCTAGGCTTATTCTTGTGCAATTATGGTTTTTAACCAATCTTGTGTATCCAATAGGTGTGTTTGTGTCATTGGATGAACATTTAGGTCACTTTCATCCTCCTTAGGCTTATTGTTGTCCAATTAGAGTTTTTAACCAATCTTGTGCATCTAATAGGTGTGTTTGTGTCATTAGATGAACATTTAGGTCATTTTCGTCCTCCCTAAGCTTATTCTAGTCCAATTAGGGTTTTTAATTAATCTTATGCATCCAATAGGTGTGTTTGTGTCATTGGATGAACATTTAAGTCATTTTCGTTCTCCCTAGGCTTATTCTTGTCCAATTAGGGTTTTTACCCAATCTTGTGCATTCAATAGGTGTGTTTATGTCATTGGATGAACATTTAGGTCATTTTCGTCCTCCCTAGGCTTATTCTTGTCCAATTAGGGTTTTTAAGCAATCTTGTGCATCCAATAAGTTCATTTGTGTCATTGGATGAACATTTAGGTCATTTTAGTCCTCCCTACGCTTATTCTTGTCCAATTTGGGTTTCTAACCAATCTTGTGCATCCAATAGGTGTGTTTGTGTCATTGGATGAACATTTAAGTCATTTTCATCCTCCCTAGGCTTATTCTTGTCCAATTAAGGTTTTTAAGAAATCTTGTGCATCCAATAAGTTCTTTGTGTCATTGGATTAACATTTAAGTCATTTTCGTCCTCCCTGGGCTTATTCTTGTCCAATTAGGGTTTTTAACCAATCTTGTGCTTCCTATAAGTTCATTTGTGTCATTGGATGAACATTTAGGTCATTTTCGTCCTCCCTAGGCTTATTCTTGTCCAATTAGGGTTTCTAACCAATCTTGTGCATCCAATAGGTGTGTTTGTGTCATTGGACAAACATTTAGGTCATTTTCGTCCTCCCTAGGCTTATTCTTGTCCAATTAGGGTTTCTAACCAATCTTGTGCGTCCAATAGGTGTGTTTGTGTCATTGGATGAACATTTAGGTCATTTTCGTCCTCCCTAGGCTTATTCTTGTCCAATTAGGGTTTTTAACCAATCTTGTGCATCCAATAAGTTCATTTGTGTCATTGGATGAACATTTAGGTCATTTTTGTCCTCCTTAGGCTTATTCTTGTCCAATTAGGGTTTTTAACCAATCTTGTGCATCCAATAGGTGTATTTGTGTCATTGGATGAACATTTAGGTCATTTTCGTCCTCCCTAGGCTTATTCTTGTCCAATTAGGGTTTTTAAGCAATCTTGTGCATCCTATAAGTTCATTTGTGTCATTGGATGAACATTTAGGTCATTTTCGTCCTCCCTAGGCTTATTCTTGTCCAATTAGGGTTTCTAACCAATCTTGTGCATCCAATAGGTGTGTTTGTGTCATTGGACAAACATTTAGGTCATTTTCGTCCTCCCTAGGCTTATTCTAGTCCAATTAGGGTTTTTAACCAATCTTATGCATCCAATAGGTGTGTTTGTGTCATTGGATGAACATTTAAGTCATTTTCGTTCTCCCTAGGCTTATTCTTGTCCAATTAGGGTTTTTACCCAATCTTGTGCATTCAATAGGTGTGTTTATGTCATTGATGGAACATTTAGGTCATTTTCGTCCTCCCTAGGCTTATTCTTGTCCAATTAGGGTTTTTAAGTAATCTTGTGCATCCAATAAGTTCATTTGTGTCATTGGATGAACATTTAGGTCATTTTAGTCCTCCCTACACTTATTCTTGTCCAATTTGGGTTTCTAACCAATCTTGTGCATCCAATAGGTGTGTTTGTGTCATTGGATGAATATTTAAGTCATTTTCATCCTCCCTAGGCTTATTCTTGTCCAATTAAGGTTTTTAAGAAATCTTGTGCATCCAATAAGTTCTTTGTGTCATTGGATTAACATTTAAGTCATTTTCGTCCTCCCTGGGCTTATTCTTGTCCAATTAGGGTTTTTAACCAATCTTGTGCATCCTATAAGTTCATTTGTGTCATTGGATGAACATTTAGGTCATTTTCGTCCTCCCTAGGCTTATTCTTGTCCAATTAGGGTTTCTAACCAATCTTGTGCATCCAATAGGTGTGTTTGTGTCATTGGACGAACATTTAGGTCATTTTCGTCCTCCCTAGGCTTATTCTTGTCCAATTAGGGTTTTTAACCAATGTTGTGCATCCAATAAGTTCATTTGTGCATTGGGTGAACATTTAGGTCATTTTCGTCCTCCCTAGGCTTATTCTTGTCCAATTAGGGTTTTTAACCAATCTTGTGCATCCAATAAGTTCAATTGTGTCATTGGATGAACATTTAGGTCATTTTCATCTTCCCTACATTTATTCTTGTCCAGTTAGGGTTTTTAAGCAATCTTGTGCATCCAATAAGTTCATTTGTGTCATTGGATGTACATTTAGGTCATTTTCGTCCTCCCTAGGTTTATTCTTGTCCAATTAGGGTTTTTAACCAATCTTTTGCATTCAATAGGTGTGTTTGTGTCATTGGATGAAAATTTATGTCATTTTCGTCCTCCCTAGGTTGATTCTAGTCCAATTAGGGTTTTTAACCAATCTTGTGCATCTAATAGGTGTGTTTGTGTCATTGGATGCACATTTAGGTCATTTTAGTCCTCCCTAGGCTTATTCTTGCCCAATTATGGTTTTCAACCAATCTTGTGCATCCAATAAGTTCAATTGTCTCATTGGATGAAAATTTAGGTCATTTTGGTCCTCCCTAGGCTTATTCTTGTCGAGTTAGGGTTTTAAACCAATCTTGTGCATCCAATAGGCGTGTTTGTGTCGTTGGATGAACATTTAGGTCATTTTCGTCCTCCCTAGGCTTATTCTTGTGCAATTATGGTTTTTAACCAATCTTGTGCATCCAATAAGTTCAATTGTGTCATTGGATGAACATTTAGGTCATTTTCATCTTCCCTACATTTATTCTTGTCCAATTAGGGTTTTTAAGCAATCTTGTGCATCCAATAAGTTCATTTGTGTCATTGGATGTACATTTAGGTCATTTTCGTCCTCCCTAGGTTTATTCTTGTCCAATTAGGGTTTTTAACCAATCTTTTGCATTCAATAGGTGTGTTTGTGTCATTGGATGAAAATTTATGTCATTTTCGTCCTCCCTAGGTTGATTCTAGTCCAATTAGGGTTTTTAACCAATCTCGTGCATCTAATATGAGTGTTTGTGTCATTGGATGCACATTTAGGTCATTTTAGTCCTCCCTAGGCTTATTCTTGCCCAATTAGGGTTTTCAACCAATCTTGTGCATCCAATAAGTTCAATTGTCTCATTGGATGAAAATTTAGGTCATTTTCGTCCTCCCTAAGCTTATTCTTGTCGAGTTAGGGTTTTTAACCAATCTTGTGCATCCAATAGGCGTGTTTGTGTCATTGGATGAACATTTATGTCATTTTCGTCCTCCCTAGTCTTATTCTTGTCGAATTAGGGTTTCTAAGCAATCTTGTGCATCCAATAAGTTCATTTGAGTCATTGGATTAACATTTAAGTCATTTTCGTCCTCCCTAGGCTTATTCTTGTGCAATTATGGTTTTTAACCAATCTTGTGTATCCAATAGGTGTGTTTGTGTCATTGGATGAACATTTAGGTCACTTTCATCCTCCCTAGGCTTTTTGTTGTCCAATTAGAGTTTTTAACCAATCTTGTGCATCTAATAGGTGTGTTTGTGTCATTGGATGAACATTTAGGTCATTTTCATCTTCCCTACACTTATTCATGTCCAATTAGGGTTTTTAAGCAATCTTGTGCATCCAATAAGTTCATTTGTGTCATTGGATGTACATTTAGGTCATTTTCGTCCTCCCTAGGTTGATTCTAGTCCAATTAGGGTTTTTAACCAATCTTGTGCATCTAATAGGTGTGTTTGTGTCATTGGATGCACATTTAGGTCATTTTAGTCCTCCCTAGGCTTATTCTTGCCCAATTAGGGTTTTCAACCAATCTTGTGCATCCAATAAGTTCAATTGTCTCATTGGATGAAAATTTAGGTCATTTTCGTCCTCCCTAGGCTTATTCTTGTTGAGTTAGGGTTTTTAACCAATCTTGTGCATCCAATAGGCGTGTTTGTGTCATTGGATGAACATTTAGGTCATTTTCGTCCTCCCTAGTCTTATTCTTGTCCAATTAGGGTTTCTAACCAATCTTGTGCATCCAATAAGTTCATTTGTGTCATTGGATTAACATTTAAGTCATTTTCGTCCTCCCTAGGCTTATTCTTGTGCAATTATGGTTTTTAACCAATCTTGTGTATCCAATAGGTGTGTTTGTGTCATTGGATGAACATTTAGGTCACTTTCATCCTCCTTAGGCTTATTGTTGTCCAATTAGAGTTTTTAACCAATCTTGTGCATCTAATAGGTGTGTTTGTGTCATTAGATGAACATTTAGGTCATTTTCGTCCTCCCTAAGCTTATTCTAGTCCAATTAGGGTTTTTAATTAATCTTATGCATCCAATAGGTGTGTTTGTGTCATTGGATGAACATTTAAGTCATTTTCGTTCTCCCTAGGCTTATTCTTGTCCAATTAGGGTTTTTACCCAATCTTGTGCATTCAATAGGTGTGTTTATGTCATTGGATGAATATTTAGGTCATTTTCGTCCTCCCTAGGCTTATTCTTGTCCAATTAGGGTTTTTAAGCAATCTTGTGCATCCAATAAGTTCATTTGTGTCATTGGATGAACATTTAGGTCATTTTAGTCCTCCCTACGCTTATTCTTGTCCAATTTGGGTTTCTAACCAATCTTGTGCATCCAATAGGTGTGTTTGTGTCATTGGATGAACATTTAAGTCATTTTCATCCTCCCTAGGCTTATTCTTGTCCAATTAAGGTTTTTAAGAAATCTTGTGCATCCAATAAGTTCTTTGTGTCATTGGATTAACATTTAAGTCATTTTCGTCCTCCCTGGGCTTATTCTTGTCCAATTAGGGTTTTTAACCAATCTTGTGCTTCCTATAAGTTCATTTGTGTCATTGGATGAACATTTAGGTCATTTTCGTCCTCCCTAGGCTTATTCTTGTCCAATTAGGGTTTCTAACCAATCTTGTGCATCCAATAGGTGTGTTTGCGTCATTGGACAAACATTTAGGTCATTTTCGTCCTCCCTAGGCTTATTCTTTTCCAATTAGGGTTTTTAACCAACGTTGTGCATCCAATAAGTTCATTTGTGCATTGGATGAACATTAAGGTCATTTTCATCCACCCTAGGCTTATTCTTGTCCAATTAGGGTTTTTAACAAATCTTGTGCATCCAATAAGTTCAATTGTGTCATTGGATGAACATTTAGGTCATTTTCATCCTCCATAGGCTTATTCTTGTCCAATAGGTGTGTTTTTGTCATTGGATTAACATTTAGGTCATTTTCGTCCTCTCTAGGCTTATTCTTATCCAATTAGGGATTTTAAGCAATCTTGTGCATCCAATAAGTTCATTTGTGTCATTGGATTAACATTTAAGTCATTTTCATCCTCCTTAGGCTTATTCTAGTCCAATTAGGGTTTCTAACCAATCTTGTGCATCCAATAGGTGTGTTTGTGTCATTGGATGAACATTTAGGCCATTTTCGTCTTCCCTATGCTTATTCTTGTCCAATTAGGGTTTTTAACCAATCTTGTGCATCCAATCGGTATGTTTGTGTCATTGGATGATCAATTAGGTCATTTTCTTCCTCCCTAGTCTTATTCTTGTTCAATTAGGGTTTTAAGCAATCTTGTGCATCCAATGTGTGTGTTTGTGTCATTGGATGTACATTTATGTCATTTTTCGTCCTCCCTAGGCTTATTCTTGTCCAATTAGTGTTTTAAACCAATCTTGTGCGTCCAATAAGTTCATTTGTGTCATTGGATGAACATTTAGGTTATTTTCGTCCTCCCTAAGCTTATTCTTGTCCAGTTAGGGTTTTTAACCAATCTTGTGCATCCAATAGGCGTGTTTGTGTCATTGGATGAACATTTAAGTCATTTTCGTCCTCCCTAGGCTTATTCTTGTCCAATTAAGGTTTTTAAGAAATCTTGTGCATCCAATAATTTCAATGTGTCATTGGATTAACATTTAAGTCATTTTCGTCCTCCCTGGGCTTATTCTTGTCCAATTAGGGTTTTTAACCAATCTTGTGCATCCTATAAGTTCATTTGTGTCATTGGATGAACATTTAGGTCATTTTCGTCCTCCCTAGGCTTATTCTTGTCCAATTAGGGTTTCTAACCAATCTTGTGCATCCAATAGGTGTGTTTGTGTCATTGGACGAACATTTAGGTCATTTTCGTCCTCCCTAGGCTTATTCTTGTCCAATTGGGGTTTTTAACCAATGTTGTGCATCCAATAAGTTCATTTGTGCATTAGATGAACATTTAGGTCATTTTCATCCTCCCTAGGCTTATTCTTGTCCAATTAGGGTTTTTAAGCAATCTTGTGCATCCAATAAGTTCATTTGTGTCATTGGATGAACATTTAGGTCATTTTCGTCCTCCCTAGGCTTATTCATGTCCAATTAGGGATTTTAACCAATCTTGTGCATCCAATAAGTTCAATTGTGTCATTGGATGAACATTAAGGTCATTTTCGTCCTCCTTAGGCTTATTCGTGTCCAATTAGGGTTTTTAACCAATCTTTTGCATCTAATAGGTGTGTTTGTGTCATTGGATGAAAATTTAGGTCATTTTCGTCCTCCCTAGGCTGATTCTAGTCCAATTAGGGTTTTTAACCAATCTTGTGCATCAAATAGGTGTGTTTGTGTCATTTGATGCACATTTAGGTCATTTTCGTCCTCCCTAGGCTTATTCTTGCCCAATTAGGGTTTTCAACCAATCTTGTGCATCCAATAAGTTCATTTGTCTCATTGGATGAAAATTTAGGTCATTTTCGTCCTCCCTAGGCTTATTCTTGTCGAGTTAGGGTTTTTAACCAATCTTGTGCATCCAATAGGCGTGTTTGTGTCATTGGATGAACATTTAGGTCATTTTCGTCCTCCCTAGTCTTATTCTTGTCCAATTAGGGTTTCTAAGCAATCTTGTGCATCCAATAAGTTCATTTGTGTCATTGGATTAACATTTAAGTCATTTTCGTCCTCCCTAGGCTTATTCTTGTGCAATTATGGTTTTTAACCAATCTTGTGCATCGAATAGGCGTGTTTGTGTCATTGGATGAACATTTAGGTCATTTTCGTCCTCCCTAGGCTTATTCTTGTCCAATTAGGGTTTTTAACCAATCTTGTGCATCCAATAAGTTCAATTGTGTCATTGGATGAACATTTAGGTCATTTTCATCTTCCCTACATTTATTCTTGTCCAGTTAGGGTTTTTAAGCAATCTTGTGCATCCAATAAGTTCATTTGTGTCATTGGATGTACATTTAGGTCATTTTCGTCCTCCCTAGGTTTATTCTTGTCCAATTAGGGTTTTTAACCAATCTTTTGCATTCAATTGGTGTGTTTGTGTCATTGGATGAAAATTTATGTCATTTTCGTCCTCCCTAGGTTGATTCTAGTCCAATTAGGGTTTTTAACCAATCTTGTGCATCTAATAGGAGTGTTTGTGTCATTGGATGCACATTTAGGTCATTTTCGTCCTCCCTAGGCTTATTCTTGCCCAATTAGGGTTTTCAACCAATCTTGTGCATCCAATAAGTTCAATTGTCTCATTGGATGAAAATTTAGGTCATTTTCGTCCTCCCTAGGCTTATTCTTGTCGAGTTAGGGTTTTTAACCAATCTTGTGCATCCAATAGGCGTGTTTGTGTCATTGGATGAACATTTATGTCATTTTCGTCCTCCCTAGTCTTATTCTTGTCGAATTAGGGTTTCTAAGCAATCTTGTGCATCCAATAAGTTCATTTGAGTCATTGGATTAACATTTAAGTCATTTTCGTCCTCCCTAGGCTTATTCTTGTGCAATTATGGTTTTTAACCAATCTTGTGTATCCAATAGGTGTGTTTGTGTCATTGGATGAACATTTAGGTCACTTTCATCCTCCCTAGGCTTATTGTTGTCCAATTAGAGTTTTTAACCAATCTTGTGCATCTAATAGGTGTGTTTGTGTCATTGGATGAACATTTAGGTCATTTTCATCTTCCCTACACTTATTCATGTCCAATTAGGGTTTTTAAGCAATCTTGTGCATCCAATAAGTTCATTTGTGTCATTGGATGTACATTTAGGTCATTTTCGTCCTCCCTAGGTTTATTCTTGTCCAATTAGGGTTTTTAACCAATCTTTTGCACTCAATAGGTGTGTTTGTGTCATTGGATGAAAATTTATGTCATTTTCGTCCTCCCTAGGTTGATTCTAGTCCAATTAGGGTTTTTAACCAATCTTGTGCATCTAATAGGTGTGTTTGTGTCATTGGATGCACATTTAGGTCATTTTAGTCCTCCCTAGGCTTATTCTTGCCCAATTAGGGTTTTTAACCAATCTTGTGCATCCAATAAGTTCAATTGTCTCATTGGATGAAAATTTAGGTCATTTTCGTCCTCCCTAGGCTTATTCTTGTCGAGTTAGGGTTTTTAACCAATCTTGTGCATCCAATAGGCGTTTTTGTGTCATTGGATGTACATTTAGGTCATTTTCGTCCTCCCTAGGCTTATTCTTGTCCAATTACGGTTTCTAAGCAATCTTGTGCATCCAATAAGTTCATTTGTGTCATTGGATTAACATTTAAGTCATTTTCGTCCTCCCTAGGCTTATTCTTGTGCAATTATGGTTTTTAACCAATCTTGTGCATCGAATAGGCGTGTTTGTGTCATTGGATGAACATTTAGGTCATTTTCGTCCTCCCTAGGCTTATTCTTGTCCAATTAGGGTTTTTAACCAATCTTGTGCATCCAATAAGTTCAATTGTGTCATTGGATGAACATTTAGGTCATTTTCATCTTCCCTACATTTATTCTTGTCCAGTTAGGGTTTTTAAGCAATCTTGTGCATCCAATAAGTTCATTTGTGTCATTGGATGTACATTTAGGTCATTTTCGTCCTCCCTAGGTTTATTCTTGTCCAATTAGGGTTTTTAACCAATCTTTTGCATTCAATTGGTGTGTTTGTGTCATTGGATGAAAATTTATGTCATTTTCGTCCTCCCTAGGTTGATTCTAGTCCAATTAGGGTTTTTAACCAATCTTGTGCATCTAATAGGAGTGTTTGTGTCATTGGATGCACATTTAGGTCATTTTAGTCCTCCCTAGGCTTATTCTTGCCCAATTAGGGTTTTCAACCAATCTTGTGCATCCAATAAGTTCAATTGTCTCATTGGATGAAAATTTAGGTCATTTTCGTTCTCCCTAGGCTTATTCTTGTCGAGTTAGGGTTTTTAACCAATCTTGTGCATCCAATAGGCGTGTTTGTGTCATTGGATGAACATTTAGGTCATTTTCGTCCTCCCTAGTCTTATTCTTGTCCAATTAGGGTTTCTAAGCAATCTTGTGCATCCAATAAGTTCATTTGTGTCATTGGATTAACATTTAAGTCATTTTCGTCCTCCCTAGGCTTATTCTTGTGCAATTATGGTTTTTAACCAATCTTGTGCATCGAATAGGCGTGTTTGTGTCATTGGATGAACATTTAGGTCATTTTCGTCCTCCCTAGGCTTATTCTTGTCCAATTAGGGTTTTTAACCAATCTTGTGCATCCAATAAGTTCAATTGTGTCATTGGATGAACATTTAGGTCATTTTCATCTTCCCTACATTTATTCTTGTCCAGTTAGGGTTTTTAAGCAATCTTGTGCATCCAATAAGTTCATTTGTGTCATTGGATGTACATTTAGGTCATTTTCGTCCTCCCTAGGTTTATTCTTGTCCAATTAGGGTTTTTAACCAATCTTTTGCATTCAATTGGTGTGTTTGTGTCATTGGATGAAAATTTATGTCATTTTCGTCCTCCCTAGGTTGATTCTAGTCCAATTAGGGTTTTTAACCAATCTTGTGCATCTAATAGGAGTGTTTGTGTCATTGGATGCACATTTAGGTCATTTTCGTCCTCCCTAGGCTTATTCTTGCCCAATTAGGGTTTTCAACCAATCTTGTGCATCCAATAAGTTCAATTGTCTCATTGGATGAAAATTTAGGTCATTTTCGTCCTCCCTAGGCTTATTCTTGTCGAGTTAGGGTTTTTAACCAATCTTGTGCATCCAATAGGCGTTTTTGTGTCATTGGATGAACATTTAGGTCATTTTCGTCCTCCCTAGGCTTATTCTTGTCCAATTACGGTTTCTAAGCAATCTTGTGCATCCAATAAGTTCATTTGTGTCATTGGATTAACATTTAAGTCATTTTCGTCCTCCCTAGGCTTATTCTTGTGCAATTATGGTTTTTAACCAATCTTGTGCATCGAATAGGCGTGTTTGTGTCATTGGATGAACATTTAGGTCACTTTCATCCTCCCTAGGCTTATTGTTGTCCAATTCGAGTTTTTAACCAATCTTGTGCATCTAATAGGTGTGTTTGTGTCATTTTGATGAACATTTAGGTCATTTTCATCCTCCCTAGGCTTATTCTAGTCCAATTAGGGTTTTTAACCAATCTTATGCATCCAATAAGTGTGTTTGTGTCATTGGATGAACATTTAAGTCATTTTCGTTCTCCCTAGGCTTATTCTTGTCCAATTAGGGTTTTTTCCCAATCTTGTGCATTCAATAGGTGTGTTTATGTCATTGGATGAACATTTAGGTCATTTTCGTCCTCCCTAGGCTTATTCTTGTCCAATTAGGGTTTTTAAGCAATCTTGTGCATCCAATAAGTTCATTTGTGTCATTGGATGAACATTTAGGTCATTTTAGTCCTCCCTACGCTTATTCTTGTCCAATTTGGGTTTCTAACCAATCTTGTGCATCCAATAGGTGTGTTTGTGTCATTGGACAAACATTTAGGTCATTTTCGTCCTTCCTAGTCTTATTCTTGTGCAATTAGGGTTTTAAGCAATCTTGTGCATCCAATAAGTTCATTTGTTTCATTGGATGAACATTTAGGTCATTTTCGTCCTCCCTAGACTTATTCTTGTGCAATTAGGGTTTCGAACCAATCTTGTGCATCCAATAAGTTCATTTGTGTCATTGGATGAACATTTAGGTCATTTTCGTCCTCCCTAGGCTTATTCTTGTCCAATTAGGGTTTTAAACCAATCTTGTGCATCCAATAAGTTCATTTGTGTCATTGGATGAACAGTTAGGTCATTTTCGTCCTCCCTAGGCTTATTCTTGTGCAATTAGGGTTTTTAACCAATCTTGTGCATCCAATCAGTTCATTTGTGTCATTGGATGAACATTTAGGTCATTTTCGTCCTCCCTAAGCTTATTCTTGTCCAATTAGGGTTTTAAAGCAATCTTGTGCATCCAATAAGTTCATTTTCGTCCTTCCTAGACTTATTCTTGTCCAATTTGGGTTTCTAACCAATCTTGTGCATCCAATAGGTGTGTTTGTGTCATTGGATGAACATTTAAGTCATTTTCGTCCTCCCTAGGCTTATTCTTGTCCAATTAGGGTTTTTAAGAAATCTTGTGCATCCAATAAGTTCTTTGTGTCATTGGATTAACATTTAAGTCATTTTCGTCCTCCCTGGGCTTATTCTTGTCCAATTAGGGTTTTTAACCAATCTTGTGCATCCTATAAGTTCATTTGTGTCATTGGATGAACATTTAGGTCATTTTCGTCCTCCCTAGGCTTATTCTTGTCCAATTAGGGTTTCTAACCAATCTTGTGCATCCAATAGGTGTGTTTGTGTCATTGGACGAACATTTAGGTCATTTTCGTCCTCCCTAGGCTTATTCTTGTCCAATTAGGGTTTTTAACCAATCTTGTGCATCCAATAGGTGTGTTTGTGTCAATGGATGAACATTTAGGTCATTTTCGTCCTCCCTAGGCTTATTCTTGTCCAATTAGGGTTTTCAACCAATCTTGTGCATCCAATAAGTTCATTTGTGTCATTGGATGAACATTTAGGTCATTTTCGTCCTCCCTAGGCTTATTCTTGTCCAATTAGGGTTTTTGAACAATCTTGTGCATCCAATAAGTTCATTTGTGTCATTGGACGAACATTTAGGTCATTTTCGTCCTCCCTAGGCTTATTTTTGTCCAATTAGGGTTTTTAACCAATCTTGTGCATCCAATAAGTTCATTTGTGTCATCGGATGAACATTTAGGTCATTTTCGTCATCCCTAGTCTTATTCTTGTCCAATTAGGGTTTTAAGCAATCTTGTGCATCCAATATGTGTGTTTGTGTCATTGGATGAACATTTAGGTCATTTTCGTCCTCCCTATGCTTATTCTTGTCAAATTAGGGTTTTTAACCAATCTTATGCATCCAATAAGTTCATTTGTGTCATTGGTGGAACATTTAGGTCATTTACGTCCTCCCTAGTCTTATTCTTGTCCAATTAGGGTTTTTATGCAATCTTGTGCATCCAATAGGTGTGTTTGTGTCATTGGACGAACGTTTAGGTCATTTTCGTCCTCCCTAGGCTTATTCTTGTCCAATTAGGGTTTTTAAACAATCTTGTGCATCCAATAAGTTCATTTGTGTCATTGGATGAACATTTAGGTCATTTTCGTCATCCCTAGTCTTATTCTTGTCCAATTAGGGTTTTAAGCAATCTTGTGCATCCAATATGTGTGTTTGTGTCATTGGATGAACATTTAGGTCATTTTCGTCCTCCCTATGCTTATTCTTGTCCAATTAGGGTTTTTAACCAATCTTGTGCATCCAATAAGTTCATTTGTGTCATTTGATGAACATTTAGGTCATTTTCGTCCTCCCTAGGCTTATTCTTGTCCAATTAGGGTTTTTAAACAATCTTGTGCATCCAATAAGTTCATTTGTGTCATTGGACGAACATTTAGGTCATTTTCGTCCTCCTTAGGCTTATTCTTGTCCAATTAGGGTTTTTAACCAATCTTGTGCATCCAATAAGTTCATTTGTGTCATCGGATGAACATTTAGGTCATTTTCGTCATCCCTAGTCTTATTCTTGTCCAATTAGGGTTTTAAGCAATCTTGTGCATCCAATATGTGTGTTTGTGTCATTGGATGAACATTTAGGTCATTTTCGTCCTCCCTATGCTTATTCTTGTCCAATTAGGGTTTTTAACCAATCTTGTGCATCCAATAAGTTCATTTGTGTCATTGGATCAACATTTAGGTCATTTACGTCCTCCCTAGGCTTATTCTTGTCCAATTAGGTTTTTTAACCAATCTTGTGCATCCAATAAGTTCATTTGTGTCATTGGATGAACATTTAGGTCATTTTCGTCCTCCCTAGGCTTGTTCTTGTCCAATTAGGGTTTTTATGCAATCTTGTGCATCCAATAGGTGTGTTTGTGTCATTGGAGGAACATTTAGGTCATTTTCGTCCTCCCTAGTCTTATTCTTGTCGAATTAGGGTTTTTATGCAATCTTGTGCATCCAATAAGTTCATTTGTGTCATTGGATGAACATTTAGGTCATTTTCGTCATCCCTAGTCTTATTCTTGTCCAATTAGGGTTTTAAGCAATCTTGTGCATCCAATATGTGTGTTTGTGTCATTGGATGAACATTTAGGTCATTTTCGTCCTCCCTATGCTTATTCTTGTCCAATTAGGGTTTTTATGCAATCTTATGCCTCCAATAGGTGTGTTTGTGTCATTGTAGGAACATTTAGGTCATTTTCGTCCTCCCTAGTTTTATTCTTGTCCAATTAGGGTTTTTATGCAATCTTGTGCATCCAATAGGTGTGTTTGTGTCATTGGACGAACATTTAGGTCATTTTGGTCCTCCCTAGGCTTATTCTTGTCCAATTAGGGTTTTTAACCAATCTTGTGCATCCAATAAGTACATTTGTGTCATTGGATGAACATTTAGGTCATTTTCGTCATCCCTAGTCTTATTCTTGTCCAATTAGGGTTTTAAGCAATCTTGTGCATCCAATATGTGTGTTTGTGTCATTGGATGAACATTTAGGTCATTTTCGTCCTCCCTATGCTTATTCTTGTCCAATTAGGGTTTTTAACCAATCCTGTGCATCCAATAAGTTCATTTGTGTCATTGGATGAACATTTAGGTCATTTACGTCCTCCCTAGGCTTATTCTTGTCCAATTAGGGTTTTTATGCAATCTTGTGCATCCAATAGGTGTGTTTGTATCATTGGACGAACATTTAGGTCATTTTCGTCCTCCCTAGGCTTATTCTTGTCCAATTAGGGTTTTTATGCAATCTTGTGCATCCAATTGGTGTGTTTGTGTCATTGGACGAACATTTAGGTCATTTTCGTCCTCCCTAGGCTTATTCTTGTCAGATTAGGGTTTTTAACCAATCTTGTTCATCCAATAAGTTCATTTGTGTCATTGGATGAACATTTAGGTCATTTTCGTCCTCCCTAGGCTTATTCTTGTCCAATTAGGGTTTTTAACCAATCTTGTGCATCCAATAATTTCTTTTGTGTCATTGGATGAACATTTAGGTCATTTTCTTCCTCCCTAGGCTTATTCTTGTCCAATTAGGGTTTTTAACCAATCTTGTGCATCCAATAGGTGTGTTTGTGTCATTGGACGAACATTTAGGTCATTTTCGTCCTCCCTAGGCTTATTCTTGTCCAATTGGGGTTTTTAACCAATGTTGTGCATCCAATAAGTTCATTTGTGCATTGGATGAACATTTAGGTCATTTTCATCCTCCCTAGGCTTATTCTTGTCCAATTAGGGTTTTTAAGCAATCTTGTGCATCCAATAAGTTCATTTGTGTCATTGGATGAACATTTAGGACATTTTCGTCCTCCCTAGGCTTATTCTTGTCCAATTAGGGATTTTAACCAATCTTGTGCATCCAATAAGTTCAATTGTGTCATTGGATCAACATTTAGGTCATTTTCGTCCTCCTTAGGCTTATTCGTGTCCAATTAGGGTTTTTAACCAATCTTTTGCATCTAATAGGTGTGTTTGTGTCATTGGATGAAAATTTAGGTCATTTTCGTCCTCCCTAGGCTGATTCTAGTCCAATTAGGGTTTTTAACCAATCTTGTGCATCAAATAGGTGTGTTTGTGTCATTTGATGCACATTTAGGTCATTTTCGTCCTCCCTAGGATTATTCTTGCCCAATTAGGGTTTTCAACCAATCTTGTGCATCCAATAAGTTCAATTGTCTCATTGGATGAAAATTTAGGTCATTTTCGTCCTCCCTAGGCTTATTCTTGTCGAGTTAGGGTTTTTAACCAATCTTGTGCATCCAATAGGCGTTTTTGTGTCATTGGATGTACATTTAGGTCATTTTCGTCCTCCCTAGGCTTATTCTTGTCCAATTACGGTTTCTAAGCAATCTTGTGCATCCAATAAGTTCATTTGTGTCATTGGATTAACATTTAAGTCATTTTCGTCCTCCCTAGGCTTATTCTTGTGCAATTATGGTTTTTAACCAATCTTGTGCATCGAATAGGCGTGTTTGTGTCATTGGATGAACATTTAGGTCATTTTCGTCCTCCCTAGGCTTATTCTTGTCCAATTAGGGTTTTTAACCAATCTTGTGCATCCAATAAGTTCAATTGTGTCATTGGATGAACATTTAGGTCATTTTCATCTTCCCTACATTTATTCTTGTCCAGTTAGGGTTTTTAAGCAATCTTGTGCATCCAATAAGTTCATTTGTGTCATTGGATGTACATTTAGGTCATTTTCGTCCTCCCTAGGTTTATTCTTGTCCAATTAGGGTTTTTAACCAATCTTTTGCATTCAATTGGTGTGTTTGTGTCATTGGATGAAAATTTATGTCATTTTCGTCCTCCCTAGGTTGATTCTAGTCCAATTAGGGTTTTTAACCAATCTTGTGCATCTAATAGGAGTGTTTGTGTCATTGGATGCACATTTAGGTCATTTTAGTCCTCCCTAGGCTTATTCTTGCCCAATTAGGGTTTTCAACCAATCTTGTGCATCCAATAAGTTCAATTGTCTCATTGGATGAAAATTTAGGTCATTTTCGTCCTCCCTAGGCTTATTCTTGTCGAGTTAGGGTTTTTAACCAATCTTGTGTATCCAATAGGTGTGTTTGTGTCATTGGATGAACATTTAGGTCATTTTCACCTTCCCTACACTTATTCATGTCCAATTAGGGTTTTTAAGCAATCTTGTGCATCCAATAAGTTCATTTGTGTCATTGGATGTACATTTAGGTCATTTTCGTCCTCCCTAGGTTTATTCTTGTCCAATTAGGGTTTTTAACCAATCTTTTGCACTCAATAGGTGTGTTTGTGTCATTGGATGAAAATTTATGTCATTTTCGTCCTCCCTAGGTTGATTCTAGTCCAATTAGGGTTTTTAACCAATCTTGTGCATCTAATAGGTGTGTTTGTGTCATTGGATGCACATTTAGGTCATTTTAGTCCTCCCTAGGCTTATTCTTGCCCAATTAGGGTTTTCAACCAATCTTGTGCATCCAATAAGTTCAATTGTCTCATTGGATGAAACTTTAGGTCATTTTGGTCCTCCCTAGGCTTATTCTTGTCGAGTTAGGGTTTTTAACCAATCTTGTGCATCCAATAGGCGTGTTTGTGTCATTGGATGAACATTTAGGTCCTTTTCGTCCTCCCTAGGCTTATTCTTGTGCAATTATAGTTTTTAACCAATCTTGTGCATCCAATAAGTTCAATTGTGTCATTGGATGAACATTTAGGTCATTTTCATCTTCCCTACATTTATTCTTGTCCAGTTAGGGTTTTTAAGCAATCTTGTGCATCCAATAAGTTCATTTGTGTCATTGGATGTACATTTAGGTCATTTTCGTCCTCCCTAGGTTTATTCTTGTCCAATTAGGGTTTTTAACCAATCTTTTGCATTCAATTGGTGTGTTTGTGTCATTGGATGAAAATTTATGTCATTTTCGTCCTCCCTAGGTTGATTCTAGTCCAATTAGGGTTTTTAACCAATCTTGTGCATCTAATAGGAGTGTTTGTGTCATTGGATGCACATTTAGGTCATTTTAGTCCTCCCTAGGCTTATTCTTGCCCAATTAGGGTTTTCAACCAATCTTGTGCATCCAATAAGTTCAATTGTCTCATTGGATGAAAATTTAGCTCATTTTCGTCCTCCCTAGGCTTATTCTTGTCGAGTTAGGGTTTTTAACCAATCTTGTGTATCCAATAGGTGTGTTTGTGTCATTGGATGAACATTTAGGTCACTTTCATCCTCCCTAGGCTTATTGTTGTCCAATTAGAGTTTTTAACCAATCTTGTGCATCTAATAGGTGTGTTTGTGTCATTGGATGAACATTTAGGTCATTTTCATCTTCCCTACACTTATTCATGTCCAATTAGGGTTTTTAAGCAATCTTGTGCATCCAATAAGTTCATTTGTGTCATTGGATGTACATTTAGGTCATTTTCGTCCTCCCTAGGTTTATTCTTGTCCAATTAGGGTTTTTAACCAATCTTTTGCATTCAATAGGTGTGTTTGTGTCATTGGATGAAAATTTATGTCATTTTCTTCCTCCCTAGGTTGATTCTAGTCCAATTAGGGTTTTTAACCAATCTTGTGCATCTAATAGGTGTGTTTGTGTCATTGGATGCACATTTAGGTCATTTTAGTCCTCCCTAGGCTTATTCTTGCCCAATTAGGGTTTTCAACCAATCTTGTGCATCCAATAAGTTCAATTGTCTCATTGGATGAAAATTTAGGTCATTTTCGTCCTCCCTAGGCTTATTCTTGTCGAGTTAGGGTTTTTAACCAATCTTGTGCATCCAATAGGCGTGTTTGTGTCATTGGATGAACATTTAGGTCATTTTCGTCCTCCCTAGTCTTATTCTTGTCCAATTAGGGTTTCTAACCAATCTTGTGCATCCAATAAGTTCATTTGTGTCATTGGATTAACATTTAAGTCATTTTCGTCCTCCCTAGGCTTATTCTTGTGCAATTATGGTTTTTAACCAATCTTGTGTATCCAATAGGTGTGTTTGTGTCATTGGATGAACATTTAGGTCATTTTCGTCCTCCCTAAGCTTATTCTAGTCCAATTAGGGTTTTTAATTAATCTTATGCATCCAATAGGTGTGTTTGTGTCATTGGATGAACATTTAAGTCATTTTCGTTCTCCCTAGGCTTATTCTTGTCCAATTAGGGTTTTTACCCAATCTTGTGCATTCAATAGGTGTGTTTATGTCATTGGATGAACATTTAGGTCATTTTCGTCCTCCCTAGGCTTATTCTTGTCCAATTAGGGTTTTTAAGCAATCTTGTGCATCCAATAAGTTCATTTGTGTCATTGGATGAACATTTAGGTCATTTTAGTCCTCCCTACGCTTATTCTTGTCCAATTTGGGTTTCTAACCAATCTTGTGCATCCAATAGGTGTGTTTGTGTCATTGGATGAACATTTAAGTCATTTTCATCCTCCCTAGGCTTATTCTTGTCCAATTAAGGTTTTTAAGAAATCTTGTGCATCCAATCAGTTCTTTGTGTCATTGGATTAACATTTAAGTCATTTTCGTCCTCCCTGGGCTTATTCTTGTCCAATTAGGGTTTTTAACCAATCTTGTGCTTCCTATAAGTTCATTTGTGTCATTGGATGAACATTTAGGTCATTTTCGTCCTCCCTAGGCTTATTCTTGTCCAATTAGGGTTTCTAACCAATCTTGTGCATCCAATAGGTGTGTTTGTGTCATTGGACAAACATTTAGGTCATTTTCGTCCTCCCTAGGCTTATTCTTTTCCAATTAGGGTTTTTAACCAACGTTGTGCATCCAATAAGTTCATTTGTGCATTGGATGAACATTAAGGACATTTTCATCCACCCTAGGCTTATTCTTGTCCAATTAGGGTTTTTAACAAATCTTGTGCATCCAATAAGTTCAATTGTGTCATTGGATGAACATTTAGGTCATTTTCGTCCTCTCTAGGCTTATTCTTATCCAATTAGGGATTTTAAGCAATCTTGTGCATCCAATAAGTTCATTTGTGTCATTGGATTAACATTTAAGTCATTTTCATCCTCCTTAGGCTTATTCTAGTCCAATTAGGGTTTCTAACCAATCTTGTGCATCCAATAGGTGTGTTTGTGTCATTGGATGAACATTTAGGCCATTTTCGTCTTCCCTATGCTTATTCTTGTCCAATTAGGGTTTTTAACCAATCTTGTGCATCCAATCGGTATGTTTGTGTCATTGGATGATCAATTAGGTCATTTTCTTCCTCCCTAGTCTTATTCTTGTTCAATTAGGGTTTTAAGCAATCTTGTGCATCCAATGTGTGTGTTTGTGTCATTGGATGTACATTTATGTCATTTTTCGTCCTCCCTAGGCTTATTCTTGTCCAATTAGTGTTTTAAACCAATCTTGTGCGTCCAATAAGTTCATTTGTGTCATTGGATGAACATTTAGGTTATTTTCGTCCTCCCTAAGCTTATTCTTGTCCAGTTAGGGTTTTTAACCAATCTTGTGCATCCAATAGGCGTGTTTGTGTCATTGGATGAACATTTAAGTCATTTTCGTCCTCCCTAGGCTTATTCTTGTCCAATTAAGGTTTTTAAGAAATCTTGTGCATCCAATAATTTCAATGTGTCATTGGATTAACATTTAAGTCATTTTCGTCCTCCCTGGGCTTATTCTTGTCCAATTAGGGTTTTTAACCAATCTTGTGCATCCTATAAGTTCATTTGTGTCATTGGATGAACATTTAGGTCATTTTCGTCCTCCCTAGGCTTATTCTTGTCCAATTAGGGTTTCTAACCAATCTTGTGCATCCAATAGGTGTGTTTGTGTCATTGGACGAACATTTAGGTCATTTTCGTCCTCCCTAGGCTTATTCTTGTCCAATTAGGGTTTTTAACCAATGTTGTGCATCCAATAAGTTCATTTGTGCATTGGATGAACATTTAGGTCATTTTCGTCCTCCCTATGCTTATTCTTGTCCAATTAGGGTTTTTAACCAATCTTGTGCATCCAATAAGTTCAATTGTGTCATTGGATGAACATTTAGGTCATTTTCATCTTCCCTACATTTATTCTTGTCCAGTTAGGGTTTTTAAGCAATCTTGTGCATCCAATAAGTTCATTTGTGTCATTGGATGTACATTTAGGTCATTTTCGTCCTCCCTAGGTTTATTCTTGTCCAATTAGGGTTTTTAACCAATCTTTTGCATTCAATAGGTGTGTTTGTGTCATTGGATGAAAATTTATGTCATTTTCGTCCTCCCTAGGTTGATTCTAGTCGAATTAGGGTTTTTAACCAATCTTGTGCATCTAATAGGAGTGTTTGTGTCATTGGATGCACATTTAGGTCATTTTAGTCCTCCCTAGGCTTATTCTTGCCCAATTAGGGTTTTCAACCAATCTTGTGCATCCAATAAGTTCAATTGTCTCATTGGATGAAAATTTAGGTCATTTTCGTCCTCCCTAGGCTTATTCTTGTCGAGTTAGGGTTTTTAACCAATCTTGTGCATCCAATAGGCGTGTTTGTGTCATTGGATGAACATTTAGGTCATTTTCGTCCTCCCTAGTCTTATTCTTGTCCAATTAGGGTTTCTAAGCAATCTTGTGCATCCAATAAGTTCATTTGTGTCATTGGATTAACATTTAAGTCATTTTCGTCCTCCCTAGGCTTATTCTTGTGCAATTATGGTTTTTAACCAATCTTGTGCATCGAATAGGCGTGTTTGTGTCATTGGATGAACATTTAGGTCATTTTCGTCCTCCCTAGGCTTATTCTTGTCCAATTAGGGTTTTTAACCAATCTTGTGCATCCAATAAGTTCAATTGTGTCATTGGATGAACATTTAGGTCATTTTCATCTTCCCTACATTTATTCTTGTCCAGTTAGGGTTTTTAAGCAATCTTGTGCATCCAATAAGTTCATTTGTGTCATTGGATGTACATTTAGGTCATTTTCGTCCTCCCTAGGTTTATTCTTGTCCAATTAGGGTTTTTAACCAATCTTTTGCATTCAATTGGTGTGTTTGTGTCATTGGATGAAAATTTATGTCATTTTCGTCCTCCCTAGGTTGATTCTAGTCCAATTAGGGTTTTTAACCAATCTTGTGCATCTAATAGGAGTGTTTGTGTCATTGGATGCACATTTAGGTCATTTTAGTCCTCCCTAGGCTTATTCTTGCCCAATTAGGGTTTTCAACCAATCTTGTGCATCCAATAAGTTCAATTGTCTCATTGGATGAAAATTTAGCTCATTTTCGTCCTCCCTAGGCTTATTCTTGTCGAGTTAGGGTTTTTAACCAATCTTGTGTATCCAATAGGTGTGTTTGTGTCATTGGATGAACATTTAGGTCACTTTCATCCTCCCTAGGCTTATTGTTGTCCAATTAGAGTTTTTAACCAATCTTGTGCATCTAATAGGTGTGTTTGTGTCATTGGATGAACATTTAGGTCATTTTCACCTTCCCTACACTTATTCATGTCCAATTAGGGTTTTTAAGCAATCTTGTGCATCCAATAAGTTCATTTGTGTCATTGGATGTACATTTAGGTCATTTTCGTCCTCCCTAGGTTTATTCTTGTCCAATTAGGGTTTTTAACCAATCTTTTGCACTCAATAGGTGTGTTTGTGTCATTGGATGAAAATTTATGTCATTTTCGTCCTCCCTAGGTTGATTCTAGTCCAATTAGGGTTTTTAACCAATCTTGTGCATCTAATAGGTGTGTTTGTGTCATTGGATGCACATTTAGGTCATTTTAGTCCTCCCTAGGCTTATTCTTGCCCAATTAGGGTTTTCAACCAATCTTGTGCATCCAATAAGTTCAATTGTCTCATTGGATGAAACTTTAGGTCATTTTGGTCCTCCCTAGGCTTATTCTTGTCGAGTTAGGGTTTTTAACCAATCTTGTGCATCCAATAGGCGTGTTTGTGTCATTGGATGAACATTTAGGTCCTTTTCGTCCTCCCTAGGCTTATTCTTGTGCAATTATAGTTTTTAACCAATCTTGTGCATCCAATAAGTTCAATTGTGTCATTGGATGAACATTTAGGTCATTTTCATCTTCCCTACATTTATTCTTGTCCAGTTAGGGTTTTTAAGCAATCTTGTGCATCCAATAAGTTCATTTGTGTCATTGGATGTACATTTAGGTCATTTTCGTCCTCCCTAGGTTTATTCTTGTCCAATTAGGGTTTTTAACCAATCTTTTGCATTCAATTGGTGTGTTTGTGTCATTGGATGAAAATTTATGTCATTTTCGTCCTCCCTAGGTTGATTCTAGTCCAATTAGGGTTTTTAACCAATCTTGTGCATCTAATAGGAGTGTTTGTGTCATTGGATGCACATTTAGGTCATTTTAGTCCTCCCTAGGCTTATTCTTGCCCAATTAGGGTTTTCAACCAATCTTGTGCATCCAATAAGTTCAATTGTCTCATTGGATGAAAATTTAGGTCATTTTCGTTCTCCCTAGGCTTATTCTTGTCGAGTTAGGGTTTTTAACCAATCTTGTGCATCCAATAGGCGTGTTTGTGTCATTGGATGAACATTTAGGTCATTTTCGTCCTCCCTAGTCTTATTCTTGTCCAATTAGGGTTTCTAAGCAATCTTGTGCATCCAATAAGTTCATTTGTGTCATTGGATTAACATTTAAGTCATTTTCGTCCTCCCTAGGCTTATTCTTGTGCAATTATGGTTTTTAACCAATCTTGTGCATCGAATAGGCGTGTTTGTGTCATTGGATGAACATTTAGGTCATTTTCGTCCTCCCTAGGCTTATTCTTGTCCAATTAGGGTTTTTAACCAATCTTGTGCATCCAATAAGTTCAATTGTGTCATTGGATGAACATTTAGGTCATTTTCATCTTCCCTACATTTATTCTTGTCCAGTTAGGGTTTTTAAGCAATCTTGTGCATCCAATAAGTTCATTTGTGTCATTGGATGTACATTTAGGTCATTTTCGTCCTCCCTAGGTTTATTCTTGTCCAATTAGGGTTTTTAACCAATCTTTTGCATTCAATAGGTGTGTTTGTGTCATTGGATGAAAATTTATGTCATTTTCGTCCTCCCTAGGTTGATTCTAGTCGAATTAGGGTTTTTAACCAATCTTGTGCATCTAATAGGAGTGTTTGTGTCATTGGATGCACATTTAGGTCATTTTAGTCCTCCCTAGGCTTATTCTTGCCCAATTAGGGTTTTCAACCAATCTTGTGCATCCAATAAGTTCAATTGTCTCATTGGATGAAAATTTAGGTCATTTTCGTCCTCCCTAGGCTTATTCTTGTCGAGTTAGGGTTTTTAACCAATCTTGTGCATCCAATAGGCGTGTTTGTGTCATTGGATGAACATTTAGGTCATTTTCGTCCTCCCTAGTCTTATTCTTGTCCAATTAGGGTTTCTAAGCAATCTTGTGCATCCAATAAGTTCATTTGTGTCATTGGATTAACATTTAAGTCATTTTCGTCCTCCCTAGGCTTATTCTTGTGCAATTATGGTTTTTAACCAATCTTGTGTATCCAATAGGTGTGTTTGTGTCATTGGATGAACATTTAGGTCACTTTCATCCTCCCTAGGCTTATTGTTGTCCAATTAGAGTTTTTAAGCAATCTTGTGCATCTAATAGGTGTGTTTGTGTCATTGGATGAACATTTAGGTCATTTTCATCTTCCCTACACTTATTCATGTCGAATTAGGGTTTTTAAGCAATCTTGTGCATCCAATAAGTTCATTTGTGTCATTGGATGTACATTTAGGTCATTTTCGTCCTCCCTATTTTTATTCTTGTCCAATTAGGGTTTTTAACCAATCTTTTGCATTCAATAGGTGTGTTTGTGTCATTGGATGAAAATTTATGTCATTTTCGTCCTCCCTAGGTTGATTCTAGTCCAATTAGGGTTTTTAACCAATCTTGTGCATCTAATAGGTGTGTTTGTGTCATTGGATGCACATTTAGGTCATTTTAGTCCTCCCTAGGCTTATTCTTGCCCAATTAGGGTTTTCAACCAATCTTGTGCATCCAATAAGTTCAATTGTCTCATTGGATGAAAATTTAGGTCATTTTCGTCCTCCCTAGGCTTATTCTTGTCGAGTTAGGGTTTTTAACCAATCTTGTGCATCCAATAGGCGTGTTTGTGTCATTGGATGAACATTTAGGTCATTTTCGTCCTCCCTAGTCTTATTCTTGTCCAATTAGGGTTTCTAAGCAATCTTGTGCATCCAATAAGTTCATTTGTGTCATTGGATTAACATTTAAGTCATTTTCGTCCTCCCTAGGCTTATTCTTGTGCAATTATGGTTTTTAACCAATCTTGTGTATCCAATAGGTGTGTTTGTGCATTGGATGAACATTTAGGTCACTTTCATCCTCCCTAGGCTTATTGTTGTCCAATTAGAGTTTTTAACCAATCTTGTGCATCTAATAGGTGTGTTTGTGTCCTTGGATGAACATTTAGGTCATTTTCATCTTCCCTACACTTATTCATGTCCAATTAGGGTTTTTAAGCAATCTTGTGCATCCAATAAGTTCATTTGTGTCATTGGATGTACATTTAGGTCATTTTCGTCCTCCCTAGGTTTATTCTTGTCCAATTAGGGTTTTTAACCAATCTTTTGCACTCAATAGGTGTGTTTGTGTCATTGGATGAAAATTTATGTCATTTTCGTCCTCCCTAGGTTGATTCTAGTCCAATTAGGGTTTTTAACCAATCTTGTGCATCTAATAGGTGTGTTTGTGTCATTGGATGCACATTTAGGTCATTTTAGTCCTCCCTAGGCTTATTCTTGCCCAATTAGGGTTTTCAACCAATCTTGTGCATCCAATAAGTTCAATTGTCTCATTGGATGAAACTTTAGGTCATTTTGGTCCTCCCTAGGCTTATTCTTGTCGAGTTAGGGTTTTTAACCAATCTTGTGCATCCAATAGGCGTGTTTGTGTCATTGGATGAACATTTAGGTCCTTTTCGTCCTCCCTAGGCTTATTCTTGTGCAATTATAGTTTTTAACCAATCTTGTGCATCCAATAAGTTCAATTGTGTCATTGGATGAACATTTAGGTCATTTTCATCTTCCCTACATTTATTCTTGTCCAGTTAGGGTTTTTAAGCAATCTTGTGCATCCAATAAGTTCATTTGTGTCATTGGATGTACATTTAGGTCATTTTCGTCCTCCCTAGGTTTATTCTTGTCCAATTAGGGTTTTTAACCAATCTTTTGCATTCAATTGGTGTGTTTGTGTCATTGGATGAAAATTTATGTCATTTTCGTCCTCCCTAGGTTGATTCTAGTCCAATTAGGGTTTTTAACCAATCTTGTGCATCTAATAGGAGTGTTTGTGTCATTGGATGCACATTTAGGTCATTTTAGTCCTCCCTAGGCTTATTCTTGCCCAATTATGGTTTTCAACCAATCTTGTGCATCCAATAAGTTCAATTGTCTCATTGGATGAAAATTTAGGTCATTTTCGTCCTCCCTAGGCTTATTCTTGTCGAGTTAGGGTTTTTAACCAATCTTGTGCATCCAATAGGCGTGTTTGTGTCATTGGATGAACATTTAGGTCATTTTCGTCCTCCCTAGTCTTATTCTTGTCCAATTAGGGTTTCTAAGCAATCTTGTGCATCCAATAAGTTCATTTGTGTCATTGGATTAACATTTAAGTCATTTTCGTCCTCCCTAGGCTTATTCTTGTGCAATTATGGTTTTTAACCAATCTTGTGCATCGAATAGGCGTGTTTGTGTCATTGGATGAACATTTAGGTCATTTTCGTCCTCCCTAGGCTTATTCTTGTCCAATTAGGGTTTTTAACCAATCTTGTGCATCCAATAAGTTCAATTGTGTCATTGGATGAACATTTAGGTCATTTTCATCTTCCCTACATTTATTCTTGTCCAGTTAGGGTTTTTAAGCAATCTTGTGCATCCAATAAGTTCATTTGTGTCATTGGATGTACATTTAGGTCATTTTCGTCCTCCCTAGGTTTATTCTTGTCCAATTAGGGTTTTTAACCAATCTTTTGCATTCAATTGGTGTGTTTGTGTCATTGGATGAAAATTTATGTCATTTTCGTCCTCCCTAGGTTGATTCTAGTCCAATTAGGGTTTTTAACCAATCTTGTGCATCTAATAGGAGTGTTTGTGTCATTGGATGCACATTTAGGTCATTTTCGTCCTCCCTAGGCTTATTCTTGCCCAATTAGGGTTTTCAACCAATCTTGTGCATCCAATAAGTTCAATTGTCTCATTGGATGAAAATTTAGGTCATTTTCGTCCTCCCTAGGCTTATTCTTGTCGAGTTAGGGTTTTTAACCAATCTTGTGCATCCAATAGGCGTGTTTGTGTCATTGGATGAACATTTATGTCATTTTCGTCCTCCCTAGTCTTATTCTTGTCGAATTAGGGTTTCTAAGCAATCTTGTGCATCCAATAAGTTCATTTGAGTCATTGGATTAACATTTAAGTCATTTTCGTCCTCCCTAGGCTTATTCTTGTGCAATTATGGTTTTTAACCAATCTTGTGTATCCAATAGGTGTGTTTGTGTCATTGGATGAACATTTAGGTCACTTTCATCCTCCTTAGGCTTATTGTTGTCCAATTAGAGTTTTTAACCAATCTTGTGCATCTAATAGGTGTGTTTGTGTCATTAGATGAACATTTAGGTCATTTTCGTCCTCCCTAAGCTTATTCTAGTCCAATTAGGGTTTTTAATTAATCTTATGCATCCAATAGGTGTGTTTGTGTCATTGGATGAACATTTAAGTCATTTTCGTTCTCCCTAGGCTTATTCTTGTCCAATTAGGGTTTTTACCCAATCTTGTGCATTCAATAGGTGTGTTTATGTCATTGGATGAACATTTAGGTCATTTTCGTCCTCCCTAGGCTTATTCTTGTCCAATTAGGGTTTTTAAGCAATCTTGTGCATCCAATAAGTTCATTTGTGTCATTGGATGAACATTTAGGTCATTTTAGTCCTCCCTACGCTTATTCTTGTCCAATTTGGGTTTCTAACCAATCTTGTGCATCCAATAGGTGTGTTTGTGTCATTGGATGAACATTTAAGTCATTTTCATCCTCCCTAGGCTTATTCTTGTCCAATTAAGGTTTTTAAGAAATCTTGTGCATCCAATAAGTTCTTTGTGTCATTGGATTAACATTTAAGTCATTTTCGTCCTCCCTGGGCTTATTCTTGTCCAATTAGGGTTTTTAACCAATCTTGTGCTTCCTATAAGTTCATTTGTGTCATTGGATGAACATTTAGGTCATTTTCGTCCTCCCTAGGCTTATTCTTGTCCAATTAGGGTTTCTAACCAATCTTGTGCATCCAATAGGTGTGTTTGTGTCATTGGACAAACATTTAGGTCATTTTCGTCCTCCCTAGGCTTATTCTTGTCCAATTAGGGTTTCTAACCAATCTTGTGCGTCCAATAGGTGTGTTTGTGTCATTGGATGAACATTTAGGTCATTTTCGTCCTCCCTAGGCTTATTCTTGTCCAATTAGGGTTTTTAACCAATCTTGTGCATCCAATAAGTTCATTTGTGTCATTGGATAAAAATTTAGGTCATTTTCGTCCACCCTAGGCTTATTCTTGTCCAATTAGGGTTTTTAACCAATCTTGTGCCTCCAATAAGTTCATTTGTGTCATTGGATGAACATTTAGGTCATTTTCATCCTCCCTAGGCTTATTCTTGTCCAATTAGGGTTTTTAAGCAATCTTGTGCATCCAATAAGTTCATTTGTGTCATTGGATGAACATTTAGGTCATTTTCGTCCTCCCTAGGCTTATTCATGTCCAATTAGGGATTTTAACCAATCTTGTGCATCCAATAAGTTCAATTGTGTCATTGGATGAACATTAAGGTCATTTTCGTCCTCCTTAGGCTTATTCGTGTCCAATTAGGGTTTTTAACCAATCTTTTGCATCTAATAGGTGTGTTTGTGTCATTGGATGAAAATTTAGGTCATTTTCGTCCTCCCTAGGCTGATTCTAGTCCAATTAGGGTTTTTAACCAATCTTGTGCATCAAATAGGTGTGTTTGTGTCATTTGATGCACATTTAGGTCATTTTCGTCCTCCCTAGGCTTATTCTTGTCCAATTAGGGTTTTTAAGCAATCTTGTGCATCCAATAAGTTCATTTGTGTCATTGGATGAACATTTAGGTCATTTTCGTCCTCCCTAGGCTTATTCTTGTCGAATTAGGGTTTTTAACCAATCTTGTGCATCCAATAGGTGTGTTTGTGTCATTGGATGAACATTTAGGTCATTTTCGTCCTCCCTAGGCTTATTCTTGTCCAATTAGGGTTTTTAACCAATCTTGTGCATCCAATAAGTTCATTTGTGTCATTGAGTGAACATTTAGGTCATTTTCGTCCTTCCTAGGCTTATTCTTGTGCAATTAGGGTTTCTAACCAATCTTGTGCATCCAATAGGTGTGTTTAGTCATTTGATGAACATTTAGGTTATTTTCGTCCTCCCTAGGCTTATTCTTGTCCAATTAGGGTTTTTAACCAATCTTGTGCATCCAATAAGTTCATTTGTGTCATTGGATTAACATTTAGGTCATTTTCGTCCTCCCAAGGCTTATTCTTGTCCAATTAGGGTTTCTAACCAATCTTGTTCATCCAATAGGTGTGTTTGTGTCATTGGATGGACATTTAGGTCATTTTCGTCCTCCCTAGGCTTATTCTTGTCCAATTAGGGTTTTTAACCAATCTTGTGCATCCAATAAGTTCATTTGTGTCATTGGATGAACATTTAGGTCATTTTCGTCCTCCCTAGGCTTATTCTTGTCCAATTAGGGTTTTTAACCAATCTTGTGCATCCAATAGGTGTGTTTGTGTCATTGGATGAACATTTAGGTCATTTTCGTCCTCCCTAGGCTTTTTCTTGTCCAATTAGGGTTTTTAACCAATCTTGTGCATCCAATAAGTTCATTTGTGTCATTGGATGAACATTTAGGTCATTTTCGTCCTCCCTAGGCTTATTCTTGTCAAATTAGGGTTTCTAACCAATCTTTTGCATCCAATAGGTGTATTTGTTTCATTGGATGAACATTTAGGTCATTTTCGTCCTCCCTAGGCTTATTCTTGTCCAATTAGGGTTTTTAAGCAATCTTGTGCATCCAATAAGTTCATTTGTGTCATTGGATGAACATTTAGGTCATTTTCGTCCTCCCTAGGCTTATTCTTGTCCAATTAGGGTTTTTAACCAATCTTGTGCATCCAATAGGAGTGTTTGTGTCATTGGATGAACATTTAGGTCAGTTTCGTCCTCCCTAGGCTTATTCTTGTCCAATTAGGGTTTCTAACCAATCTTGTGCATCCAATAGGTGTATTTGTGTCATTGGATGAACATTTAGGTCATTTTCGTCCTCCCTAGGCTTATTCTTGTCCAATTAGGGTTTTTAAGCAAACTTGTGCATCCAATAAGTTCATTTGTGTCATTGGATGAACATTTAGGTCATTTTCGTCCTCCCTAGGCTTATTCTTGTCCAATTAGGGTTTTTAATAAATCTTGTGCATCCAATTGGTGTGTTTGTGTCATTGGATGAACACTTAAGTCATATTCGTCCTCCCTAGGCTTATTCTTGTCCAATTAGGGTTTCTAACCAATCTTGTGCATCCAATAGGTGTGTTTTGTCGTTGGATGAACATTTAGGTCATTTTCGTCCTCCCTAGGCTTATTCTTGTCCAATTAGGGTTTTTAACCAATCTTGTGCATCCATTAAGTTCATTTGTATCATTGGATTAACATTTAAGTCATTTTTGTCCTCCCTAGGCTTATTCTTGTCCAATTAGAGTTTCTAACGAATCTTGTGCATCCAATAGGTGTGTTTGTGTCATTGGATTATCATTTAAGTCATTTTCGTCCTCCCTAGGCTTATTCTTGCCCAATTAGGGTTTTTAAGCAATCTTGTGCATCCAATAAGTTCATTTGTGTCTTTGGTCGAACATTTAGGTCATTTTCGTCCTCCCAATGCTTATTCTTGTCCAATTAGGGTTTTTAACCAATCTTGTGCATCCAATAAGTTCATTTGTGTCATTGGATGAACATTTAGGTCATTTTCGTCCTCCCTAGGCTTATTCTTGTCCAATTAGGGTTTTTAAGCAATCTTGTGCATCCAATAAGTTCATTTGTGTCATTGGATGTACATTTAGGTCATTTTCGTCCTCCCTAGGCTTATTCTTGTCCAATTAGGGTTTTTAACCAATCTTTTGCATTCAATAGGTGTGTTTGTGTCATTGGATGAAAATTTATGTCATTTTCGTCCTCCCTAGGTTGATTCTAGTCCAATTAGGGTTTTTAACCAATCTTGTGCATCTAATAGGAGTGTTTGTGTCATTGGATGCACATTTAGGTCATTTTAGTCCTCCCTAGGCTTATTCTTGCCCAATTAGGGTTTTCAACCAATCTTGTGCATCCAATAAGTTCAATTGTCTCATTGGATGAAAATTTAGCTCATTTTCGTCCTCCCTAGGCTTATTCTTGTCGAGTTAGGGTTTTTAACCAATCTTGTGTATCCAATAGGTGTGTTTGTGTCATTGGATGAACATTTAGGTCACTTTCATCCTCCCTAGGCTTATTGTTGTCCAATTAGAGTTTTTAACCAATCTTGTGCATCTAATAGGTGTGTTTGTGTCATTGGATGAACATTTAGGTCATTTTCACCTTCCCTACACTTATTCATGTCCAATTAGGGTTTTTAAGCAATCTTGTGCATCCAATAAGTTCATTTGTGTCATTGGATGTACATTTAGGTCATTTTCGTCCTCCCTAGGTTTATTCTTGTCCAATTAGGGTTTTTAACCAATCTTTTGCACTCAATAGGTGTGTTTGTGTCATTGGATGAAAATTTATGTCATTTTCGTCCTCCCTAGGTTGATTCTAGTCCAATTAGGGTTTTTAACCAATCTTGTGCATCTAATAGGTGTGTTTGTGTCATTGGATGCACATTTAGGTCATTTTAGTCCTCCCTAGGCTTATTCTTGCCCAATTAGGGTTTTCAACCAATCTTGTGCATGCAATAAGTTCAATTGTCTCATTGGATGAAAATTTAGGTCATTTTGGTCCTCCCTAGGCTTATTCTTGTCGAGTTAGGGTTTTTAACCAATCTTGTGCATCCAATAGGCGTGTTTGTGTCATTGGATGAACATTTAGGTCATTTTCGTCCTCCCTAGGCTTATTCTTGTGCAATTATAGTTTTTAACCAATCTTGTGCATCCAATAAGTTCAATTGTGTCATTGGATGAACATTTAGGTCATTTTCATCTTCCCTACATTTATTCTTGTCCAATTAGGGTTTTTAAGCAATCTTGTGCATCCAATAAGTTCATTTGTGTCATTGGATGTACATTTAGGTCATTTTCGTCCTCCCTAGGTTGATTCTAGTCCAATTAGGGTTTTTAACCAATCTCGTGCATCTAATATGAGTGTTTGTGTCATTGGATGCACATTTAGGTCATTTTAGTCCTCCCTAGGCTTATTCTTGCCCAATTAGGGTTTTCAACCAATCTTGTGCATCCAATAAGTTCAATTGTCTCATTGGATGAAAATTTAGGTCATTTTCGTCCTCCCTAGGCTTATTCTTGTCGAGTTAGGGTTTTTAACCAATCTTGTGCATCCAATAGGCGTGTTTGTGTCATTGGATGAACATTTATGTCATTTTCGTCCTCCCTAGTCTTATTCTTGTCGAATTAGGGTTTCTAAGCAATCTTGTGCATCCAATAAGTTCATTTGAGTCATTGGATTAACATTTAAGTCATTTTCGTCCTCCCTAGGCTTATTCTTGTGCAATTATGGTTTTTAACCAATCTTGTGTATCCAATAGGTGTGTTTGTGTCATTGGATGAACATTTAGGTCACTTTCATCCTCCTTAGGCTTATTGTTGTCCAATTAGAGTTTTTAACCAATCTTGTGCATCTAATAGGTGTGTTTGTGTCATTAGATGAACATTTAGGTCATTTTCGTCCTCCCTAAGCTTATTCTAGTCCAATTAGGGTTTTTAATTAATCTTATGCATCCAATAGGTGTGTTTGTGTCATTGGATGAACATTTAAGTCATTTTCGTTCTCCCTAGGCTTATTCTTGTCCAATTAGGGTTTTTACCCAATCTTGTGCATTCAATAGGTGTGTTTATGTCATTGGATGAACATTTAGGTCATTTTCGTCCTCCCTAGGCTTATTCTTGTCCAATTAGGGTTTTTAAGCAATCTTGTGCATCCAATAAGTTCATTTGTGTCATTGGATGAACATTTAGGTCATTTTAGTCCTCCCTACGCTTATTCTTGTCCAATTTGGGTTTCTAACCAATCTTGTGCATCCAATAGGTGTGTTTGTGTCATTGGATGAACATTTAAGTCATTTTCATCCTCCCTAGGCTTATTCTTGTCCAATTAAGGTTTTTAAGAAATCTTGTGCATCCAATAAGTTCTTTGTGTCATTGGATTAACATTTAAGTCATTTTCGTCCTCCCTGGGCTTATTCTTGTCCAATTAGGGTTTTTAACCAATCTTGTGCTTCCTATAAGTTCATTTGTGTCATTGGATGAACATTTAGGTCATTTTCGTCCTCCCTAGGCTTATTCTTGTCCAATTAGGGTTTCTAACCAATCTTGTGCATCCAATAGGTGTGTTTGTGTCATTGGACAAACATTTAGGTCATTTTCGTCCTCCCTAGGCTTATTCTTTTCCAATTAGGGTTTTTAACCAACGTTGTGCATCCAATAAGTTCATTTGTGCATTGGATGAACATTAAGGACATTTTCATCCACCCTAGGCTTATTCTTGTCCAATTAGGGTTTTTAACAAATCTTGTGCATCCAATAAGTTCAATTGTGTCATTGGATGAACATTTAGGTCATTTTCGTCCTCTCTAGGCTTATTCTTATCCAATTAGGGATTTTAAGCAATCTTGTGCATCCAATAAGTTCATTTGTGTCATTGGATTAACATTTAAGTCATTTTCATCCTCCTTAGGCTTATTCTAGTCCAATTAGGGTTTCTAACCAATCTTGTGCATCCAATAGGTGTGTTTGTGTCATTGGATGAACATTTAGGCCATTTTCGTCTTCCCTATGCTTATTCTTGTCCAATTAGGGTTTTTAACCAATCTTGTGCATCCAATCGGTATGTTTGTGTCATTGGATGATCAATTAGGTCATTTTCTTCCTCCCTAGTCTTATTCTTGTTCAATTAGGGTTTTAAGCAATCTTGTGCATCCAATGTGTGTGTTTGTGTCATTGGATGTACATTTATGTCATTTTTCGTCCTCCCTAGGCTTATTCTTGTCCAATTAGTGTTTTAAACCAATCTTGTGCGTCCAATAAGTTCATTTGTGTCATTGGATGAACATTTAGGTTATTTTCGTCCTCCCTAAGCTTATTCTTGTCCAGTTAGGGTTTTTAACCAATCTTGTGCATCCAATAGGCGTGTTTGTGTCATTGGATGAACATTTAAGTCATTTTCGTCCTCCCTAGGCTTATTCTTGTCCAATTAAGGTTTTTAAGAAATCTTGTGCATCCAATAATTTCAATGTGTCATTGGATTAACATTTAAGTCATTTTCGTCCTCCCTGGGCTTATTCTTGTCCAATTAGGGTTTTTAACCAATCTTGTGCATCCTATAAGTTCATTTGTGTCATTGGATGAACATTTAGGTCATTTTCGTCCTCCCTAGGCTTATTCTTGTCCAATTAGGGTTTCTAACCAATCTTGTGCATCCAATAGGTGTGTTTGTGTCATTGGACGAACATTTAGGTCATTTTCGTCCTCCCTAGGCTTATTCTTGTCCAATTGGGGTTTTTAACCAATGTTGTGCATCCAATAAGTTCATTTGTGCATTAGATGAACATTTAGGTCATTTTCATCCTCCCTAGGCTTATTCTTGTCCAATTAGGGTTTTTAAGCAATCTTGTGCATCCAATAAGTTCATTTGTGTCATTGGATGAACATTTAGGTCATTTTCGTCCTCCCTAGGCTTATTCATGTCCAATTAGGGATTTTAACCAATCTTGTGCATCCAATAAGTTCAATTGTGTCATTGGATGAACATTAAGGTCATTTTCGTCCTCCTTAGGCTTATTCGTGTCCAATTAGGGTTTTTAACCAATCTTTTGCATCTAATAGGTGTGTTTGTGTCATTGGATGAAAATTTAGGTCATTTTCGTCCTCCCTAGGCTGATTCTAGTCCAATTAGGGTTTTTAACCAATCTTGTGCATCAAATAGGTGTGTTTGTGTCATTTGATGCACATTTAGGTCATTTTCGTCCTCCCTAGGCTTATTCTTGTCCAATTAGGGTTTTTAAGCAATCTTGTGCATCCAATAAGTTCATTTGTGTCATTGGATGAACATTTAGGTCATTTTCGTCCTCCCTAGGCTTATTCTTGTCCAAATAAGGTTTTTAACCAATCTTGTGCATCCAATAGTTCATTTGTGTCATTGGATGAACATTTAGGTCATTTTCGTCCTCCCTAGGCTTATTCTTGTCCAATTAGGGTTTTTAACCAATCTTGTGCATCCAATAGGTGTATTTGTGTCATTGGATGAACATTTAGGTCATTTTCGTCCTCCCTAGGCCTATTCTTGTCCAATTAGGGTTTTTAACCAATCTTGTGCATCCAATAAGTTCATTTGTGTCATTGGATGAACATTTAGGTCATTTTCGTCCTCCCTAGGCTTATTCTTGTCCAATTAGGGTTTTTAACCAATCTTGTGCATCCAATAAGTTCAGTTGTGTCATTGGATGAACATTTAGGTCATTTTCGTCCTCCCTAGGCTTATTCTTGTCCAATTAGGGTTTTTATGCAAACTTTTGCATCCAATAGGTGTGTTTGTGTCATTGGACGAACATTTAGGTCATTTTCGTCCTCCCTAGGCTTATTCTTGTCCAATTAGGGTTTTTAACCAATCATGTGCATCCAATAAGTTCATTTGTGTCATTGGATGAACATTTAGGTCATTTTCGTCCTCCCTAGGCTTATTCTTGTCCAATTTGGGTTTTTAACCAATCTTGTGCATCCAATAAGTGTGTTTGTGTCATTGGATGAACATTTAGGTCATTTTCGTCCTCCCTAGGCTTATTCTTGTCCAATTAGGGTTTTTAACCAATCTTGTGCATCCAATAAGTTCAATTGTGTCATTGGATGAACATTTAGGTCATTTTCATCTTCCCTACATTTATTCTTGTCCAGTTAGGGTTTTTAAGCAATCTTGTGCATCCAATAAGTTCATTTGTGTCATTGGATGTACATTTAGGTCATTTTCGTCCTCCCTAGGTTTATTCTTGTCCAATTAGGGTTTTTAACCAATCTTTTGCATTCAATAGGTGTGTTTGTGTCATTGGATGAAAATTTATGTCATTTTCGTCCTCCCTAGGTTGATTCTAGTCCAATTAGGGTTTTTAACCAATCTCGTGCATCTAATATGAGTGTTTGTGTCATTGGATGCACATTTAGGTCATTTTAGTCCTCCCTAGGCTTATTCTTGCCCAATTAGGGTTTTCAACCAATCTTGTGCATCCAATAAGTTCAATTGTCTCATTGGATGAAAATTTAGGTCATTTTCGTCCTCCCTAGGCTTATTCTTGTCGAGTTAGGGTTTTTAACCAATCTTGTGCATCCAATAGGCGTGTTTGTGTCATTGGATGAACATTTATGTCATTTTCGTCCTCCCTAGTCTTATTCTTGTCGAATTAGGGTTTCTAAGCAATCTTGTGCCTCCAATAAGTTCATTTGAGTCATTGGATTAACATTTAAGTCATTTTCGTCCTCCCTAGGCTTATTCTTGTGCAATTATGGTTTTTAACCAATCTTGTGTATCCAATAGGTGTGTTTGTGTCATTGGATGAACATTTAGGTCACTTTCATCCTCCCTAGGCTTATTGTTGTCCAATTAGAGTTTTTAACCAATCTTGTGCATCTAATAGGTGTGTTTGTGTCATTGGATGAACATTTAGGTCATTTTCATCTTCCCTACACTTATTCATGTCCAATTAGGGTTTTTAAGCAATCTTGTGCATCCAATAAGTTCATTTGTGTCATTGGATGTACATTTAGGTCATTTTCGTCCTCCCTAGGTTTATTCTTGTCCAATTAGGGTTTTTAACCAATCTTTTGCATTCAATAGGTGTGTTTGTGTCATTGGATGAAAATTTATGTCATTTTCGTCCTCCCTAGGTTGATTCTAGTCCAATTAGGGTTTTTAACCAATCTTGTGCATCTAATAGGTGTGTTTGTGTCATTGGATGCACATTTAGGTCATTTTAGTCCTCCCTAGGCTTATTCTTGCCCAATTAGGGTTTTCAACAAATCTTGTGCATCCAATAAGTTCAATTGTCTCATTGGATGAAAATTTAGGTCATTTTCGTCCTCCCTAGGCTTATTCTTGTCGAGTTAGGGTTTTTAACCAATCTTGTGCATCCAATAGGCGTGTTTGTGTCATTGGATGAACATTTAGGTCATTTTCGTCCTCCCTAGTCTTATTCTTGTCCAATTAGGGTTTCTAAGAAATCTTGTGCATCCAATAAGTTCATTTGTGTCATTGGATTATTATTTAAGTCATTTTCGTCCTCCCTAGGCTTATTCTTGTGCAATTATGGTTTTTAACCAATCTTGTGTATCCAATAGGTGTGTTTGTGTCATTGGATGAACATTTAGGTCACTTTCATCCTCCCTAGGCTTATTGTTGTCCAATTAGAGTTTTTAACCAATCTTGTGCATCTAATAGGTGTGTTTGTGTCATTGGATGAACATTTAGGTCATTTTCATCTTCCCTACACTTATTCATGTCCAATTAGGGTTTTTAAGCAATCTTGTGCATCCAATAAGTTCATTTGTGTCATTGGATGTACATTTAGGTCATTTTCGTCCTCCCTAGGTTTATTCTTGTCCAATTAGGGTTTTTAACCAATCTTTTGCACTCAATAGGTGTGTTTGTGTCATTGGATGAAAATTTATGTCATTTTCGTCCTCCCTAGGTTGATTCTAGTCCAATTAGGGTTTTTAACCAATCTTGTGCATCTAATAGGTGTGTTTGTGTCATTGGATGCACATTTAGGTCATTTTAGTCCTCCCTAGGCTTATTCTTGTCCAATTAGGGTTTTCAACCAATCTTGTGCATCCAATAAGTTCAATTGTCTCATTGGATGAAAATTTAGGTCATTTTCGTCCTCCCTAGGCTTATTCTTGTCGAGTTAGGGTTTTTAACCAATCTTGTGCATCCAATAGGCGTGTTTGTGTCATTGGATGAACATTTAGGTCATTTTCGTCCTCCCTAGGCTTATTCTTGTCCAATTACGGTTTTTAAGCAATCTTGTGCATCCAATAAGTTCATTTGTGTCATTGGATGAACATTTAGGCCATTTTCGTCTTCCTTATGCTTATTCTTGTCCAATTAGGGTTTTTAACCAATCTTGTGCATCCAATCGGTATGTTTGTGTCATTGGATGATCAATTAGGTCATTTTCTTCCTCCCTAGTCTTATTCTTGTTCAATTAGGGTTTTAAGCAATCTTGTGCATCCAATGTGTGTGTTTGTGTCATTGGATGTACATTTATGTCATTTTTCGTCCTCCCTAGGCTTATTCTTGACCAATTAGTGTTTTAAACCAATCTTGTGCGTCCAATAAGTTCATTTGTGTCATTGGATGAACATTTAGGTTATTTTCGTCCTCCCTAAGCTTATTCTTGTCCAGTTAGGGTTTTTAACCAATCTTGTGCATCCAATAGGCGTGTTTGTGTCATTGGATGAACATTTAAGTCATTTTCGTCCTCCCTAGGCTTATTCTTGTCCAATTAAGGTTTTTAAGAAATCTTGTGCATCCAATAATTTCAATGTGTCATTGGATTAACATTTAAGTCATTTTCGTCCTCCCTGGGCTTATTCTTGTCCAATTAGGGTTTTTAACCAATCTTGTGCATCCTATAAGTTCATTTGTGTCATTGGATGAACATTTAGGTCATTTTCGTCCTCCCTAGGCTTATTCTTGTCCAATTAGGGTTTCTAACCAATCTTGTGCATCCAATAGGTGTGTTTGTGTCATTGGACAAACATTTAGGTCATTTTCGTCCTCCCTAGGCTTATTCTAGTCCAATTAGGGTTTTTAACCAATCTTATGCATCCAATAGGTGTGTTTGTGTCATTGGATGAACATTTAAGTCATTTTCGTTCTCCCTAGGCTTATTCTTGTCCAATTAGGGTTTTTACCCAATCTTGTGCATTCAATAGGTGTGTTTATGTCATTGATGGAACATTTAGGTCATTTTCGTCCTCCCTAGGCTTATTCTTGTCCAATTAGGGTTTTTAAGTAATCTTGTGCATCCAATAAGTTCATTTGTGTCATTGGATGAACATTTAGGTCATTTTAGTCCTCCCTACACTTATTCTTGTCCAATTTGGGTTTCTAACCAATCTTGTGCATCCAATAGGTGTGTTTGTGTCATTGGATGAATATTTAAGTCATTTTCATCCTCCCTAGGCTTATTCTTGTCCAATTAAGGTTTTTAAGAAATCTTGTGCATCCAATAAGTTCTTTGTGTCATTGGATTAACATTTAAGTCATTTTCGTCCTCCCTGGGCTTATTCTTGTCCAATTAGGGTTTTTAACCAATCTTGTGCTTCCTATAAGTTCATTTGTGTCATTGGATGAACATTTAGGTCATTTTCGTCCTCCCTAGGCTTATTCTTGTCCAATTAGGGTTTCTAACCAATCTTGTGCATCCAATAGGTGTGTTTGTGTCATTGGACAAACATTTAGGTCATTTTCGTCCTCCCTAGGCTTATTCTTTTCCAATTAGGGTTTTTAACCAACGTTGTGGATCCAATAAGTTCATTTGTGCATTGGATGAACATTAAGGTCATTTTCATCCACCCTAGGCTTATTCTTGTCCAATTAGGGTTTTTAACAAATCTTGTGCATCCAATAAGTTCAATTGTGTCATTGGATGAACATTTAGGTCATTTTCATCCTCCATAGGCTTATTCTTGTCCAATAGGTGTGTTTTTGTCATTGGATTAACATTTAGGTCATTTTCGTCCTCTCTAGGCTTATTCTTATCCAATTAGGGATTTTAAGCAATCTTGTGCATCCAATAAGTTCATTTGTGTCATTGGATTAACATTTAAGTCATTTTCATCCTCCTTAGGCTTATTCTAGTCCAATTAGGGTTTCTAACCAATCTTGTGCATCCAATAGGTGTGTTTGTGTCATTGGATGAACATTTAGGCCATTTTCGTCTTCCCTATGCTTATTCTTGTCCAATTAGGGTTTTTAACCAATCTTGTGCATCCAATCGGTATGTTTGTGTCATTGGATGATCAATTAGGTCATTTTCTTCCTCCCTAGTCTTATTCTTGTTCAATTAGGGTTTTAAGCAATCTCGTGCATCCAATGTGTGTGTTTGTGTCATTGGATGTACATTTATGTCATTTTTCGTCCTCCCTAGGCTTATTCTTGTCCAATTAGTGTTTTCAACCAATCTTGTGCGTCCAATAAGTTCATTTGTGTCATTGGATGAACATTTAGGTTATTTTCGTCCTCCCTAAGCTTATTCTTGTCCAGTTAGGGTTTTTAACCAATCTTGTGCATCCAATAGGCGTGTTTGTGTCATTGGATGAACATTTAGGTCATTTTCGTCCTACCTAGGCTTATTCTAGTCCAATTACGGTTTTTAAGCAATCTTGTGCATCCAATAAGTTCATTTGTGTCATTGGATGAACATTTAGGCCATTTTCGTCTTCCTTATGCTTATTCTTGTCCAATTAGGGTTTTTAACCAATCTTGTGCATCCAATCGGTATGTTTGTGCCATTGGATGATCAATTAGGTCATTTTCTTCCTCCCTAGTCTTATTCTTGTTCAATTAGGGTTTTAAGCAATCTTGTGCATCCAATGTGTGTGTTTGTGTCATTGGATGTACATTTATGTCATTTTTCTTCCTCCCTAGACTTATTCTTGTCCAATTAGTGTTTTAAACCAATCTTGTGCGTCCAATAAGTTCATTTGTGTCATTGGATGAACATTTAGGTTATTTTCGTCCTCCCTAAGCTTATTCTTGTCCAGTTAGGGTTTTTAACCAATCTTGTGCATCCAATAGGCGTGTTTGTGTCATTGGATGAACATTTAAGTCATTTTCGTCCTCCCTAGGCTTATTCTTGTCCAATTAAGGTTTTTAAGAAATCTTGTGCATCCAATAATTTCAATGTGTCATTGGATTAACATTTAAGTCATTTTCGTCCTCCCTGGGCTTATTCTTGTCCAATTAGCCTTTTTAACCAATCTTGTGCATCCTATAAGTTCATTTGTGTCATTGGATGAACATTTAGGTCATTTTCGTCCTCCCTAGGCTTATTCTTGTCCAATTAGGGTTTCTAACCAATCTTGTGCATCCAATAGGTGTGTTTGTGTCATTGGACGAACATTTAGGTCATTTTCGTCCTCCCTAGGCTTATTCTTGTCCAATTGGGGTTTTTAACCAATGTTGTGCATCCAATAAGTTCATTTGTGCATTGGATGAACATTTAGGTCATTTTCATCCTCCCTAGGCTTATTCTTGTCCAATTAGGGTTTTTAAGCAATCTTGTGCATCCAATAAGTTCATTTGTGTCATTGGATGAACATTTAGGTCATTTTCGTCCTCCCTAGGCTTATTCTTGTCCAATTAGGGATTTTAACCAATCTTGTGCATCCAATAAGTTCAATTGTGTCATTGGATGAACATTTAGGTCATTTTCGTCCTCCTTAGGCTTATTCATGTCCAGTTAGGGTTTTTAACCAATCTTTTGCATCTAATAGGTGTGTTTGTGTCATTGGATGAAAATTTAGGTCATTTTCGTCCTCCCTAGGCTGATTCTAGTCCAATTAGGGTTTTTAACCAATCTTGTGCATCAAATAGGTGTGTTTGTGTCATTTGATGCACATTTAGGTCATTTTCGTCCTCCCTAGGCTTATTCTTGCCCAATTAGGGTTTTCAACCAATCTTGTGCATCCAATAAGTTCAATTGTCTCATTGGATGAAAATTTAGGTCATTTTCGTCCTCCCTAGGCTTATTCTTGTCGAGTTAGGGTTTTTAACCAATCTTGTGCATCCAATAGGCGTGTTTGTGTCATTGGATGAACATTTATGTCATTTTCGTCCTCCCTAGTCTTATTCTTGTCGAATTAGGGTTTCTAAGCAATCTTGTGCATCCAATAAGTTCATTTGAGTCATTGGATTAACATTTAAGTCATTTTCGTCCTCCCTAGGCTTATTCTTGTGCAATTATGGTTTTTAACCAATCTTGTGTATCCAATAGGTGTGTTTGTGTCATTGGATGAACATTTAGGTCACTTTCATCCTCCTTAGGCTTATTGTTGTCCAATTAGAGTTTTTAACCAATCTTGTGCATCTAATAGGTGTGTTTGTGTCATTAGATGAACATTTAGGTCATTTTCGTCCTCCCTAAGCTTATTCTAGTCCAATTAGGGTTTTTAATTAATCTTATGCATCCAATAGGTGTGTTTGTGTCATTGGATGAACATTTAAGTCATTTTCGTTCTCCCTAGGCTTATTCTTGTCCAATTAGGGTTTTTACCCAATCTTGTGCATTCAATAGGTGTGTTTATGTCATTGGATGAACATTTAGGTCATTTTCGTCCTCCCTAGGCTTATTCTTGTCCAATTAGGGTTTTTAAGCAATCTTGTGCATCCAATAAGTTCATTTGTGTCATTGGATGAACATTTAGGTCATTTTCGTCCTCCCTAGGCTTATTCTTGTCCAATTAGGGTATTTAAGCAATCTTGTGCATCCAATAAGTTCATTTGTGTCATTGGATGAACATTTAGGTCATTTTCGTCCTCCCTAGGCTTATTCTTGTCCAATTAGGGTTTCTAACCAATCTTGTGCATCCAATAAGTTCATTTGTGTCATTGGATGAACATTTAGGTCATTTTCGTATTCCCTAGGCTTATTCTTGTCCAATTAGGGTTTTTAACCAATCTTTTGCATCCAATAGGTGTATTTGTGTCATCGGATGAACATTTAGGTCATTTTCGTCCTCCCTAGGCTTATTCTTGTCCAATTAGGGTTTTTAAGCAATCTTGTGCATCCAATAAGTTCATTTGTGTCATTGGATGAACATTTAGGTCATTTTCGTCCTCCCTAGGCTTATTCTTGTCCAATTAGGGTTTTTAACCAATCTTGTGCAACCAATAAGTTCATTTGTGTCATTGGATGAACATTTAGGTCATTTTCTTCCTCCCTACGCTTATTCTTGTCCAATTATGGTTTTTAAGCAATCTTGTGCATCCAATAAGTTCATTTGTGTCATTGGATGAACATTTAGGTCATTTTCGTCCTCCCTAGGCTTATTGTTGTCCAATTAGGGTTTTTAACCAATCTTGTGCATCCAATAGGTGTGTTTGTGACATTGGATAAACATTTAGGTCATTTTCGTCCTCCCTAGGCTTATTCTTGTCCAATTAGGGTTTTTAAGCAATCTTGTGCATCCAATAAGTTCATTTGTGTCATTGGATGAACATTTAGGTCATTTTCGTCCTCCCTAGGCTTATTCTTGTCCAATTAGGGTTTTTAACCAATCTTGTGCATCCAACACGTGTGTTTGTGTCATTGGATGAACATTTAGGTCATTTTCGTCCTCCCTAGGCTTATTCTTGTCCAATTAGGGTTTTTAACCAATCTTGTGCATCCAATAAGTTCATTTGTGTCATTGGATAAACATTTAGGTCATTTTCGTCCACCCTAGGTTTATTCTTGTCCAATTAGGGTTTTTAACCAATCTTGTGCATCCAATAGGTGTGTTTGTGTCATTGGATGAACATTTAGGTCATTTTTCGTCCTCCCTAGGCTTATTCTTGTCCAATTAGGGTTTTTAAGCAATCTTGTGCATCCAATAAGTTCATTTGTGTCATTGGATGAACATTTAGGTCATTTTCGTCCTCCCTAGGCTTATTCTTGTCCAATTAGGGATTTTAACCAATCTTGTGCATCCAATAGGTGTGTTTGTGTCATTGGATGAAAATTTAGGTCATTTTCGTCCTCCCTAGGCTTATTCTTGTCCAATTAGGGTTTTTAACCAATCTTGTGCATCCAATAAGTTCATTTGTGTCATTGGATTAACATTTAGGTCATTTTCGTCCTCCCTAGGCTTATTCTTGTCCAATTAGGGTTTCTAACCAATCTTGTGCATCCAATAGGTGTGTTTGTGTCATTGGATGGACATTTTGGTCATTTTCATCCTCCCTAGGCTTATTCTTGTCCAATTAGGGTTTTTAACCAATCTTGTGCATCCAATAAGTTCATTTGTGTCATTGGATGAACATTTAGGTCATTTTCGTCCTCCCTAGGCTTATTCTTGTCCAATTAGGGTTTTTAACCAATCTTGTGCATCCAATAGGTGTGTTTGTGTCATTGGATGAACATTTAGGTCATTTATGTCCTCCCTAGGCTTATTCTTGTCCAATTATGGTTTTTAACCAATCTTGTGCATCCAATAGGTGTGTTTGTGTCATTGGATGAACATTTAGGTCATTTTCGTCCTCCCTAGGCTTATTCTTGTCCAATTAGGGTTTCTAACGAATCTTGTGCATCCAATAGGTGTGTTTGTGTCATTGGATGACCATTTAGGTCATTTTCGTCCTCCCTATGCTTATTCTTGTCCAATTAGGGTTTTTAACCAATCTTGTGCATCCAATAGGTGTGTTTGTGTCATTGGATGAACATTTAGGTCATTTTCGTCCTCCCTAGGCTTATTCTTGTCCAATTACGGTTTTTAAGCAATCTTGTGCATCCAATAAGTTCATTTGTGTCATTGGATGAACATTTAGGCCATTTTCGTCTTCCTTATGCTTATTCTTGTCCAATTAGGGTTTTTAACCAATCTTGTGCATCCAATCGGTATGTTTGTGTCATTGGATGATCAATTAGGTCATTTTCTTCCTCCCTAGTCTTATTCTTGTTCAATTAGGGTTTTAAGCAATCTTGTGCATCCAATGTGTGTGTTTGTGTCATTGGATGTACATTTATGTCATTTTTCGTCCTCCCTAGGCTTATTCTTGACCAATTAGTGTTTTAAACCAATCTTGTGCGTCCAATAAGTTCATTTGTGTCATTGGATGAACATTTAGGTTATTTTCGTCCTCCCTAAGCTTATTCTTGTCCAGTTAGGGTTTTTAACCAATCTTGTGCATCCAATAGGCGTGTTTGTGTCATTGGATGAACATTTAAGTCATTTTCGTCCTCCCTAGGCTTATTCTTGTCCAATTAAGGTTTTTAAGAAATCTTGTGCATCCAATAATTTCAATGTGTCATTGGATTAACATTTAAGTCATTTTCGTCCTCCCTGGGCTTATTCTTGTCCAATTAGGGTTTTTAACCAATCTTGTGCATCCTATAAGTTCATTTGTGTCATTGGATGAACATTTAGGTCATTTTCGTCCTCCCTAGGCTTATTCTTGTCCAATTAGGGTTTCTAACCAATCTTGTGCATCCAATAGGTGTGTTTGTGTCATTGGACAAACATTTAGGTCATTTTCGTCCTCCCTAGGCTTATTCTAGTCCAATTAGGGTTTTTAACCAATCTTATGCATCCAATAGGTGTGTTTGTGTCATTGGATGAACATTTAAGTCATTTTCGTTCTCCCTAGGCTTATTCTTGTCCAATTAGGGTTTTTACCCAATCTTGTGCATTCAATAGGTGTGTTTATGTCATTGATGGAACATTTAGGTCATTTTCGTCCTCCCTAGGCTTATTCTTGTCCAATTAGGGTTTTTAAGTAATCTTGTGCATCCAATAAGTTCATTTGTGTCATTGGATGAACATTTAGGTCATTTTAGTCCTCCCTACACTTATTCTTGTCCAATTTGGGTTTCTAACCAATCTTGTGCATCCAATAGGTGTGTTTGTGTCATTGGATGAATATTTAAGTCATTTTCATCCTCCCTAGGCTTATTCTTGTCCAATTAAGGTTTTTAAGAAATCTTGTGCATCCAATAAGTTCTTTGTGTCATTGGATTAACATTTAAGTCATTTTCGTCCTCCCTGGGCTTATTCTTGTCCAATTAGGGTTTTTAACCAATCTTGTGCATCCTATAAGTTCATTTGTGTCATTGGATGAACATTTAGGTCATTTTCGTCCTCCCTAGGCTTATACTTGTCCAATTAGGGTTTCTAACCAATCTTGTGCATCCAATAGGTGTGTTTGTGTCATTGGACAAACATTTAGGTCATTTTCGTCCTCCCTAGGCTTATTCTTGTTCAATTAGGGTTTTTAACCAATGTTGTGCATCCAATAAGTTCATTTGTGCATTGGATGAACATTAAGGTCATTTTCATCCACCCTAGGCTTATTCTTGTCCAATTAGGGTTTTTAACAAATCTTGTGCATCCAATAAGTTCAATTGTGTCATTGGATGAACATTTAGGTCATTTTCATCCTCCATAGGCTTATTCATGTCCAATTAGGGTTTTTAAGCAATCTTGTGCATCCAATAGGTGTGTTTGTGTCATTGGATTAACATTTAGGTCATTTTCGTCCTCTCTAGGCTTATTCTTATCCAATTAGGGATTTTAAGCAATCTTGTGCATCCAATAAGTTCATTTGTGTCATTGGATTAACATTTAAGTCATTTTCATCCTCCTTAGGCTTATTCTAGTCCAATTAGGGTTTCTAACCAATCTTGTGCATCCAATAGGTGTGTTTGTGTCATTGGACAAACATTTAGGTCATTTTCGTCCTCCCTAGGCTTATTCTTTTCCAATTAGGGTTTTTAACCAACGTTGTGCATCCAATAAGTTCATTTGTGCATTGGATGAACATTAAGGACATTTTCATCCACCCTAGGCTTATTCTTGTCCAATTAGGGTTTTTAACAAATCTTGTGCATCCAATAAGTTCAATTGTGTCATTGGATGAACATTTAGGTCATTTTCGTCCTCTCTAGGCTTATTCTTATCCAATTAGGGATTTTAAGCAATCTTGTGCATCCAATAAGTTCATTTGTGTCATTGGATTAACATTTAAGTCATTTTCATCCTCCTTAGGCTTATTCTAGTCCAATTAGGGTTTCTAACCAATCTTGTGCATCCAATAGGTGTGTTTGTGTCATTGGATGAACATTTAGGCCATTTTCGTCTTCCCTATGCTTATTCTTGTCCAATTAGGGTTTTTAACCAATCTTGTGCATCCAATCGGTGTGTTTGTGTCATTGGATGATCAATTAGGTCATTTTCTTCCTCCCTAGTCTTATTCTTGTTCAATTAGGGTTTTAAGCAATCTTGTGCATCCAATGTGTGTGTTTGTGTCATTGGATGTACATTTATGTCATTTTTCGTCCTCCCTAGGCTTATTCTTGTCCAATTAGTGTTTTAAACCAATCTTGTGTGTCCAATAAGTTTATTTGTGTCATTGGATGAACATTTAGGTTATTTTCGTCCTCCCTAAGCTTATTCTTGTCCAGTTAGGGTTTTTAACCAATCTTGTGCATCCAATAGGCGTGTTTGTGTCATTGGATGAACATTTAAGTCATTTTCGTCCTCCCTAGGCTTATTCTTGTCCAATTAAGGTTTTTAAGAAATCTTGTGCATCCAATAATTTCAATGTGTCATTGGATTAACATTTAAGTCATTTTCGTCCTCCCTGGGCTTATTCTTGTCCAATTAGGGCTTTTAACCAATCTTGTGCATCCTATAAGTTCATTTGTGTCATTGGATGAACATTTAGGTCATTTTCGTCCTCCCTAGGCTTATTCTTGTCCAATTAGGGTTTCTAACCAATCTTGTGCATCCAATAGGTGTGTTTGTGTCATTGGACGAACATTTAGGTCATTTTCGTCCTCCCTAGGCTTATTCTTGTCCAATTGGGGTTTTTAACCAATGTTGTGCATCCAATAAGTTCATTTGTGCATTGGATGAACATTTAAGTCATTTTCATCCTCCCTAGGCTTATTCTTGTCCAATTAGGGTTTTTAAGCAATCTTGTGCATCCAATAAGTTCATTTGTGTCATTGGATGAACATTTAGGTCATTTTCGTCCTCCCTAGGCTTATTCATGTCCAATTAGGGATTTTAACCAATCTTGTGCATCCAATAAGTTCAATTGTGTCATTGGATGAACATTTAGGTCATTTTGGTCCTCCTTAGGCTTATTCGTGTCCAATTAGGGTTTTTAACCAATCTTTTGCATCTAATAGGTGTGTTTGTGTCATTGGATGAAAATTTAGGTCATTTTCGTCCTCCCTAGGCTGATTCTAGTCCAATTAGGGTTTTTAACCAATCTTGTGCATCAAATAGGTGTGTTTGTGTCATTTGATGCACATTTAGGTCATTTTCGTCCTCCCTAGGCTTATTCTTGCCCAATTAGGGTTTTCAACCAATCTTGTGCATCCTATAAGTTCAATTGTCTCATTGGATGAAAATTTAGGTCATTTTCGTCCTCCCTAGGCTTATTCTTGTCGAGTTAGGGTTTTTAACCAATCTTGTGCATCCAATAGGCGTGTTTGTGTCATTGGATGAACATTTAGGTCATTTTCGTCCTCCCTAGGCTTATTCTTGTCCAATTACGGTTTCTAAGCAATCTTGTGCATCCAATAAGTTCATTTGTGTCATTGGATGAACATTTAGGCCATTTTCGTCTTCCTTATGCTTATTCTTGTCCAATTAGGGTTTTTAACCAATCTTGTGCATCCAATCGGTATGTTTGTGTCATTGGATGATCAATTAGGTCATTTTCTTCCTCCCTAGTCTTATTCTTGTTCAATTAGGGTTTTAAGCAATCTTGTGCATCCAATGTGTGTGTTTGTGTCATTGGATGTACATTTATGTCATTTTTCGTCCTCCCTAGGCTTATTCTTGACCAATTAGTGTTTTAAACCAATCTTGTGCGTCCAATAAGTTCATTTGTGTCATTGGATGAACATTTAGGTTATTTTCGTCCTCCCTAAGCTTATTCTTGTCCAGTTAGGGTTTTTAACCAATCTTGTGCATCCAATAGGCGTGTTTGTGTCATTGGATGAACATTTAAGTCATTTTCGTCCTCCCTAGGCTTATTCTTGTCCAATTAAGGTTTTTAAGAAATCTTGTGCATCCAATAATTTCAATGTGTCATTGGATTAACATTTAAGTCATTTTCGTCCTCCCTGGGCTTATTCTTGTCCAATTAGGGTTTTTAACCAATCTTGTGCATCCTATAAGTTCATTTCTGTCATTGGATGAACATTTAGGTCATTTTCGTCCTCCCTAGGCTTATTCTTGTCCAATTAGGGTTTCTAACCAATCTTGTGCATCCAATAGGTGTGTTTGTGTCATTGGACGAACATTTAGGTCATTTTCGTCCTCCCTAGGCTTATTCTTGTCCAATTGGGGTTTTTAACCAATGTTGTGCATCCAATAAGTTCATTTGTGCATTGGATGAACATTTAGGTCATTTTTATCCTCCCTAGGCTTATTCTTGTCCAATTAGGGTTTTTAAGCAATCTTGTGCATCCAATAAGTTCATTTGTGTCATTGGATGAACATTTAGGTCATTTTCGTCCTCCCTAGGCTTATTCTTGTCCAATTAGGGATTTTAACCAATCTTGTGCATCCAATAAGTTCAATTGTGTCATTGGATGAACATTTAGGTCATTTTCGTCCTCCTTAGGCTTATTCGTGTCCAATTAGGGTTTTTAACCAATCTTTTGCATCTAATAGGTGTGTTTGTGTCATTGGATGAAAATTTAGGTTATTTTCGTCCTCCCTAGGCTGATTCTAGTCCAATTAGGGTTTTTAACCAATCTTGTGCATCAAATAGGTGTGTTTGTGTCATTTGATGCACATTTACGTCATTTTCGTCCTCCCTAGGCTTATTCTTGCCCAATTAGGGTTTTCAACCAATCTTGTGCATCCAATAAGTTCAATTGTCTCATTGGATGAAAATTTAGGTCATTTTCGTCCTCCCTAGGCTTATTCTTGTCGAGTTAGGGTTTTTAACCAGTCTTGTGCATCCAATAGGCGTTTTTGTGTCATTGGATGTACATTTAGGTCATTTTCGTCCTCCCTAGGCTTATTCTTGTCCAACTACGGTTTCTAAGCAATCTTGTGCATCCAATAAGTTCATTTGTGTCATTGGATTAACATTTAAGTCATTTTCGTCCTCCCTAGGCTTATTCTTGTGCAATTATTGTTTTTAACCAATCTTGTGCATCGAATAGGCGTGTTTGTGTCATTGGATGAACATTTAGGTCACTTTCATCCTCCCTAGGCTTATTGTTGTCCAATTCGAGTTTTTAACCAATCTTGTGCATCTAATAGGTGTGTTTGTGTCATTTTGATGAACATTTAGGTCATTTTCATCCTCCCTAGGCTTATTCTAGTCCAATTAGGGTTTTTAACCAATCTTATGCATCCAATAAGTGTGTTTGTGTCATTGGATGAACATTTAAGTCATTTTCGTTCTCCCTAGGCTTATTCTTGTCCAATTAGGGTTTTTTCCCAATCTTGTGCATTCAATAGGTGTGTTTATGTCATTGGATGAACATTTAAGTCATTTTCGTCCTCCCTAGGCTTATTCTTGTCCAATTAAGGTTTTTAAGAAATCTTGTGCATCCAATAATTTCAATGTGTCATTGGATTAACATTTAAGTCATTTTCGTCCTCCCTGGGCTTATTCTTGTCCAATTAGGGTTTTTAACCAATCTTGTGCATCCTATAAGTTCATTTGTGTCATTGGATAAACATTTAGGTCATTTTCGTCCTCCCTAGGCTTATTCTTGTCCAATTAGGGTTTCTAACCAATCTTGTGCATCCAATAGGTGTGTTTGTGTCATTGGACGAACATTTAGGTCATTTTCGTCCTCCCTAGGCTTATTCTTGTCCAATTGGGGTTTTTAACCAATGTTGTGCATCCAATAAGTTCATTTGTGCATTGGATGAACATTTAGGTCATTTTCATCCTCCCTAGGCTTATTCTTGTCCAATTAGGGTTTTTAAGCAATCTTGTGCATCCAATAAGTTCATTTGTGTCATTGGATGAACATTTAGGTCATTTTCGTCCTCCCTAGGCTTATTCTTGTCCAATTAGGGATTTTAACCAATCTTGTGCATCCAATAAGTTCAATTGTGTCATTGGATGAACATTTAGGTCATTTTCGTCCTCCTTAGGCTTATTCATGTCCAGTTAGGGTTTTTAACCAATCTTTTGCATCTAATAGGTGTGTTTGTGTCATTGGATGAAAATTTAGGTCATTTTCGTCCTCCCTAGGCTGATTCTAGTCCAATTAGGGTTTTTAACCAATCTTGTGCATCAAATAGGTGTGTTTGTGTCATTTGATGCACATTTAGGTCATTTTCGTCCTCCCTAGGCTTATTCTTGCCCAATTAGGGTTTTCAACCAATCTTGTGCATCCAATAAGTTCAATTGTCTCATTGGATGAAAATTTAGGTCATTTTCGTCCTCCCTAGGCTTATTCTTGTCGAGTTAGGGTTTTTAACCAATCTTGTGCATCCAATAGGCGTGTTTGTGTCATTGGATGAACATTTATGTCATTTTCGTCCTCCCTAGTCTTATTCTTGTCGAATTAGGGTTTCTAAGCAATCTTGTGCATCCAATAAGTTCATTTGAGTCATTGGATTAACATTTAAGTCATTTTCGTCCTCCCTAGGCTTATTCTTGTGCAATTATGGTTTTTAACCAATCTTGTGTATCCAATAGGTGTGTTTGTGTCATTGGATGAACATTTAGGTCACTTTCATCCTCCTTAGGCTTATTGTTGTCCAATTAGAGTTTTTAACCAATCTTGTGCATCTAATAGGTGTGTTTGTGTCATTAGATGAACATTTAGGTCATTTTCGTCCTCCCTAAGCTTATTCTAGTCCAATTAGGGTTTTTAATTAATCTTATGCATCCAATAGGTGTGTTTGTGTCATTGGATGAACATTTAAGTCATTTTCGTTCTCCCTAGGCTTATTCTTGTCCAATTAGGGTTTTTACCCAATCTTGTGCATTCAATAGGTGTGTTTATGTCATTGGATGAACATTTAGGTCATTTTCGTCCTCCCTAGGCTTATTCTTGTCCAATTAGGGTTTTTAAGCAATCTTGTGCATCCAATAAGTTCATTTGTGTCATTGGATGAACATTTAGGTCATTTTCGTCCTCCCTAGGCTTATTCTTGTCCAATTAGGGTTTTTAACCAATCTTGTGCATCCAATAAGTTCATTTGTGTCATTGGATGAACATTTAGGTCATTTTCGTCCTCCATAGGCTTATTCTTGTCCAATTAGGGTTTCTAACCAATCTTTTGCATCCAATAGGTGTATTTGTGTCATTGGATGAACATTTAGGTCATTTTCGTCCTACCTAGTCTTATTCTTGTCCAATTAGGGTTTTAAGCAATCTTGTGCATCCAATAAGTTCATTTGTGTCATTGGATGAACATTTAGGTCATTTTCGTCCTCCCTAGGCTTATTCTTGTCCAATTAGGGTTTTTAAGCAATTTTGTGCATCCAATAAGTTCATTTGTGTCATTGGATGAACATTTAGGTCATTTTCGTCCTCCCTAGGCTTATTCTTGTCCAATTAGGGTTTTTAACCAATCTTGTGCATCCAATAAGTTCATTTGTGTCATTGGATGAACATTTAGGTCATTTTCGTCCTCCCTAGGCTTATTCTTGTCCAATTAGGGTTTCTAACCAATCTTGTGCATCCAATAAGATCATTTGTGTCATTGGATGAACATTTAGGTCATTTTCGTCCTCCCTAGGCTTATTCTTGTCCAATTAGGGTTTTTAACCAATCTTGTGCATCCAATAGGTGTGTTTGTGTCATTGGATGAACATTTAGGTCATTTTCATCCTCCCTAGGCTTATTCTTGTCCAATTAGGGTTTTTAAGCAATCTTGTGCATCCAATAAGTTCATTTGTGTCATTGGATGAACATTTAGGTCATTTTCGTCCTCCCTTGGCTTATTCTTGTCCAATTAGGGTTTTTAACCAATCTTGTGCATCCAATAGGTGTATTTGTGTCATTGGATGAACATTTAGGTCATTTTCGTCCTCCCTAGGCTTATTCTTGTCCAATTAGGGTTTCTAACAAATCTTGTGCATCCAATAGGTGTGTTTGTGTCATTGGATGAACATTTAGGTCATTTTCGTCCTCCCTAGGCTTATTCTTGTCCAATTAGGGTTTTTAAGCAATCTTGTGCATCCAATAAGTTCATTTGTGTCATTGGATGTACATTTAGGTCATTTTCGTCCTCCCTAGGCTTATTCTTGTCCAATTAGGGTTTTTAACCAATCTTTTGCATTCAATAGGTGTGTTTGTGTCATTGGATGAAAATTTATGTCATTTTCGTCCTCCCTAGGTTGATTCTAGTCCAATTAGGGTTTTTAACCAATCTTGTGCATCTAATAGGAGTGTTTGTGTCATTGGATGCACATTTAGGTCATTTTAGTCCTCCCTAGGCTTATTCTTGCCCAATTAGGGTTTTCAACCAATCTTGTGCATCCAATAAGTTCAATTGTCTCATTGGATGAAAATTTAGCTCATTTTCGTCCTCCCTAGGCTTATTCTTGTCGAGTTAGGGTTTTTAACCAATCTTGTGTATCCAATAGGTGTGTTTGTGTCATTGGATGAACATTTAGGTCACTTTCATCCTCCCTAGGCTTATTGTTGTCCAATTAGAGTTTTTAACCAATCTTGTGCATCTAATAGGTGTGTTTGTGTCATTGGATGAACATTTAGGTCATTTTCATCTTCCCTACACTTATTCATGTCCAATTAGGGTTTTTAAGCAATCTTGTGCATCCAATAAGTTCATTTGTGTCATTGGATGTACATTTAGGTCATTTTCGTCCTCCCTAGGTTTATTCTTGTCCAATTAGGGTTTTTAACCAATCTTTTGCATTCAATAGGTGTGTTTGTGTCATTGGATGAAAATTTATGTCATTTTCTTCCTCCCTAGGTTGATTCTAGTCCAATTAGGGTTTTTAACCAATCTTGTGCATCTAATAGGTGTGTTTGTGTCATTGGATGCACATTTAGGTCATTTTAGTCCTCCCTAGGCTTATTCTTGCCCAATTAGGGTTTTCAACCAATCTTGTGCATCCAATAAGTTCAATTGTCTCATTGGATGAAAATTTAGGTCATTTTCGTCCTCCCTAGGCTTATTCTTGTCGAGTTAGGGTTTTTAACCAATCTTGTGCATCCAATAGGCGTTTTTGTGTCATTGGATGTACATTTAGGTCATTTTCGTCCTCCCTAGGCTTATTCTTGTCCAATTACGGTTTCTAAGCAATCTTGTGCATCCAATAAGTTCATTTGTGTCATTGGATTAACATTTAAGTCATTTTCGTCCTCCCTAGGCTTATTCTTGTGCAATTATGGTTTTTAACCAATCTTGTGCATCGAATAGGCGTGTTTGTGTCATTGGATGAACATTTAGGTCATTTTCGTCCTCCCTAGGCTTATTCTTGTCCAATTAGGGTTTTTAACCAATCTTGTGCATCCAATAAGTTCAATTGTGTCATTGGATGAACATTTAGGTCATTTTCGTCCTACCTAGGCTTATTCTTGTCCAATTAGGGTTTTTAACCAATCTTGTGCATCCAATAAGTTCATTTGTGTCATTGGATTAACATTTAGGTCATTTTCGTCCTCCCTAGGCTTATTCTTGTCCAATTAGGGTTTCTAACCAATCTTGTGCATCCAATAGGTGAGTTTGTGTCATTGGATGAACATTTAGGTCATTTTCGTCCTCCCTAGGCTTATTCTTGTCCAATTAGGGTTTTTAACCAATCTTGTGCATCCAATAAGTTCATTTGTGTCATTGGATGAACATTTAGGTCATTTTCGTCCTCCTAAGTCTTATTCTTGTCCAATTAGGGTTTTTAACCAATCTTGTGCATCCAATAGGTGTGTTTGTGTCATTTGATGAACATTTAAGTCATTTTCGTCCTCCCTAGTCTTATTCTTGTCCAATTAGGGTTTTAAGCAATCTTCGGCATCCAATAAGTTCATTTGTGTCATTGGATGAATAGTTAGGTCATTTTCGTCCTCCCTAGGCTTATTCTTGTCCAATTAGGGTTTCTAAACAATCTTGTGCATCCAATAGGTGTGTTTGTGTCATTGGATGAACATTTAGGTCATTTTCGTCCTCCCTAGGCTTATTCTTGTCCAATTAAGGTTTTTAACCAATCTTGTGCATCCAATAAGTTCATTTGTGTCATTGGATGAACATTTAGGTCATTTTCATCCTCCCTAGGCTTATTCTTGTCCAATTAGGGTTTTTAAGCAATCTTGTGCATCCAATAAGTTCATTTGTGTCATTGGATGAACATTTAGGTCATTTTCGTCCTCCCTAGGCTTATTCTTGTCCAATTAGGGATTTTAACCAATCTTGTGCATCCAATAAGTTCAATTGTGTCATTGGATGAACATTTAGGTCATTTTCGTCCTCCTTAGGCTTATTCTTGTCCAATTAGGGTTTTTAACCAATCTTTTGCATCTAATAGGTGTGTTTGTGTCATTGGATGAAAATTTAGGTCATTTTCGTCCTCCCTAGGCTGATTCTAGTCCAATTAGGGTTTTTAACCAATCTTGTGCATCAAATAGGTGTGTTTGTGTCATTTGATGCACATTTAGGTCATTTTCGTCCTCCCTAGGCTTATTCTTGCCCAATTAGGGTTTTCAACCAATCTTGTGCATCCAATAAGTTCAATTGTCTCATTGGATGAAAATTTAGGTCATTTTCGTCCTCCCTAGGCTTATTCTTGTTGAGTTAGGGTTTTTAACCAATCTTGTGCATCCAATAGGCTTTTTGTGTCATTGGATGAACATTTAGGTCATTTTCGTCCTCCCTAGGCTTATTCTTGTCCAATTACGGTTTCTAAGCAATCTTGTGCATCCAATAAGTTCATTTGTGTCATTGGATTAACATTTAAGTCGTTTTCGTCCTCCCTAGGCTTATTCTTGTGCAATTATGGTTTTTAACCAATCTTGTGCATCGAATAGGCGTGTTTGTGTCGTTGGATGAACATTTAGGTCACTTTCATCCTCCCTAGGCTTATTGTTGTCCAATTCGAGTTTTTAACCAATCTTGTGCATCTAATAGGTGTGTTTGTGTCATTTTGATGAACATTTAGGTCATTTTCATCCTCCCTAGGCTTATTCTAGTCCAATTAGGGTTTTTAACCAATCTTATGCATCCAATAAGTGTGTTTGTGTCATTGGATGAACATTTAAGTCATTTTTGTTCTCCCTAGGCTTATTCTTGTCCAATTAGGGTTTTTTCCCAATCTTGTGCATTCAATAGGTGTGTTTATGTCATTGGATGAACATTTAGGTCATTTTCGTCCTCCCTAGGCTTATTCTTGTCCAATTAGGGTTTTTAAGCAATCTTGTGCATCCAATAAGTTCATTTGTGTCATTGGATGAACATTTAGGTCATTTTAGTCCTCCCTACGCTTATTCTTGTCCAATTTGGGTTTCTAACCAATCTTGTGCATCCAATAGGTGTGTTTGTGTCATTGGACAAACATTTAGGTCATTTTCGTCCTTCCTAGTCTTATTCTTGTGCAATTAGGGTTTTAAGCAATCTTGTGCATCCAATAAGTTCATTTGTTTCATTGGATGAACATTTAGGTCATTTTCGTCCTCCCTAGACTTATTCTTGTGCAATTAGGGTTTCTAACCAATCTTGTGCATCCAATAAGTTCATTTGTGTCATTGGATGAACATTTAGGTCATTTTCGTCCTCCCAAGGCTTATTCTTGTCCAATTAGGGTTTTAAACCAATCTTGTGCATCCAATAAGTTCATTTGTGTCATTGGATGAACAGTTAGGTCATTTTCGTCCTCCCTAGGCTTATTCTTGTGCAATTAGGGTTTTTAACCAATCTTGTGCATCCAATCAGTTCATTTGTGTCATTGGATGAACATTTAGGTCATTTTCGTCCTCCCTAAGCTTATTCTTGTCCAATTAAGGTTTTTAAGCAATCTTGTGCATCCAATAAGTTCATTTGTGTCAATGGATGAACATTTAGGTCATTTTCGTCCTCCCTAGGCTTATTCTTGTCCAATTTGGGTTTCTAACCAATCTTGTGCATCCAATAGGTGTGTTTGTGTCATTGGATGAACATTTAAGTCATTTTCATCCTCCCTAGGCTTATTCTTCTCCAATTAGGGTTTTTAAGAAATCTTGTGCTTCCAATAAGTTCTTTGTGTCATTGGATTAACATTTAAGTCATTTTCGTCCTCCCTGGGTTTATTCTTGTCCAATTAGGGTTTTTAACCAATCTTGTGCATCCTATAAGTTCATTTGTGTCATTCGATGAACATTTAGGTCATTTTCGTCCTCCCTAGGCTTATTCTTGTCCAATTAGGGTTT
>JBBPBR010000804.1:221758-235596 GCA_037974775.1 Cicer pinnatifidum
TGGATGAACATTTAGGTCATTTTCGTCCTCCCTAGGCTTATTCTTGTCCAATTTGGGTTTCTAACCAATCTTGTGCATCCAATAGGTGTGTTTGTGTCATTGGATGAACATTTAAGTCATTTTCATCCTCCCTAGGCTTATTCTTCTCCAATTAGGGTTTTTAAGAAATCTTGTGCTTCCAATAAGTTCTTTGTGTCATTGGATTAACATTTAAGTCATTTTCGTCCTCCCTGGGCTTATTCTTGTCCAATTAGGGTTTTTAACCAATCTTGTGCATCCTATAAGTTCATTTGTGTCATTGGATGAACATTTAGGTCATTTTCGTCCTCCCTAGGCTTATTCTTGTCCAATTAGAGTTTCTAACCAATCTTGTGCATCCAATAGGTGTGTTTGTGTCATTGGATGAACATTTAGGTCATTTTCGTCCTCCCTAGGCTTATTCTTGTCCAATTAGAGTTTTTAATTAATCTTGTGCATCCAATAAGTTCATTGGTGTCATTGGATGAACATTTAGGTCATTTTCGTCCTCCCAAGGCTTATTCTTGTCCAATTAGGGTTTCTAACCAATCTTGTGCATCCAATAGGTGTGTTTGTGTCATTGGATGAACATTTAGGTCATTTTCGTCCTCCCTAGGCTTATTCTTGTCCAATTAGGGTTTTTAACCAATCTTGTGCATCCAATAAGTTCATTTGTGTCATTGGATGAACATTTAGGTCATTTTCGTCCTCCCTAGGCTTATTCTTGTCCAATTAGGGTTTTTAACCAATCTTGAGCATCCAATAGGTGTGTTTGTGTCATTGGATGAACATTTAGGTCATTTTCGTCCTCCCTAGGCTTATTCTTGTCCAATTAGGGTTTTTAACCAATCTTGTGCATCCAATAAGTTCATTTGTGTCATTGGATGAACATTTAGGTCATTTTCGTCCTCCCTAGGCTTATTCTTGTCCAATTAGGGTTTTTAACCAATCTTGTGCGTCCAATAAGTTCATTTGTGTCATTGGATGAACATTTATGTCATTTTCGTCCTCCCAAGGCTTATTCTTGTCCAATTAGGGTTTCTAACCAATCTTGTGCATCCAATAGGTGTGTTTGTGTCATTGGATGAACATTTAGGTCATTTTCGTCCTCCCTAGTCTTATTCTTGTCCAATTAGGGTTTTAAGCAATCTTGTGCATCCAATAAGTTCATTTGTGTCATTGGAGGAATAGTTAGGTCATTTTCGTCCTCCCTAGGCTTATTCTTGTCCAATTAGGGTTTTTAACCAATCTTGTGCATCCAATAAGTTCATTTGTGTCATTGGATGAACATTTAGGTCATTTTCGTCCTCCCTAGGCTTATTCTTGTCCAATTAGGGTTTTTAACCAATCTTGTTCATCCAATAAATTCATTTGTGTCATTGGATTAACATTTAGGTCATTTTCGTCCTCCCTAGGCTTATTCTTGTCCAATTAGGGTTTTTAACCAATCTTGTGCATCCAATAGGTGTGTTTGTGTCATTGGATGAACATTTAAGTCATTTTCGTCCTCCCTAAGCTTATTCTTGTCCAATTAGGGTTTTTAAGCAATCTTGTCCATCCAATAACTTCATTTGTGTCATTGGATTAACATTTAAGTCATTTTCGTTCTCCCTAGGCTTATTCTTGTCCAATTAGGGTTTTTAACCTATCTTGTGCATTCAATAGGTGTGTTTGTGTCATTGGATGAACATTTAGGTCATTTTCGTCCTCCCTAGGCTTATTCTTGTCCAATTAGGGTTTCTAACCAATCTTGTGCATCCAATAGGTGTGTTTGTGTCATTGGACGAACATTTAGGTCATTTTCGTCCTCCCTAGGCTTATTCTTGTCCAATTAGGGTTTTTAACCAATGTTGTGCATCCAATAAGTTCATTTGTGCATTGGATGAACATTAAGGTCATTTTCATCCACCCTAGGCTTATTCTTGTCCAATTAGGGTTTTTAACCAATCTTGTGCATCCAATAAGTTGAATTGTGTCATTGGATGAACATTTAGGTCATTTTCATCCTCCCTAGGCTGATTCTTGTCCAATTAGGGTTTTAAACCAATCTTGTGCATCCAATAAGTTTATTTGTGTCATTGGATGAACATTTAGGTCATTTTCGTCCTCCCTAGGCTTATTCTTGTCCAATTTGGGTTTCTAACCAATCTTGTGCATCCAATAGGTGTGTTTGTGTCATTGGATGAACATTTAAGTCATTTTCATCCTCCCTAGGCTTATTCTTCTCCAATTAGGGTTTTTAAGAAATCTTGTGCTTCCAATAAGTTCTTTGTGTCATTGGATTAACATTTAAGTCATTTTCGTCCTCCCTGGGCTTATTCTTGTCCAATTAGGGTTTTTAACCAATCTTGTGCATCCTATAAGTTCATTTGTGTCATTGGATGAACATTTAGGTCATTTTCGTCCTCCCTAGGCTTATTCTTGTCCAATTAGAGTTTCTAACCAATCTTGTGCATCCAATAGGTGTGTTTGTGTCATTGGACGAACATTTAGGTCATTTTCGTCCTCCCTAGGCTTATTCTTGTCCAATTAGGGTTTTTAACAAATGTTGTGCATCCAATAAGTTCATTTGTGCATTGGATGAACATTAAGGTCATTTTCATCCACCCTAGGCTTATTCTTGTCCAATTAGGGTTTTTAACCAATCTTGTGCATCCAATAAGTTGAATTGTGTCATTGGATGAACATTTAGGTCATTTTCATACTCCGTAGGCTGATTCTTGTCCAATTAGGGTTTTAAACCAATCTTGTGCATCCAATAAGTTCATTTGTGTCATTGGATGAACATTTAGGTCATTTTCGTCCTCCCTAGGCTTATTCTTGTCCAATTAGGGTTTTTAACCAATCTTGTGCATCCAATAAGTTCAGTTGTGTCATTGGATGAACATTTAGGTCATTTTCATCTTCCCTACACTTATTCTTGTCCAATTAGGGTTTTTAAGAAATCTTGTGCATCCAATAAGTTCATTTGTGTCATTGGATGTACATTTAGGTCATTTTCGTCCTCCCTAGGTTTATTCTTGTCCAATTAGGGTTTTTAACCAATCTTGTGCTTCTAATAGGTGTGTTTGTGTCATTGGATGCACATTTAGGTCATTTTAGTCCTCCCTAGGCTTATTCTTGCCCAATTAGGGTTTTCAACCAATCTTGTGCATCCAATAAGTTCAATTGTCTCATTGGATGAAAATTTAGGTCATTTTCGTCCTCCCTAGGCTTATTCTTGTCGAGTTAGGGTTTTTAACCAATCTTGTGCATCCAATGTGCGTGTTTGTGTCATTGGATGAACATTTAGGTCATTTTCGTCCTCCCTAGGCTTATTCTTGTCCAATTAGGGTTTCTAAGCAATCTTGGGCATCCAATAAGTTCATTTGTGTCATTGGATTAACATTTAAGTCATTTTCGTCCTCCCTAGGCTTATTCTTGTGCAATTATGGTTTTTAACCAATCTTGTGTATCCAATAGGTGTGTTTGTGTCATTGGATGAACATTTAGGTAATTTTCGTCCTCCCTAGGCTTATTCTAGTCCAATTAGGGTTTTTAACCTATCTTATGCATCCAATACGTGTGTTTGTGTCATTGGATGAACATTTAAATCATTTTCGTTCTCCCTAGGCTTATACTTGTCCAATTAGGGTTTTTACCCAATCTTGTGCATTCAATAGGTGTGTTTGTGTCATTGGACGAACATTTAGGTCATTTTCGTCCTCCCTAGTCTTATTCTTGTCCAATTAGGGTTTTAAGCAATCTTGTGCATCCAATAAGTTCATTTGTGTCATTGGATGAACATTTAGGTCATTTTCGTCCTCCCTAGTCTTATTCTTGTGCAATTAGGGTTTTTAACCAATCTTGTGCATCCAATAAGTTCATTTGTGTCATTGGATGAACATTTAGGAAATTTTCGTCCTCCCTAGGCTTATTCTTGTCCAATTATGGTTTTAAACCAATCTTGTGCATCCAATAAGTTCATTTGTGTCATTGGATTAACAGTTAGGTCATTTTCGTCCTCCCTAGGCTTATTCTTGTGCAATTTGGGTTTTTAACCAATCTTGTGCATCCAATCAGTTCATTTGTGTCATTGGATGAACATTTAGGTCATTTTCGTCCTCCCTAGGCTTATTCTTGTCCAATTAGGGTTTTTAACCAATCTTGTGCATCCAATAAGTTCAATTGTATCATTGGATGAACATTTAGGTCATTTTCATCCTCCCTATGCTTATTCTTGTCCAATTAGGGTTTTTAAGCAATCTTGTGCATCCAATAAGTTCATTTGTGTCGTTGGATGAACATTTAGGTCATTTTCGTCCTCCCTAGGCTTATTCTTGTCCAATTAGGGTTTTTAACCAATGTTGTGCATCCAATAAGTTCATTTGTGCATTGGATGAACATTAAGGTCATATTCATCCACCCTAAGCTTATTCTTGTCCAATTAGGGTTTTTAACCAATCTTGTGCATCCAATAAGTTGAACTGTGTCATTGGATGAACATTTAGGTCATTTTCATCCTCCCTAGGCTTATTCTTGTCCAATTAGGGTTTTAAACCAATCTTGTGCATCCAATAAGTTCATTTGTGTCATTGGATGAACATTTAGGTCATTTTCGTCCTCCCTAGGCTTATTCTTGTCCAATTAGGGTTTTTAACCAATCTTGTGCATCCAATAAGTTCAATTGTGTCATTGGATGAACATTTAGGTCATTTTCATCCTCCCTATGCTTATTCTTGTCAAATTAGAGTTTTTAAGCAATCTTGTGCATCCAATAAGTTCATTTGTTTCATTGGATGAACATTTAGGTCATTTTCGTCCTCCCTAGGTTTATTCTTGTCCAATTAGGGTTTTTAACCAATCTTTTGCATTCAATAGGTGTGTTTGTGTCATTGGATGAAAATTTAGGTCATTTTCGTCCTCCCTAGGCTGATTCTAGTCCAATTAGGGTTTTTACCCAATCTTGTGCATTCAATTGGTGTGTTTGTGTCATTGGATGAACATTTAGGTCATTTTCGTCCTCCCTAGGCTTATTCTTGTCCAATTAGGGTTTTTAAGCAATCTTGTGCATCCAATAAGTTCATTTGTGTCATTGGATGAACATTTAGGTCATTTTACTCCTCCCTACGCTTATTCTTGTCCAATTTGGGTTTCTAACCAATCTTGTGCGTCCAATAGGTGTGTTTGTGTCATTGGACGAACATTTAGGTCCTTTTCGTCCTCCCCAGTCTGATTCTTGTCCAATTAGGGTTTTAAGCAATCTTGTGCATCCAAAAAGTTCATTTGTGTCATTGGATGAACATTTAGGTCATTTTCGTCCTCCCTAGACTTATTCTTGTGCAATTAGGGTTTTTAACCAATCTTGTGCATCCAATAAGTTCATTTGTGTCATTGGATGAACATTTAGGAAATTTTCGTCCTCCCTAGGCTTATTCTTGTCCAATTAGGGTTTTAAACCAATCTTGTGCATCCAATAAGTTCATTTGTGTCATTGGATGAACATTTAGGTCACTTTCGTGCTCCTGGGCTTATTCTTGTGCAATTAGGGTTTTTAATCAATCTTGTGCATCCAATCAGTTCATTTGTGTCATTGGATGAACATTTAGGTCATTTTCGTCCTCCCTAAGCTTATTCTTGTCCAAATAGGGTTTTTAAGCAATCTTGTGCATCCAATAAGTTCATTTGTGTCATTGGATGAACATTTAGGTCATTTTCGTCCTCCCTAGGCTTATTCTTGTCCAGTTAGGGTTTTAAACCAATCTTGTGCATCCAATAGGCGTGTTTGTGTCATTGGATGAACATTTAGGTCATTTTCGTCCTCCCTAGGCTTATTCTTCTCCAATTTGGGTTTCTAAGCAATCTTGTGCATCCTATACGTTTATTTGTGTAATTGGATTAACATTTAAGTAATTTTCGTCCTCCCTAGGCTTATTCTTGTGCAATTATGGTTTTTAACCAATCTTGTGCATCCAATAGGTGTGTTTGTCTCATTGGATGAACATTTAGGTCACTTTCATCCTCCCTATGCTTATTGTTGTCCAATTAGAGTTTTTAACCAATCTTGTGCGTCTAATAGGTATGTTTGTGTCATTGGATGAACATTTAGGTCATTTTCGTCCTCCCTAGGCTTATTCTTGTCCAATTAGGGTTTTTAACCAATCTTGTGCATCCAATAGGTGTGTTTGTGTCATTGGATGAACATTTAGGTCATTTTCGTCCTCCCAAGGCTTATTCTTGTCCAATTAGGGTTTTTAACCAATCTTGTGCATCCAATAAGTTCATTTGTGTCATTGGATGAACAATTAGGTCATTTTCGTCCACCCTAAGCTTATTCTTGTCCAATTAGGGTTTTTAACCAATCTTATGCATCCAATAAGTTCATTTGTGTCATTGGATGAACATTTAGGTCATTTTCGTCCTCCCTAGTCTTATTCTTGTCCAATTAGGGTTTTAAGCAATCTTGTGCATCCAATAAGTTCATTTGTGTCATTGGATTAACATTTAGGTCATTTTCGTCCTCCCTAGGCTTATTCTTGTCCAATTAGGGTTTTTAACCAATCAAGTGCATCCAATAGGTGTGTTTGTGTCATTGGATGAACATTTAGGTCATTTTCGTCCTCCCTAGGCTTATTCTTGTCCAATTAGGGTTTTTAACCAATCTTGTGCATCCAATAAGTTCATTTGTGTCATTGGATGAACATTTAGGTCATTTTCGTCCTCCCTAGGCTTATTCTTTTCCAATTAGGGTTTTTAACCAATCTTGTGCATCCAATAAGTTCATTTGTGTCATTGGATGAACATTTAGGTTATTTTCGTCCTCCCTAGGCTTATTCTTGTCCAATTATGGTTTTTAACCAATCTTGTGCATCCAATAAGTTCATTTGTGTCATTGGATTAACATTTAGGTCATTTTCGTCCTCCCTAGGCTTATTCTTGTCCAATTAGGGTTTCTAACCAATCTTGTGCATCCAATAGGTTTGTTTGTGACATTGGATGAACATTTAGGTCATTTTCGTCCTCCCTAGGCTTATTCTTGTCCCATTAGGGTTTTTAACCAATCTTGTGCATCCAATAAGTTCAATTGTGTCATTAGATGAACATTTAGGTCATTTTCATCCTCCCTAGGCTTATTCTTGTCCAATTAGGGTTTTTAACCAATCTTGTGCATCCAATAAGTTCATTTGTGTCATTGGATGAACATTTAGGTCATTTTCGTCCTCCCTAGGCTTATTCTTGTCCAATTAGGGTTTTTAACCAATCTTGTGCATCCAATAAGTTCATTTGTGTCATTGGATGAACATTTAGGTCATTTTCGTCCTCCCTAGTCTTATTCTTGTCCAATTAGGGTTTTTATGCAATATTGTGCATCCAATAGGAATGTATGTGTCATTGGAGGAACATTTAGGTCATTTTCGTCCTCCCTAGGCTTATTCTTGTCCAATTAGGGTTTTTAACCAATCTTGTGCATCCAATAAGTTCATTTGTGTCATTGGATGAACATTTAGGTCATTTTCGTCCTCCCTAGGCTTATTCTTGTACAATTAGGGTTTTTAACCAATCTTGTGCATCCAATAAGTTCATTTGTGTCATCGGATGAACATTTAGGTCATTTTCGTCCTCCCTAGGCTTATTCTTGTCCAATTAGGGGTTTTAGCCAATCTTGTGCAACCAATTAGTTCATATGTCTCATTGGATGAACATTTAGGTCATTTTCGTCCTCCCTAGGCTTATTCTTGTCCAATTAGGGGTTTTAGACAATCTTGTGCAACCAATAAGTTCATTTGTGTCATTGGAGGAACATTTATGACACTTTCGTCCTCCCTAGGCTTATTCTTGTCCAATTAGGATTTTTAACCAATCTTGTGCATCCAATAGGTGTTTGTGTCATTGGAGGAACATTTAAGTCATTTTCGTCCTCCCTAGTCTTATTCTTGTCCAATTAGCGTTTTTATGCAATCTTTTGCATCCAATAGGTGTGTTTGTGTCATTGGACGAACATTTAGGACATTTTCGTCGTCCCTAGGCTTATTCTTGTCCAATTAGGGTTTTTAACCAATCTTGTGCATCCAATAAGTTCATTTGTGTCATTGGATGAACATTTAGGTCATTTTCGTCCTCCCTAGGCTTATTCTTGTCCAATTAGGGTTTTTAACCAATCTTGTGCATCCAATAAGTTCATTTGTGTCATTGGATGAACATTTAGGTCATTTTCGTCCTCCCTAGGCTTATTCTTGTCCAATTAGGGTTTTTAACCAATCTTGTGCATCCAATAAGTTCATTTGTGTCATTGGATGAACATTTAGGTCATTTTCGTCCTCCCTAGGCTTATTCTTGTGCAATTAGGGTTTTCAACCAATCTTGTGCATCCAATAAGTTCATTTGTGTCATTGGACGAACATTTAGGTCATTTTCGTCCTCCCTAGGCTTATTCTTGTCCAATTAGGGTTTTTATGCAATCCTGTGCATCCAATAAGTTCATTTGTGTCATTGGACGAACATTTAGGTCATTTTCGTCCTCCCTAGGCTTATTCTTGTCCAATTAGGGTTTTTAACCAACCTTGTGCATCCAATAAGTTCATTTGTGTCATTGGTTGAACATTTAGGTCATTTTCGTCCTCCCTAGGCTTATTCTTGTCCAATTAGGGTTTTTAACCAACCTTGTGCATCCAATAAGTTCATTTGTGTCATTGGTGGATCATTTAGGTCATTTACGTCCTCCCTAGGCTTATTCTTGTCCAATTAGGGTTTTTAACCAATCTTGTGCATCCAATAAGTATATTTGTGTCATTGGATGAACATTTAGGTCATTTTCGTCCTCCCTAGGCTTATTCTTGTCCAATTAGGGTTTTTAACCAATCTTGTGCATCCAATAAGTTCATTTGTGTCATTGGATGAACATTTAGGTCATTTTCGTCCTCCCTAGGCTTATTCTTGTCCAATTAGGGTTTTTAACCAATCTTGTGCATCCAATAAGTTCATTTGTGTCATTGGATGAACATTTAGGTCATTTTCGTCCTCCCTAGTCTTATTCTTGTCCAATTAGGGTTTTAAGCAATCTTGTGCATCCAATATGTGTGTTTGTGTCATTGGATGAACATTTAGGTCATTTTCGTCTTCCCTATGCTTATTCTTGTCCAATTAGGGTTTTTAACCAATCTTGTGCATCCAATAAGTTCATTTGTGTCATTGGATGAACATTTAGGTCGCTTTTGTCCTCCCTAGTCTTATTCTTGTCCAATTAGGGTTTTTATGCAATCTTGTGCATCCAATAGGTGTGTTTGTGTCATTGGAGGAACATTTAGGTCATTTTCGTCCTCCCTAGGCTTATTCTTGTCCAATTAGGTTTTTAAACCAATCTTGTGCATCCAATAAGTTCATTTGTGTCAATGGATGAACATTTAGGTCATTTTCGTCCTCCCTAGGCTTATTCTTGTCCAATTAGGGTTTTTAACCAATCTTGTGCATCCAATAAGTTCATTTGTGTCATTGGATGAACATTTAGGTCATTTTCGTCCTCCCTAGTCTTATTCTTGTCCAATTAGTGTTTTAAGCAATCTTGTGCATCCAATAAGTTCATTTGTGTCATTGGATGAACATTTAGGTCATTTTCGTCCTCCCTAGGCTTATTCTTTTGCAATTAGGGTTTTTAATCAATCTTGTGCATCCAATAAGTTCATTTGCGTCATTGGATGAACATTTAGGTCATTTTCATCCTCCCTAGGCTTATTCTTGTCCAATTAGTGTTTTAAACCAACCTTGTGCATTTAATAAGGTCATTTGTGTCATTGGATGAACATTTAGGTCAGTTTCGTCCTCCCTAGGCTTATTCTTGTGCAATTAGGGTTTTTAATCAATCTTGTGCATCCAATCAGTTCATTTGTGTCATTGGATGAACATTTAGGTCATTTTCGTCCTCCCTAAGCTTATTCTTGTCCAATTAGGGTTTTTAAGCAATCTTGTGCATCCAATAAGTTCATTTGTGTCATTGGATGAACATTTAGGTCATTTTCGTCCTCCCTAGGCTTATTCTTGTCCAATTTGGGTTTTTAACCAATCTTGTGCATCCAATAGGTGTGTTTGTGTCATTGGATAAACATTTAAGTCATTTTCATCCTCCCTAGGCTTATTCTTGTCCAATTAGGGTTTTTAAGAAATCTTGTGCATCGAATAAGTTCTTTGTGTCATTGGATTAACATTTAAGTCATTTTCGTCCTCCCTGGGCTTATTCTTGTCCAATTAGGGTTTTTAACCAATCTAGTGCATCCTATAAGTTCATTTGTGTCATTGGATGAACATTTAGGTCATTTTCGTCCTCCCTAGGCTTATTCTTGTCCAATTAGGGTTTTTAAGAAATCTTGTGCATCCAATAAGTTCTTTGTGTCATTGGATTAACATTTAATGAAATTTTCGTCCTCCCTGGGCTTATTCTTGTCCAATTAGGGTTTTTAACCAATCTTGTGCATCCTATAAGTTCATTTGTGTCATTGGATGAACATTTAGGTCATTTTCGTCCTCCCTAGGCTTATTCTTGTCCAATTAGGGTTTCTAAGCAATCTTGTGCATCCAATAAGTTCATTTGTGTCATTGGATTAACATTTATGTCATTTTCGTCCTCCCTAGGCTTATTCTTGTGCAATTATGGTTTTTAACCAATCTTGTGCATCCAATACGTGTGTTTGTGTCATTGGATGAACATTTAGGTCACTTTCATCCTCCCTAGGCTTATTGTTGTCCAATTAGAGTTTTTAACCAATCTTGTGCATCTAATAGGTGTGTTTGTGTCATTGGATGAACATTTAGGTCATTTTCGTCCTCCCTAGGCTTATTCTAGTCCAATTAGGGTTTTTAACAAATCTTATGCATCCAATAGGTGTGTTTGTGTCATTGGATGAACATTTAAGTCATTTTCGTTCTCCCTAGTCTTATTCTTGTCCAATTAGGGTTTTTACCCAATCTTGTGCAATCAATAGGTGTGTTTGTGTCATTGGATGAACATTTAGGCCATTTTCGTCCTCCCTAGGCTTATTCTTGTCCAATTAGGGTTTTTAAGCAATCTTGTGCATCCAATAAGTTCATTTGTGTCATTGGATGAACATTTAGGTCATTTTAGTCCTCCCTACGCTTATTCTTGTCCAAGTTGGGTTTCTAACCAATCTTGTGCATCCAATAGGTGTTTTTGTGTCATTGGACGAACATTTAGGTCATTTTCGTCCTCCCTAGTCTTATTCTTGTCCAATTAGGGTTTTAAGCAATCTTGTGCATCCAATAAGTTCATTTGTGTCATTGGATGAACATTTAGGTCATTTTCGTCCTCCCTAGACTTATTCTTGTGCAATTAGGGTTTTTAACCAATCTTGTGCATCCAATAAGTTCATTTGTGTCATTGGAAGAACATTTAGGAAATTTTCGTCCTCCCTAGGCTTATTCTTGTCCAATTAGGGTTTTAAACCAATCTTGTGCATCCAATAAGTTCATTTGTGTCATTGGATGAACAGTTAGGTCATTTTCGTCCTCCCTAGGCTTATTCTTGTGCAATTAGGGTTTTTAACCAATCTTGTGCATCCAATCAGTTCATTTGTGTCATTGGATGAACATTTAGGTCATTTTCGTCCTCCCTAAGCTTATTCTTGTCCAATTAGGGTTTTAAAGCAATCTTGTGCATCCAATAAGTTCATTTTCGTCCTTCCTAGACTTATTCTTGTCCAATTTGGGTTTCTAACCAATCTTGTGCATCCAATAGGTGTGTTTGTGTCATTGGATGAACATTTAAGTCATTTTCGTCCTCCCTAGGCTTATTCTTGTCCAATTAGGGTTTTTAAGAAATCTTGTGCATCCAATAAGTTCTTTGTGTCATTGGATTAACATTTAAGTCATTTTCGTCCTCCCTGGGCTTATTCTTGTCCAATTAGGGTTTTTAACAAATCTTGTGCATCCTATAAGTTCATTTGTGTCATTGGACGAACATTTAGGTCATTTTCGTCCTCCCTAGGCTTATTCTTGTCCAATTAGGGTTTCTAACCAATCTTGTGCATCCAATAGGTGTGTTTGTGTCATTGGACGAACATTTAGGTCATTTTCGTCCTCCCTAGGCTTATTCTTGTCCAATTAGGGTTTTTAACCAATGTTGTGCATCCAATAAGTTCATTTGTGCATTGGATGAACATTAAGGTCATTTTCATCCACCCTAGGCTTATTCTTGTCCAATTAGGGTTTTTAACCAATCTTGTGCATTCAATAGGTGTGTTTGTGTCATTGGATGAACATTTAGGTCATTTTCTTCCTCCCTAGGCTGATTCTAGTCCAATTAGGGTTTTTAACCAATCTTGTGCATCTAATAGGTGTGTTTGTGTCATTGGATGCACATTTAGGTCGTTTTCGTCCTCCCTAGGTTTATTCTTGCCCAATTAGGGTTTTAAACCAATCTTGTGCATCCAATAAGTTCAATTGTGTCATTGGATGAAAAATTAGATCATTTTCTTCCTCCCTAGGCTTATTCTTGTCCAGTTAGGGTTTTTAACCAATCTTGTGGATCCAATAGACGTGTTTGTGTCATTGGATGAACATTTAGGTCATTTTCGTCCTCCCTAGGCTTATTCTTGTCCAATTAGGGTTTCTAAGCAATCTTGTGCATCCAATAACTTCATTTGTGTCATTGGATTAACATTTAAGTCATTTTCGTCCTCCCTAGGCTAATTCTTGTGCAATTATGGTTTTTAACCAATCTTGTGCATCCAATAAGTGTGTTTGTGTCATTGGATGAACATTTAGGTCACTTTCATCCTCCCTAGGCTTATTGTTGTCCAATTAGAGTTTTTAACCAATCTTGTGCATCTAATAGGTGTGTTTGTGTCATTGGATGAACATTTAGGTCATTTTCGTCCTCCCTAGGCTTATTCTAGTCCAATTAGGGGTTTTAACCAATCTTGTGCATCCAATAGGTGTGTTTGTGTCATTGGATGAACATTTAAGTCATTTTCGTCCTCCCTAGGCTTATTCTTGTCCAATTAGGGTTTTTAAGCAATCTTGTCCATCCAATAACTTCATTTGTGTCATTGGATTAACATTTAAGTCATTTTCGTTCTCCCTAGGCTTATTCTTGTCCAATTAGTGTTTTTAACCAATCTTGTGCATTCAATAGGTGTGTTTGTGTCATTGGATGAACATTTAGGTCATTTTCGGCCTCCCTAGGCTTATTCTTGTCCAATTAGGGTTTTTTAAGCAATCTTGTGCATCCAATAAGTTCATTTGTGTCATTGGATGAACATTTAGGTCATTTTAGTCCTCCCTACGCTTATTCTTGTCCAATTTGGGTTTCTAACCAATCTTGTCCATCCAATAGGTGTGTTTTTTGCATTGGATGAATATTTAGGTCATTTTCGTATTCCCTAGTCTTATTCTTGTCCAATTAGGGTTTTAAGCAATTTTGTGCATCCAATAAGTTCATTTGTGTCATTGGATGAACATTTAGGTCAGTTTGGTCCTCCCTAGACTTATTCTTGTGCAATTAGGGTTTTTAATCAATCTTGTGCATCCAATAAGTTCATTTGTGTCATTGGATGAACATTTAGGTCATTTTCGTCCTCCTTAGGCTTATTCATGACCAATTAGGGTTTTAAACCAATCTTGTACATCCAATAAGTTCATTTGTGTCATTGGATGAACATTTAGGTCATTTTCGTCCTCCCTAGGCTTATTCTTGTCCAATTAGGGATTTTAACTAATCTTGTGCATCCAATAGGTGTGTTTGTGTCATTGGATGAACATTTAAGTCATTTTCGTCCTCCCTAGGCTTATTCTTGTCCAATTAGGGTTTTTATGAAATCTTGTGCATCCAATAA
>JBBPBR010000804.1:235882-285725 GCA_037974775.1 Cicer pinnatifidum
CAATTTTGTGCATCCAATAAGTTCATTTGTGTCATTGGATGAACATTTAGGTCAGTTTGGTCCTCCCTAGACTTATTCTTGTGCAATTAGGGTTTTTAATCAATCTTGTGCATCCAATAAGTTCATTTGTGTCATTGGATGAACATTTAGGTCATTTTCGTCCTCCTTAGGCTTATTCATGACCAATTAGGGTTTTAAACCAATCTTGTACATCCAATAAGTTCATTTGTGTCATTGGATGAACATTTAGGTCATTTTCGTCCTCCCTAGGCTTATTCTTGTCCAATTAGGGATTTTAACTAATCTTGTGCATCCAATAGGTGTGTTTGTGTCATTGGATGAACATTTAAGTCATTTTCGTCCTCCCTAGGCTTATTCTTGTCCAATTAGGGTTTTTATGAAATCTTGTGCATCCAATAAGTTCTATGTGTCATTGGATTAACATTTAAGTCATTTTCGTCCTCCTTGGGCTTATTCTTGTCCAATTAGGGATTTTAACCAATCTTGTGCATCCTATAAGTTCATTTGTGTCATTGGATGAACATTTAGGTCATTTTCGTCCTCCCTAGGCTTATTCTTGTCCAATTAGGGTTTCTAACCAATCTTGTGCATCCAATAGGTGTGTTTGTGTCATTGGACGAACATTTCAGTCATTTTCGTCCTCCCTAGGCTTATTCTTGTCCAATTAGGGTTTTTAACCAATGTTGTCCATCCAATAAGTTCATTTGTGCATTGGATGAACATTAAGGTCATTTTCATCCACCCTAGGCTTATTCTTGTCCAATTAGGGTTTTTAACCAATCTTGTGCATCCAATAAGTTCAATTGGGTCATTGGATGAACATTTAGGTCATTTTCATCCTGTCTAGGCTTATTCTTGTCCAATTAGGGTTTTAAAGCAATCTTGTGCATCCAATAAGTTCATTTGTGTCATTGGATGAACATTTAGGTCATTTTCGTCCTCCCTAGGCTTATTCTTGTCCAATTAGGGTTAACCAATCTTGTCCATCCAATAGGTGTGTTTGTGTCATTGGATGAACATTTAGGTCATTTTCGTCCTCCCTAGTCTTATTCTTGTCCAATTAGGGTTTTAAGCAATCTTGTGCATCCAATAAGTTCATTTGTGTCATTGAATGAACATTTAGGTCATTTTCGTCCTCCCTAGGCTTATTCTTGTGCAATTAGGATTTTTAATCAATCTTGTGCATCCAATAAGTTCATTTGTGTCATTGGATGAACATTTAGGTCATTTTCGTCCTCCCAAGGCTTATTCTTGTCCAATTAGGGTTTCTAACCATTCTTGTGCATCCAATAAGTTCATTTGTGTCATTGGATGAACATTTAGGTCATTTTTGTCCTCCCTAGGCTTATTCTTTTCCAATTAGGGTTTTTAAGCAATCTTGTGCATCCAATAAGTTCATTTGTGTCATTGGATGAACATTTAGGTCATTTTCGTCCTCCCTAGGCTTATTCTTGTCCAATTAGGGTTTCTAACCAATCTTGTGCATTCAATAGGTGTATTTGGGTCATTGGATGAATATCTAGGTCATTTTCGTCCTCCCTAGGCTTATTCTTGTCCAATTAGGGTTTTTAAGCAATCTTGTGCATCCAATAAGTTCATTTGTGTCATTGGATGAACATTTAGATCATTTTCGACCTCCCTAGGCTTATTCTTGTCCAATTAGGGTTTTTAACCAATCTTGTGCATCCAATAAGTTCATTTGTGTCATTGGATGAACATTTAGGTCATTTTCGTCCTCCCTAGGCTTATTCTTGTCCAATTAGGGTTTTTAACCAATCTTGTGCATCCAATAAGTTCATTTGTGTCATTGGATGAACATTTAGGTCATTTTCGTCCTCCCTAGGCTTATTCTTGTCCAATTAGGGTTTTTAACCAATCTTGTGCATCCAATAAGTTCATTTGTGTCATTGGTTGAACATTTAGGTCATTTTCGTCCTCCCTAGGCTTATTCTTGTCCAATTAGGGTTTTTAACCATCCTTGTGCATCCAATAAGTTCATTTGTGTCATTGGTGGAACATTTAGGTCATTTACGTCCTCCCTAGTCTTATTCTTGTCCAATTAGGGTTTTTATGCAATCTTGTGCATCCAATAGGTGTGTTTGTGTCATTGGACGAACGTTTAGGTCATTTTCGTCCTCCCTAGGCTTATTCTTGTCCAATTAGGGTTTTTAAACAATCTTGTGCATCCAATAAGTTCATTTGTGTCATTGGATGAACATTTAGGTCATTTTCGTCATCCCTAGTCTTATTCTTGTCCAATTAGGGTTTTAAGCAATCTTGTGCATCCAATATGTGTGTTTGTGTCATTGGATGAACATTTAGGTCATTTTCGTCCTCCCTATGCTTATTCTTGTCCAATTAGGGTTTTTAACCAATCTTGTGCATCCAATAAGTTCATTTGTGTCATTGGATGAACATTTAGGTCATTTTCGTCCTCCCTAGGCTTATTCTTGTCCAATTAGGGTTTTTAACCAATCTTGTGCATCCAATACATTCATTTGTGTCATTGGATGAACATTTAGGTCATTTTCGTCCTCCCTAAGCTTATTCTTGTCCAATTATGGTTTTTAACCAATCTTCTGCATCCAATAAGTTCATTTGTGTCATTGGATGAACATTTAGGTCATTTTCGTCCTCCCTAGGCTTATTCTTGTCCAATTAGGGTTTTTAACCAATCTTGTGCATCCAATAAGTTCATTTGTGTCATTGGATGCACATTTAGGTCATTTTCGTCCTCCCTAGTCTTATTCTTGTCCAATTAGCATTTCAAGCAATCTTGTGCATCCAATATGTGTGTTTGTGTCATTGGATGAACATTTAGGTCATTTTCGTCCTCCCTAGTCTTATTCTTGTCCTATTAGGATTTTTATGCAATCTTGTGCATCCAATAGGTGTGTTTCTGTCATTGGACGAACATTTAGGTCATTTTCGCCCTCCCTAGGCTTATTCTTGTCCAATTTGGGTTTTTAACCAATCTTGTGCATCCAATAAGTTCATTTGTGTCATTGGATGAACATTTAGGTCATTTTCGTCCTCCCTAGGCTTATTCTTGTCCAATTAGGGTTTTTAACCAATCTTGTGCATCCAATAAGTTCATTTGTGTCATTGGATTCACATTTAGGTCATTTTCGTCCTCCCTAGGCTTATTCTTGTCCAATTAGGGTTTTTAACCAATCTTGTGCATCCAATAGGTGTGTTTGTGTCATTGGATGATCAATTAGGTCATTTTCGTCGTCCCTAGGCATATTCTTGTCCAACTAGGGTTTTTAACCAAACTTGTGCATCCAATAGGTGTGTTTGTGTCATTGGATTATCAATTAGGTCATTTTCGTCCTCCTTAGGCTTATTCTTGTCCAATTAGGGTTTTTAATCAATCTTGTGCATCCAATAGGTGTGTTTGTGTCATTGGATGATCAATTAGGTCATTTTCGTCCTCCCTAGGCTTATTCTTGTCCAATTAGGGTTTTTAACCAATCTTGTGCATCCAATAAGTTCATTTGTGTCATTGGATTAACATTTAGGTCATTTTCGTTCTCCCTAGGCATATTCTTGTCCAATTAGGGTTTTTAACCAATCTTCTGCATCCAATAGGTGTGTTTGTGGCATTGGATGTTCAATTTAGGTCATTTTCGTTCTCCCTAGGCATATTCTTGTCCAACTAGGGTTTTTAACCAAACTTGTGCATCCAATAGGTGTGTTTGTGTCATTGGATTATCAATTAGGTCATTTTCGTCCTCCTTAGGCTTATTCTTGTCCAATTAGGGTTTTTAATCAATCTTGTGCATCCAATAGGTGTGTTTGTGTCATTGGATGATCAATTAGGTCATTTTCGTCCTCCCTAGGCTTATTCTTGTCCAATTAGGGTTTTTAACCAATCTTGTGCATCCAATAAGTTCATTTGTGTCATTGGATTAACATTTAGGTCATATCTGTCCTCCCTAGGTATATTCTTGTCCATTTAGGGTTTTTAACTAATCTTGTGCATCCAATAGGTGTGTTTGTGTCATTGGATGATCAATTAGGTCATTTTCGTCCTCCCTAGGCTTATTCTTGTCCAATTAGGGTTTTTAACCAATCTTGTGCATCCAATAAGTTGATTTGTGTTATTGGATGATCAATTAGGTCATTTTCGTCCTCCCTAGGCATATTCTTGTCCAACTAGGGTTTTTAACCAATCTTGTGCATCCAATAGGTGTGTTTGTGTCATTGGATGATCAATTAGGTCATTTTCGTCCTCCCTAGGCTTATTCTTGTCCAATTAGGGTTTTTAACCAATCTTGTGCATCCAATAAGTTGAGTTGTGTCATTGGATTAACATTTAGGTCATTTTTGCCTCCCTAGGCTTATTCTTGTCCAATTAGGGTTTTTAACCAATCTTGTGCATCCAATAGGTGTGTTTGTGTCATTGGATGATCAATTAGGTCATTTTCGTCCTCCCTAGGCTTATTCTTGTCCAATTAGGGTTTTTAACCAATCTTGTGCATCCAATAAGTTGAGTTGTGTCATTGGATTAACATTTAGGTCATTTCCAACCTCCCTAGGCTTATTCTTATCCAATTAGGGTTTTTAACCAATCTTGTGCATCCAATAAGTTCATTTGTGTCATTGGATTAACATTTAGGTCATTTTCGTCCTCCCTAGGCATATTCTTGTCCAATTAGGGTTTTTAACCAATCTTGTGCATCCAATAGGTGTATTTGTGTCATTGGACGAACATTTAGGTCATTTTCGTCCTCCCTAGGCTTATTCTTGTCCAATTAGGGTTTTTAACCAATCTTGTGCATCCAATAAGTTCATTTGTGTCATTGGATGAACATTTAGGTCATTTTCGTCCTCCCTAGGCTTATTCTTGTCCAATTAGGGTTTTTAACCAATCTTGTGCATCCAATAAGTTCATTTGTGTCATTGGATGATCATTTAGGTCATTTTCGTCCTCCCTAGTCTTATTCTTGTCCAATTAGGGTTTTAAGCAATCTTGTGCATCCAATATGTGTGTTTGTGTCATTGGATGAACATTTATGTCATGTTCTGCCTCCCTATGCTTATTCTTGTCCAATTAGGGTTTTTAACCAATCTTGTGCATCCAATAAGTTCATTTGTGTCATTGGATGAACATTTAGGTCATTTTCGTCCTCCCTAGGCTTATTCTTGTCCAATTAGGGTTTTTAACCAATCTTGTGCATCCAATAAGTTCATTTGTGTCATTGGATGAACATTTAGGTCATTTTCGTCCTCCCTAGGCTTATTCTTGTCCAATTAGGGTTTTTAAGCAATCTTGTGCATCCAATAGGTGTGTTTGTCTCATTGGATGAACATTTAGGTCACTTTCATCCTCCCTAGGCTTATTGTTGTCCAATTATAGTTTTTAACCAATCTTGTGCGTCTAATAGGTTTGTTTGTGTCATTTGATGAACATTTATGTCATTTTCGTCCTCCCTAGGCTTATTCTAGTCCAATAAGGGTTTTTAACCAATCTTGTGCATCCAATAGGTGTGTTTGTTTCATTGGATGAACATTTAAGTCATTTTCGTCCTCCCTTGGCTTATTCTTGTGCAATTAGGGTTTTTAATCAATCTTGTGCATCCAATCAGTTCAATTGTGTCATTGGATGAACATTTAGGTCATTTTCGTCCTCCCTAAGCTTATTCTTGTCCAATTAGGGTTTTTAAGCAATCTTGTGCATCCAATAAGTTCATTTGTGTCATTGGATGAACATTTAGGTCACTTTCGTCCTCCCTAGGCTTATTCTTGTCCAATTTGGGTTTCTAACCAATCTTGTGCATCCAATAGGTGTGTTTGTGTCATTGGATGAACATTTAAGTCATTTTCGTCCTCCCTAGGCTTATTCTTGTCCAATTAGGGTTTTTAAAAAATCATGCGCATCCAATAAGTTCTTTGTGTCGTTGGATTAACATTTAAGTCATTTTCGTCCTCCCTGGGCTTATTCTTGTCCAATTAGGGTTTTTAACCAATCTTGTGCATCCTATAAGTTCATTTGTGTCATTGGACGAACATTTGGTCATTTTCGTCCACCCTAGGCTTATTCTTGTTCAATTAGGGTTTTTAACCAATGTTGTGCATCCAATAAGTTCATTTGTGCATTGGATGAACAGTAAGGTCATTTTCATCCACGCTAGGCTTATTTTTGTCCAATTAGGGTTTTTAACCAATCTTGTGCATCCAATAAGTTCAATTGTGTCATTGGATGAACATTTAGGTCATTTTCGTCCTCCCTAGTCTTATTCTTGTCCAATTAGGGTTTTTTTAAGCAATCTTGTGCATCCAATAAGTTCATTTGTGTCATTGGATGAACATTTAGGTCATTTTAGTCCTCCCTACGCTTATTCTTGTCCAATTTGGGTTTCTAACCAATCTTGTGCATCCAATAGGTGTGTTTGTGTCATTGGATGAATATTTAGGTCATTTTCGTCCTCCCTAGTCTTATTCTTGTCCAATTAGGGTTTTAAGCAATTTTGTGCATGCAATAAGTTCATTTGTGTCATTGGATCAACATTTAGGTCATTTTCGTCCTCCCTAGACTTATTTTTGTGCAATTAGGGTTTTTAATCAATCTTGTGCATCCAATAAGTTCATTTGTGTCATTGGATCAACATTTAGGTCATTTTCGTCCTCCCTAGACTTATTCTTGTGCAATTAGGGTTTTTAATCAATCTTGTGCATCCAATAAGTTCATTTGTGTCATTTGATGAACAATTAGGTCATTTTCGTCCTCCCTAGGCTTATTCTTGTCCAATTAGGGTTTTTAATCAATCTTGTGCATCCAATCAGTTCATTTGTGTCATTGGATGAACATTTAGGTCATTTTCGTCCTACCTAAGCTTGTTCTTGGCCAATTAGGGTTTTTAAGCAATCTTGTGCATCCAATAAGTTCATTTGTGTCATTGGATGAACATTTAGGTCATTTTCGTCCTCCCTAGGCTTATTCTTGTCCAATTTGGGTTTCTAACCAATCTTGTGCATCCAATAGGTGTGTTTGTGTCATTGGATGAACATTTAAGTCATTTTCGTCCTCCCTAGGCTTATTCTTGTCCAATTAGGGTTTTTAAGAAATCTTGTGCATCCAATAAGTTCTTTGTGTCATTGGATTAACATTTAAGTCATTTTCGTCCTCCCTGGGCTTATTCTTGTCCAATTAGGGTTTTTAACCAATCTTGTGCATCCAATAAGTTCATTTGTGTCATTGGATGAACATTTAGGTCATTTTCGTCCTCCCTAGGCTTATTCTTGTCCAATTAGGGTTTTTAACCAATCTTGTGCATCCAATAGGTGTGTTTGTGTCATTGGATGAACATTTAGGTCATTTTCGTCCTCCCTCGGCTTATTCTTGTCCAATTAGGGTTTTTTACCAATCTTGTGCATCCAATAAGTTCATTTGTGTCATTGGATTAACATTTAGGTCATTTTCGTCCTTCCTAGGCTTATTCTTGTCCAATTACGGTTTCTAACCAATCTTGTGCATCAAATAGGTGTGTTTGTGTCATTGGATGAACATTTAGGTCATTTTCGTCCTCCCTAGGCTTATTCTTGTCCAATTAGGGTTTTTAACCAATCTTGTGCATCCAATAAGTTCATTTGTGTCATTGGATGAACATTTAGGTCATTTTCGTCCTCCCTAGGCTTATTCTTGTCCAATTAGGGTTTTTAACCAATCTTGTGCATCCAATAAGTTCATTTGTGTCATTGGACGAACATTTAGGTCATTTTTGTCCTCCCTATGCTTATTCTTGTCCAATTAGGGTTTTTATGCAATCTTGTGCATCCAATAGGTGTGTTTGTGTCATTGGACGAACATTTAGTTCATTTTTGTCCTCCCTAGTCTTATTCTTGTCCAATTAGGGTTTTTATGCAATCTAGTGCATCCAGTAGGTGTGTTTGTGTCATTGGAAGAACATTTAGGTCATTTTCGTCCTCCCTAGGCTTATTCTTGTCCAATTAGGGTTTTTAACCAATCTTGTGCATCCAATAAGTTCATTTGTGTCATTGGATGAACATTTAGGTCATTTTCGTCCTCCCTAGGCTTATTCTTGTCCAATTAGGGTTTTTAACCAATCTTGTGCATCCAATAAGTTCATTTGTGTCATTGGATGAACATTTAGGTCATTTTCGTCCTCCCTAGGCTTATTCTTGTCCAATTAGGGTTTTCACCCAATCTTGTGCATCCAATAAGTTCATTTGTGTCATTGGATGAACATTTAGGTCATTTTCGTCCTCCCTAGGCTTATTCTTGTCCAATTAGGGTTTTTAACCAATCTTGTGCATCCAATAAGTTCATTTGTGTCATTGGATGAACATTTAGGTCATTTTCGTCCTCCCTAGGCTTATTCTTGTCCAATTAGGGTTTTTAACCAATCTTGTGCATCCAATAAGTTCATTTGTGTCATTGGATGAACATTTAGGTCATTTTCGTCCTCCCTATGCTTATTCTTGTCCAATTAGGGTTTTTAACCAACCTTGTGCATCCAATTAGTTCATTTGTGTCATTAGAGGAACATTTAGGTTATTTTCGTCCTCCCTAGTCTTATTCTTGTCCAATTAGGGTTTTTATGCAATCTTGTGCATCCAATAGGTGTGTTTGTGTCATTGGAGGAACATTTAGGTCATTTTCGTCCTCCCTAGGCTTATTCTTGTCTAATTAGGGTTTTTGACCAATCTTGTGCATCCAATAAGTTCATTTGTGTCATTGGATGAACATTTAGGTCATTTTCGTCCTCCCTAGGCTTATTCTTGTCCAATTAGGGTTTTTAACCAATCTTGTGCATCCAATAAGTTCATTTGTGTCATTGGATGAACATTTAGGTCATTTTCGTCCTCCATATGCTTATTCTTGTCCAATTAGGGGTTTTATGCAATCTTGTGCATCCAATAGGTGTGTTTGTGTCATTGGAGGAACATTTAGGTCATTTTCGTCCTCCCTAGTCTTATTCTTGTCCAATTAGGGTTTTTATGCAATCTTGTGCATCCAATAGGTGTGTTTGTGTCATTGGAGGAACATTTAGGTCATTTTCGTCCTCCCTAGGCTTATTCTTGTCTAATTAGGGTTTTCAACCAATCTTGTGCATCCAATAAGTTCATTTGTGTCATTGGATGAACATTTAGGTCATTTTCGTCCTCCCTAGGCTTATTCTTGTCCAATTAGGGTTTTTAACCAATCTTGTGCATCCAATAAGTTCATTTTTGTCATTGGATGAACATTTAGGTCATTTTCGTCCTCCCTAGTCTTATTCTTGTCCAATTAGGGTTTTTATGCAATCTTGTGCATCCAATAAGTGTGTTTGTGTCATTGGAGGAACATTTAGGTCATTTTCGTCCTCCCTAGTCTTGTTTTTGTCCAATTAAGGATTTTATGCAATCTTGTGCATCCAATAGGTCTGTTTATGTCATTGGACGAACATTTAGGTCATTTTCGTCCTCCCTAGGCTTATTCTTGTCCAATTAGGGTTTTTAACCAATCTTGTGCATCCAATAAGTTCATTTGTGTCATTGGATGAACATTTAGGTCATTTTCGTCCTCCCTAGGCTTATTCTTGTCCAATTAGGGTTTTTAACCAATCTTGTGCATCCAATAAGTTCATTTGTGTCATTGGATGAACATTTAGGTCATTTTCGTCCTCCATAGTCTTATTCTTGTCTAATTAGGGTTTTAAGCAATCTTGTGCATCCAATATGTGTGTTTGTATCATTGGACGAACATTTAGGTCATTTGCGTCCTCCCTAGGCTTATTCTTGTCCAATTAGGGTTTTTAACCAATCTTGTGCATCCAATAAGTTCATTTGTGTCATTGGATGAACATTTAGGTCATTTTCGTCCTCCCTAGGCTTATTCTTGTCCAATTAGGGTTTTTAACCAATCTTGTGCGTCCAATAAGTTCATTTGTGTCACTGGATGAACATTTAGGTCATTTTCGTCCTCCCTAGGCTTATTTTTGTCCAATTAGGGTTTTTATGCAAACTGTGCATCCAATAGGTGTGTTTGTGTCATTGGACGAACATTTAGGTCATTTTCGTCCTCCCTAGGCTTATTCTTGTCCAATTAGGGTTTTTATGCAATCTTGTGCATCCAATAGGTGTGTTTGTGTCATTGGACGAACATTTAGGTCATTTTCGTCCTCCCTAGGCTTATTCTTGTCCAATTAGGGTTTTTAACCAACCTTGTGCATCCAATAAGTTCATTTGTGTCATTCGTTGAACATTTAGGTCATTTTCGTCCTCCCTAGGCTTATTCTTGTCCAATTAGGGATTTTAACCAACCTTGTGCATCCAGTAAATTCATTTGTGTCATTGGTGGAACATTTAGGTCATTTACGTCCTCCCTAGTCTTATTCTTGTCCAATTAGGGTTTTTATGCAATCTTGTGCATCCAATAGGTGTGTTTGTGTCATTGGATGAACATTTAGGTCATTTTCGTCCTCCCTAGGCTTATTCTTGTCCAATTAGGGTTTTTATGCAATCTTGTGCATCCAATATGTGTGTTTGTGTCATTGGAAGAACATTTAGGTCATTTTCGTCCTCCCTATGCTTATTCTTGTCCAATTAGGGTTTTTAACCAATCTTGTGCATACAATAAGTTTATTTGTGTCATTGGATGAACATTTAGGTCATTTTCGTCCTCCCTAGTCTTATTCTTGTCCAATTAGGGTTTTTATGCAATGTTGTGCATCCAATGGGTGTGTTTGTGTCATTGGAGGAACATTTAGGTCATTTTCGTCCTCCCTAGTCTTATTCTTGTCCAATTAGGGTTTTTATGCAATCTTGTGCATCCAATAGGTGTGTTTGTGTCATTGGACGAACATTTGGGTCATTTTCGTCCTCCCTAGGCTTATTGGTGTCCAATTAGGGTTTTTAACCAATCTTGTGCATCCAATAAGTTCATTTGTGTCATTGGATGAACATTTAGGTCATTTTCGTCCTCCCTAGGCTTATTCTTGTCCAATTAGGGTTTTTAACCAATCTTGTGCATCCAATAAGTTCATTTGTGTCATTGGATGAACATTTAGGTCATTTTCGTCCTCCCTAGGCTTATTCTTGTCCAATTAGGGTTTTTAACCAATCTTGTGCATCCAATAAGTTCATTTGTGTCATTGGATGAACATTTAGGTCATTTTCGTCTACCCTATGCTTATTCTTGTCCAATTAGGGTTTTTAACCAATCTTGTGCATCCAATAGGTGTGTTTGTGTCATTGGATGAACATTTAGGTCATTTTCGTCCTCCCTAGTCTTATTCTTGTCCAATTAGGGTTTTTAAGCAATCTTGTGCATCCAATAAGTTCATTTGTGTCATTGGATGAACATTTAGGTCATTTTCGTCCTCCCTAGGCTTATTCTTGTCCAATTTGGGTTTCTAACCAATCTTGTGCATCCAATAGGTGTGTTTGTGTCATTGGATGAACATTTAAGTCATTTTCGTCCTCCCTAGGCTTATTCTTGTCCAATTAGGGTTTTTAAGAAATCTTGTGCATCCAATAAGTTCTTTGTGTCATTGGATTAACATTTAAGTCATTTTCGTCCTCCCTGGGCTTATTCTTGTCCAATTAGGGTTTTTAACCAATCTTGTGCATCCTATAAGTTCATTTGTGTCATTGGATGATCATTTAGGTCATTTTCGTCCTCCCTAGGCTTATTCTTGTCCAATTAGGGTTTTTAACCAATCTTGTGCATTCAATAGGTGTGTTTGTGTCATTGGATGAACATTTAGGTCATTTTCGTCCTCCCTAGGCTTATTCTTGTCCAATTAGGGTTTTTGAAGCAATCTTGTGCATCCAATAAGTTCATTTGTGTCATTGGATGAACATTTAGGTCATTTTAGTCCTCCCTACGCTTATTCTTGTCCAATTTGGGTTTCTAACCAATCTTGTGCATCCAATAGGTGTGTTTGTGTCATTGGATGAATATTTAGGTCATTTTCGTCCTCCCTAGTCTTATTCTTGTCCAATTAGGGTTTTAAGCAATTTTGTGCATCCAATAAGTTCATTTGTGTCATTGGTTGAACATTTAGGTCATTTTCGTCCTCCCTAGACTTATTCTTGTGCAATTAGGGTTTTTAATCAATCTTGTGCATCCAATAAGTTCATTTGTGTCATTGGATGAACATTTAGGTCATTTTCATCCTCCCTAGGCTTATTCTTGTCCATTTAGGGTTTTAAACCAATCTTGTGCATCCAATAAGTTCATTTGTGTCATTGGATGAACATTTAGGTCGTTTTCGTCCTCCCTAGGCTTATTCTTGTGCAATTAGGGTTTTTAATCAATCTTGTGCATCCAATCAGTTCAATTGTGTCATTGGATGAACATTTAGGTCATTTTCGGCCTACCTAAGCTTATTCTTGTCCAATTAGGGTTTTTAAGCAATCTTGTGCATCCAATAAGTTCATTTGTGTCATTGGATGAACATTTAGGTCATTTTCGTCCTCCCTAGGCTTATTCTTGTCCAATTTGGGTTTCTAACCAATCTTGTGCATCCAATAGGTGTGTTTGTGTCATTGGATGAACATTTAAGTCATTTTCGTCCTCCCTAGGCTTATTCTTGTCCAATTAGGGTTTTTAAGAAATCTTGTGCATCCAATAAGTTCTTTGTGTCATTGGATTAACATTTAAGTCATTTTCGTCCTTCCTGGGCTTATTCTTGTCCAATTAGGGATTTTAACCAATCTTGTGCATCCGTTAAGTTCATTTGTGTCATTGGATGAACTTTTAGGTCATTTTCGTCCTCCCTAGGCTTATTCTTGTCCAATTAGGGTTTCTAACCAATCTTGTGCATCCAATAGGTGTGTTTGTGTCATTGGACGAACATTTCGGTCATTTTCGTCCTCCCTAGGCTTATTCTTGTCCAATTAGGGTTTTTAACCAATGTTGTGCATCCAATAAGTTCATTTGTGCATTGGATGAACATTAAGGTCATTTTCATCCACCCTAGGCTTATTCTTGTCTAATTAGGGTTTTTAACCAATCTTGTGCATCCAATAAGTTAAATTGTGTCATTGGATGAACATTTAGGTCATTTTCATCCTCCCTAGGCTTATTCTTGTCCAATTAGGGTTTTTAAGCTATCTTGTGCATCCAATAAGTTCATTTGTGTCATTGGATGAACATTTTGGTCATTTTCGTCCTCCCTAGGCTTATTCTTGTCCAATTAGGGTTTCTAACCAATCTTGTCCATCCAATAGGTGTGTTTGTGTCATTGGATGAACATTTAGGTCATTTTCGTCCTCCTTAGGCTTATTCTTGTCCAGTTAGGGTTTTTCACCAATCTTGTGCATCCAATAGGCGTGTTTGTGTCATTGGATGAACATTTAGGTTAATTTCGTCCTCCCTAGGCTTACTCTTCTCCAATTAGGGTTTCTAAGCAATCTTGTGCATCCAATACGTTCATTTGTGTCATTGGATTAACATTTAAGTCATTTTCGTCCTCCCTAGGCTTATTCTTGTGCAATTATGGTTTTTAACCAATCTTGTGCATCCAATAGGTGTGTTTATCTCATTGGATGAACATTTAGGTCACTGTCATCCTCCCTAGGCTTATTGTTGTCCAATTAGAGTTTTTAACCAATCTTGTCCGTCTAATAGGTATGTTTGTGTCATTTGATGAACATTTAGGTCATTTTCGTCCTCCCTAGGCTTATACTAGTCCAATTAGGGTTTTTAACCAATCTTGTGCATCCAATAGGTGTGTTTGTGTCATTGGATGAACATTTAAGTCATTTTCGTCCTCCCTAGGCTTATTCTTGTGCAATTAGGGTTTTTAATCAATCTTGTGCATCCAATCAGTTCATTTGTGTCATTGGATGAACATTTAGGTCATTTTCGTCCTCCCTAAGCTTATTCTTGTCCAATTAGGGTTTTTAAGCAATCTTGTGCATCCAATAAGTTCATTTGTGTCATTGGATGAACATTTAGGTCATTTTCGTCCTCCCTAGGCTTATTCTTGTCCAATTTGGGTTTCTAACCAATCTTGTGTATCCAATAGGTGTGTTTGTGTCATTGGATGAACATTTAAGTCATTTTCGTCCTCCCTAGGCTTATTCTTGTCCAATTAGGGTTTTTAAGAAATCTTGTGCATCCAATAAGTTCTTTGTGTCATTGGATTAACATTTAAGTCATTTTCGTCCTCCCTAGGCTTATTCTTGTCCAATTAGGGTTTTTAACAAATCTTGATCATCCTATAAGTTCATTTGTGTCATTGGACGAACATTTCGGTCATTTTCGTTCTCCCTAGGCTTATTCTTGTGCAATTAGGGTTTTTAATCAATCTTGTGCATCCAATAAGTTCATTTGTGCATTGGATGAACATTAAGGTCATTTTCATCCACCCTAGGCTTATTCTTGTCCAATTAGGGTTTTTAACCAATCTTGTGCATCCAATAAGTTCAATTGTGTCATTGGATGAACATTTAGGTCATTTTCATCCTCCCTATGCTTAATCTTGTACAATTAGGGTTTTTAAGCAATCTTGTGCATCCAATAAGTTCATTTGTGTCATTGGATGAACATTTAGGTCATTTTCGTCCTCCCTAGGCTTATTCTTGTCCAATTAGGGTTTCTAACCAATCTTGTCCATCCAATAGGTGTGTTTGTGTCATTGGATCAACATTTAGGTCATTTTCGTCCTCCCTAGTCTTATTCTTGTCCAATTAGGGTTTTAAGCAATCTTGTGCATCCAATAAGTTCATTTGTGTCATTGAATGAACATTTAGGTCATTTTCGTCCTCCCTAGGCTTATTCTTGTGCAATTAGGATTTTTAATCAATCTTGTGCATTCAATAAGTTCATTTGTGTCATTGGATGAACATTTATGTCATTTTCGTCCTCCCTAGGCTTATTCTTGTCCAATTTGGGTTTCTAACCAATCTTGTGCATCCAATAGGTGTGTTTGTGTCATTGGATGAACATTTAGGTCATTTTCGTCCTCCCTAGGCTTATTCATGTCCAATTAGGGTTTTTAACCAATCTTGTGCATTCAATAGGTGTGTTTGTGTCATTGGATGAACATTTAGGTCATTTTCGTCCTCCCTAGGCTTATTCTTGTCCCCTTAGGGTTTTTTAAGCAATCTTGTGCATCCAATAAGTTCATTTGTGTCATTGGATGAACATTTAGGTCATTTTAGTCCTCCGTACGCTTATTCTTGTCCAATTTAGTTTCTAACCAATCTTGTGCATCCAATAGGTGTGTTTGTGTCATTGGATGAATATTTAGGTCATTTTCGTTCTCCCTAATCTTATTCTTGTCCAATTAGGGTTTTAAGCAATTTTGTGCATCCAATAAGTTCATTTGTGTCATTGGATGAACATTTAGGTCATTTTCGTCCTCCCTAGACTTATTCTTGTGCAATTAGGGTTTTTAATCAATCTTGTGCATCCAATAAGTTCATTTGTGTCATTGGATGAACATTTTGGTCATTTTCATCCTCCCTAGGCTTATTCTTGTCCATTAAGGGTTTTAAACCAATCTTGTGCATCCAATAAGTTCATTTGAGTCATTGGATGAACATTTAGGTCATTTTCGTCCTCTCTAGGCTTATTCTTGTGCAATTAGGGTTTTTAATCAATCTTGTGCATCCAATCAGTTCAATTGTGTCATTGGATGAACATTTAGGTCATTTTCGTCCTACCTAAGCTTATTCTTGTCCAATTAGGGTTTTTAAGCAATCTTGTGCATCCAATAAGTTCATTTGTGTCATTGGATGAACATTTAGGTCATTTTCATCCTCCCTAGGCTTATTCTTGTGCAATTTGGGTTTCTAACCAATCTTGTGCATCCAATAGGTGTGTTTGTGTCATTGGATGAACATTTAAGTCATTTTCGTCCTCCCTAGGCTTATTCTTGTCCAATAAGGGTTTTTAAGAAATCTTGTGCATCCAATAAGTTCTTTGTGTCATTGGATTAACATTTAAGTCATTTTCGTCCTCCCTGGGCTTATTCTTGTCCAATTAGGGATTTTAACCAATCTTGTGCATCCTATAAGTTCATTTGTGTCATTGGATGAACATTTAGGTCATTTTCGTCCTCCCTGGGCTTATTCTTGTCCAATTAGGGTTTCTAACCAATCTTGTGCATCCAATAGGTGTGTTTGTGTCATTGGACGAACATTTCGGTCATTTTCGTCCTCCCAAGGCTTATTCTTGTCCAATTAGGGTTTTTAACCAATGTTGTGCATCCAATAAGTTCATTGGTGCATTGGATGAACATTAAGGTCATTTTCATCCACCCTAGGCTTATTCTTGTCCAATTAGGGTTTTTAACCAATCTTGTGCATCCAATAAGTTCAATTGTGTCATTGGATGAACATTTAGGTCCTTTTCATCCTCCCTAGGCTTATTCTTGTCCAATTAGGGTTTTTAAGCTATCTTGTGCATCCAATAAGTTCATTTGTGTCATTGGATGAACATTTAGGTCATTTTCGTCCTCCCTAGGCTTATTCTTGTCCAATTAGGGTTTCTAACCAATCTTGTCCATCCAATAGGTGTGTTTGTGTCATTGGATGAACATTTAGGTCATTTTCGTCCTCCCTAGGCTTATTCTTGTCCAGTTAGGGTTTTTCACCAATCTTGTGCATCCAATAGGCGTGTTTGTGTCATTGGATGAACATTTAGGATAATTTCGTCCTCCCTAGGCTTATTCTTCTCCAATTAGGGTTTCTAAGCAATCTTGTGCATCCAATACGTTCATTTGTGTCATTGGATTAACATTTAAGTCATTTTCGTCCTCCCTAGGCTTATTCTTGTGCAATTATGGTTTTTAACCAATCTTGTGCATCCAATAGGTGTGTTTGTGCCCATGGATAAACATTTAGGTCACTTTCATCCTCCCTAGGCTTATTGTTGTCCAATTAGAGTTTTTAACCAATCTTGTGCGTCTAATAGGTATGTTTGTGTCATTTGATGAACATTTAGGTCATTCTCGTCCTCCCTAGGCTTATACTAGTCCAATTAGGGTTTTTAACCAATCTTGTGCATCCAATAGGTGTGTTTGTGTCATTGGATGAACATTTAAGTCATTTTCGTCCTCCCTAGGCTTATTCTTGTGCAATTAGGGTTTTTAATCAATCTTGTGCATCCAATCAGTTCATTTGTGTCATTGGATGAACATTTAGGTCATTTTCGTCCTCCCTAAGCTTATTCTTATCCAATTAGGGTTTTTAAGCAATCTTGTGCATCCAATAAGTTCATTTGTGTCATTGGATGAACATTTAGGTCATTTTCGTCCTCCCTAGGCTTATTCTTGTCCAATTTGTGTTTCTAACCAATCTTGTGCATCCAATAGGTGTGTTTGTGAAATTGGACGAACATTTAAGTCATTTTCGTCCTCCCTAGGCTTATTCTTGTCCAATTAGGGTTTTTAAGAAATCTTGTGCATCCAATATGTTCTTCGTGTCATTGGATTAACGTTTAAGTCATTTTCGTCCTCCCTGGGCTTATTCTTGTCCAATTAGGGTTTTTAACAAATCTTGATCATCCTATAAGTTCATTTGTGTCATTGGACGAACATTTCGGTCATTTTCGTCCTCCCTAGGCTTATTCTTGTGCAATTAGGGTTTTTAATCAATAATGTGCATCCAATAAGTTCATTTGTGCATTGGATGAACATTTAGGTCATTTTCATCCACCCTAGGCTTATTCTTGTCCAATTAGGGTTTTTAACCAATCTTGTGCATCCAATAAGTTCAATTGTGTCATTGGATGAACATTTAGGTCATTTTCATCCTCTCTAGGCTTATTCTTGTACAATTAGGGTTTTTAAGCAATCTTGTGCATCCAATAAGTTCATTTGTGTCATTGGATGAACATTTAGGTCATTTTCGTCCTCCCTAGGCTTATTCTTATCCAATTAGGGTTTTTAAGCAATCTTGTGCATCCAATAAGTTCATTTGTGTCATTGGATGAACATTTAGGTCATTTTCGTCCTCCCTAGGCTTATTCTTGTCCAATTTGTGTTTCTAACCAATCTTGTGCATCCAATAGGTGTGTTTGTGAAATTGGACGAACATTTAAGTCATTTTCGTCCTCCCTAGGCTTATTCTTGTCCAATTAGGGTTTTTAAGAAATCTTGTGCATCCAATATGTTCTTCGTGTCATTGGATTAACGTTTAAGTCATTTTCGTCCTCCCTGGGCTTATTCTTGTCCAATTAGGGTTTTTAACAAATCTTGATCATCCTATAAGTTCATTTGTGTCATTGGACGAACATTTCGGTCATTTTCGTCCTCCCTAGGCTTATTCTTGTGCAATTAGGGTTTTTAATCAATCTTGTGCATCCAATAAGTTCATTTGTGCATTGGATGAACATTTAGGTCATTTTCATCCACCCTAGGCTTATTCTTGTCCAATTAGGGTTTTTAACCAATCTTGTGCATCCAATAAGTTCAATTGTGTCATTGGATGAACATTTAGGTCATTTTCATCCTCTCTAGGCTTATTCTTGTACAATTAGGGTTTTTAAGCAATCTTGTGCATCCAATAAGTTCATTTGTGTCATTGGATGAACATTTATGTCATTTTCGTCCTCCCTAGGCTTATTCTTGTCCAATTAGGGTTTCTAACCAATCTTGTCCATTCAATAGGTGTGTTTGTGTCATTGGATCAACATTTAGGTCATTTTCGTCCTCCCTAGTCTAATTCTTGTCCAATTAGGGTTTTAAGCAATCTTCTGCATCCAATAAGTTCATTTGTGTCATTGAATGAACATTTAGGTCATTTTCGTCCTCCCTAGGCTTATTCTTGTGCAATTAGGATTTTTAATCAATCTTGTGCATTCAATAAGTTCATTTGTGTCATTGGATGAACATTTAGGTAATTTTCGTTCTCCCTAGGCTTATTCTTGTCAAATTTGGGTTTCTAACCAATCTTGTGCATCCAATAGGTGTGTTTGTGTCATTGGATGAACATTTAAGTCATTTTCGTCCTCCCTAGGCTTATTCTTGTCCAATTAGGGTTTTTAAGAAATCTTGTGCATCCAATAAGTTCTTTGTGTCATTGGATTATCATTTAAGTCATTTTCGTCCTCCCTGGGCTTATTCTTGTCCAATTAGGGTTTTTAACCAATCTTGTGCATCCTATAAGTTCATTTGTGTCATTGGACGAACATTTCGGTCATTTTCGTCCTCCCTAGGCTTATTCTTGTCCAATTAGGTTTTTTAACCAATGTTGTGCATCCAATAAGTTCATTTGTGCATTGGATGAACATTAAGGTCATTTTCATCCACCCTAGGCTTATTCTTGAGCAATTAGGGTTTTTAATCAATCTTGTGCATCCAATCAGTTCATTTGTGTCATTGGATGAACATTTAGGTCATTTTCGTCCTCCCTAAGCTTATTCTTCTCCAATTAGGGTTTTTAAGCAATCTTGTGCATCCAATAAGTTCATTTGTGTCATTGGATGAACATTTAGGTCATTTTCGTCCTCCCTAGGCTTATTCTTGTCCAATTTGGGTTTTTAATCAATCTTGTGCATCCAATCAGTTCATTTGTGTCATTGGATGAACATTTAGGTCATTTTCGTCCTCCCTAAGCTTATTCTTCTCCAATTAGGGTTTTTAAGCAATCTTGTGCATCCAATAAGTTCATTTGTGTCATTGGATCAACATTTAGGTCATTTTCGTCCTCCCTAGGCTTATTCTTGTCCAATTTGGGTTTCTAACCAATCTTGTGCATCCAATAGGTGTGTTTGTGTCATTGGATGAACATTTAAGTCATTTTCGTCCTCCCTAAACTTATTTTTGTTCAATTAGGGTTTTTAAGAAATCTTGTGCATCCAATAACTTCTTTGTCTCATTAGATTAACATTTAAGTCATTTTCGTCCTCCCTGGGCTTATTCTTGTCCAATTAGGGTTTTTAACCAATCTTGTGCATCCTATAAGTTCATTTGTGTCATTGGATGAACATTTAGGTCATTTTCGTCCTCCCTAGGCTTATTCTTGTCCAATTTGGGTTTCTAACCAATCTTGTGCATCCAATAGGTGTGTTTGTGTCATTGGATGAACATTTAAGTCATTTTCGTCCTCCCTAGGCTTATTCTTGTCCAATTAGGGTTTTTAAGAAATCTTGTGCATCCAATAAGTTCTTTGTGTCATTTAAGTCATTTTCGTCCTCCCTGGGCTTATTCTTGTGCAATTAGGGTTTCTAAGCAATCTTGTGCATCAAATACGTTCATTTGTGTCATTGGATTAACATTTAAGTCATTTTCGTCCTCCCTAGGCTTATTCTTGTGCAATTAAGGTTTTTAACCAATCTTGTGCATCCAATAGGTGTGTTTGTCTCTTTGGATGAACATTTAGGTCACTTTCATCCTCCCTATGCTTATTGTTGTCCAATTAGAGTTTTTAACCAATCTTGTGCGTCTAATAGGTATGTTTGTGTCATTGGATGAACATTAAGGTCATTTTCATCCACCCTAGGCATACTCTTGTCCAATTAGGGTTTCTAACCAATCTTGTCCATCCAATAGGTGTGTTTGTGTCATTGAATGAACATTTAGGTCATTTTCGTCCTCTCTAGGCTGATTCTAGTCCAATTCAGGTTTTCAACCAATCTTGTGCATCTAATTGGTGTGTTTGTGTCATTGGATGCACATTTAGGTCATTTTCGTCCTCCCTAGGCTATTTCTGGCCCAATTAGGGTTTTAAACCAATCTTGTGCATCCAATAAGTTCATTTGTGTCATTGGATGAACATTTAGGTCATTTTTCATCCTCCCTAGGCTTATTCTTGTCCAATTTGGGTTTCTAACCAATCTTGTGCATCCAATAGGTGTGTTTGTGTCATTGGATGAACATCTAAGTCATTTTTGTCCTCCCTAGGCTTATTCTTGTCCAATTAGGGTTTTTAAGAAATCTTGTGCATCCAATAAGTTCTTTGTGTCATTGGATTAACATTTAAGTCATTTTCGTCCTCCCTGGGCTTATTCTTGTCCAATTAGGGTTTTTAACCAATCTTGTGCATCCAATAAGTTCATTTGTGTCATTGGATGAACATTTAGGTCATTTTCGTCCTCCCTAGGCTTATTCTTGTCCAATTAGGGTTTTTAACCAATCTTGTGCATCCTATAAGTTCATTTGTGTCATTGTATGAACATTTAGGTCATTTTTGTCCACCCAAGGCTTATTCTTGTCCAATTAGGGTTTTTATCCAATCTTGTGCATCCAATAAGTTCATTTGTGTCATTAGATAAACATTTAGGTCATTTTCGAACTCTCTAGGCTTAATCTTGTCCAATTAGGGTTTTTAACCAATCTTATGCATCCAATAAGTTCATTTGTGTCATTGGATGAACATTTAGGTCATTTTCGTCCTCCCTAGGCTTATTCTTGTCCAATTAGGGTTTTTAACCAATCTTGTGCATCCAATAAGTTCATTTGTGTCATTGGATTAACATTTAGGTCATTTTCGTGCTTCCTAGGCTTATTCTTGTCCAATTAGGGTTTCTAACCAATCTTGTGCATCAAATAGGTGTGTTAGTGTCATTGGATGAACATTTAGGTCATTTTCGTCCTCCCTAGACTTATTCTTGTCCAATTAGGGTTTTTAACCAATCTTGTGCATCCAATAAGTTCATTTGTGTCATTGGATGAACATTTAGGTTATTTTCGTCCTCCCTAGGCTTATTCTTGTCCAATTAGGGTTTTTAATCAATCTTGTGCATCCAATAAGTTCATTTGTGTCATTGGATTAACATTTAGGTCATTTTCGTCCTCCCTTGGCTTATTCTTGTCCAATTAGGGTTTCTAACCAATCTTGTGCATCCAATAGGTGTGTTTGTGTCATTGGATGAACATTTAGGTCATTTTCGTCCTCTCCAGGCTTATTCTTGTCCAATTAGGGTTTTTAACCAATCTTGTGCATCCAATAAGTTCATTTGTGTCATTGGATGAACATTTAGGTCATTTTCGTCCTCCCTAGGCTTATTCTTGTCCAATTAGGGTTTTTAACCAATCATGTGCATCCAATAAGTTCATTTGTGTCATTGGATGAACAATTAGGTCATTTTCGTCCACCCTAGGCTTATTCTTGTGCAATTAGGGTTTTTAACCAATCTTGTGCATCCAATAGGTGTGTTTGTGTCATTGGATGAACAATTATGTCATTTTCGTCCTCCCTAGGCTTATTCTTGTCCAATTAGGGTTTTTAACCAATCTTGTGCATCCAATAAGTTCATTTGTGTCATTGGATGAACATTTAGGTCATTTTCGTCCTCCCTAGGCTTATTCTTGTCCAATTAGGGTTTTTAACCAATCTTGTGCATCCAATAGGTGTGTTTGTGTCATTGGATGAACATTTAAGTCATTTTCGTCCTCCCTAAGCTTATTCTTGTCCAATTAGGGTTTTTAAGCAATCTTGTCCATCCAATAACTTCATTTGTGTCATTGGATTAACATTTAAGTCATTTTCGTTCTCCCTAGGCTTATTCTTGTCCAATTAGGGTTTTTAACCAATCTTGTGCATTCAATAGGTGTGTTTGTGTCATTGGATGAACATTTAGGTCATTTTCGTCCTCCCTAAGCTTATTCTTGTCCAATTAGGGTTTTTAAGCAATCTTGTGCATCCAATAAGTTCATTTGTGTCATTGGATGAACATTTAGGTCATTTTAGTCCTCCATACGCTTATTCTTGTCCAATTTGGGTTTCTAAGCAATCTTGTGCATCCAATAGGTGTGTTTGTGTCATTGGATGAACATTTAGGTCATTTTCGTCCTCCCTAGGCTTATTCTTGTCCAATTAGTGTTTTAAACCAATCTTGTGCATCCAATAAGTTCATTTGTGTCATTGGATGAACATTTAGGTCACTTTCGTGCTCCTGGGCTTATTCTTGTGCAATTAGGGTTTTTAATCAATCTTGTGCATCCAATCAGTTCATTTGTGTCATTGGATGAACATTTAGGTCATTTTCGTCCTCCCTAAGCTTATTCTTGTCCAAATAGGGTTTTTAAGCAATCTTGTGCATCCAATAAGTTCATTTGTGTCATTGGATGAACATTTAGGTCATTTTCGTCCTCCCTAGGCTTATTCTTGTCCAGTTTGGGTTTCTAACCAATCTTGTGCATCCAATAGGTGTGTTTGTGTCATTGGATGAACATTTAAATCATTTTCGTCCTCCCTAGGCTTATTCTTGTGCAATTAGGGTTTTGAATCAATCTTGGGCATCCAATCAGTTCATTTGTGTCATTGGATGAACATTTAGGTCATTTTCGTCCTCCCTAGGCTTATTCTTGTGCAATTAGGGTTTTAAATCAATCTTGGGCATCCAATCAGTTCATTTGTGTCATTGGATGAACATTTAGGTCATTTTCGTCCTCCCTAGGCTTATTCTTGTCCAATTAGGGTTTTAAACCAATCTTGTGCATCCAATAAGTTCAATTGTGTCATTGGATGAAAATTTAGGTCATTTTCGTCCTCCCTAGGCTTATTCTTGTCCAGTTAGGGTTTTGAACCAATCTTGTGCATCCAATAGGCGTGTTTGTGTCATTGGATGAACATTTAGGTCATTTTCGTCCTCCCTAGGCTTATTCTTCTCCAATTAGGGTTTCTAAGCAATCTTGTGCATCCAATACGTTCATTTGTGTCATTGGATTAACATTTAAGTCATTTTCGTCCTCCCTAGGCTTATTCTTGTGCAATTATGGTTTTTAACCAATCTTGTGCATCCAATAGGTGTGTTTATCTCATTGGATGAACATTTAGGTCACTGTCATCCTCCCTAGGCTTATTGTTGTCCAATTAGAGTTTTTAACCAATCTTGTCCGTCTAATAGGTATGTTTGTGTCATTTGATGAACATTTAGGTCATTTTCGTCCTCCCTAGGCTTATACTAGTCCAATTAGGGTTTTTAACCAATCTTGTGCATCCAATAGGTGTGTTTGTGTCATTGGATGAACATTTAAGTCATTTTCGTCCTCCCTAGGCTTATTCTTGTGCAATTAGGGTTTTTAATCAATCTTGTGCATCCAATCAGTTCGTTTGTGTCATTGGATGAACATTTAGGTCATTTTCGTCCTCCCTAAGCTTATTCTTGTCCAATTAGGGTTTTTAAGCAATCTTGTGCATCCAATAAGTTCATTTGTGTCATTGGATGAACATTTAGGTCATTTTCGTCCTCCCTAGGCTTATTCTTGTCCAATTTGGGTTTCTAACCAATCTTGTGTATCCAATAGGTGTGTTTGTGTCATTGGATGAACATTTAAGTCATTTTCGTCCTCCCTAGGCTTATTCTTGTCCAATTAGGGTTTTTAAGAAATCTTGTGCATCCAATAAGTTCTTTGTGTCATTGGATTAACATTTAAGTCATTTTCGTCCTCCCTAGGCTTATTCTTGTCCAATTAGGGTTTTTAACAAATCTTGATCATCCTATAAGTTCATTTGTGTCATTGGACGAACATTTCGGTCATTTTCGTCCTCCCTAGGCTTATTCTTGTGCAATTAGGGTTTTTAATCAATCTTGTGCATCCAATAAGTTCATTTGTGCATTGGATGAACATTAAGGTCATTTTCATCCACCCTAGGCTTATTCTTGTCCAATTAGGGTTTTTAACCAATCTTGTGCATCCAATAAGTTCAATTGTGTCATTGGATGAACATTTAGGTCATTTTCATCCTCCCTAAGCTTAATCTTGTACAATTAGGGTTTTTAAGCAATCTTGTGCATCCAATAAGTTCATTTGTGTCATTGGATGAACATTTAGGTCATTTTCGTCCTCCCTAGTCTTATTCTTGTCCAATTAGGGTTTTAAGCAATCTTGTGCATCCAATAAGTTCATTTGTGTCATTGAATGAACATTTAGGTCATTTTCGTCCTCCCTAGAATTATTCTTGTGCAATTAGGATTTTAATCAATCTTGTGCATTCAATAAGTTCATTTGTGTCATTGGATGAACATTTATGTCATTTTCGTCCTCCCTAGGGTTATTCTTGTCCAATTTGGGTTTCTAACCAATCTTGTGCATCCAATAGGTGTGTTTGTGTCATTGGATGAACATTTAGGTCATTTTCGTCCTCCCTAGGCTTATTCATGTCCAATTAGGGTTTTTAACCAATCTTGTGCATTCAATAGGTGTGTTTGTGTCATTGGATGAACATTTAGTTCATTTTCGTCCTCCCTAGGCTTATTCTTGTCCAATTAGGGTTTTTTAAGCAATCTTGTGCATCCAATAAGTTCATTTGTGTCATTGGATGAACATTTAGGTCATTTTAGTCCTCCCTACGCTTATTCTTGTCCAATTTAGTTTCTAACCAATCTTGTGCATCCAATAGGTGTGTTTGTGTCATTGGATGAAGATTTAGGTCATTTTCGTCCTCCCTAGTCTTATTCTTGTCCAATTAAAGTTTTAAGCAATTTTGTGCATCCAATAAGTTCATTTGTGTCATTGGATGAACATTTAGGTCATTTTCTTCCTCCCTAGATTTATTCTTGTGCAATTAGGGTTTTTAATCAATCTTGTGCATCCAATAAGTTCATTTGTGTCATTGGATGAACATTTAGGTCATTTTCGTCCTCCCTAGGCTTATTCTTGTCCAATTAGGGTTTTTAAGAAATCTTGTGCATCCAATAAGTTCTTTGTGTCATTGGATTAACATTTAAGTCATTTTCGTCCTCCCTGGGCTTATTCTTGTCCAATTAGGGTTTTTAACCAATCTTGTGCATCCTATAAGTTCATTTGTGTCATTGGACGAACATTTCGGTCATTTTCGTCCTCCCTAGGCTTATTCTTGTCCAATTAGGTTTTTTAACCAATGTTGTGCATCCAATAAGTTCATTTGTGCATTGGATGAACATTAAGGTCATTTTCATCCACCGTAGGCTTATTCTTGAGCAATTAGGGTTTTTAATCAATCTTGTGCATCCAATCAGTTCATTTGTGTCATTGGATGAACATTTAGGTCATTTTCGTCCTCCCTAAGCTTATTCTTCTCCAATTAGGGTTTTTAAGCAATCTTGTGCATCCAATAAGTTCATTTGTGTCATTGGATCAACATTTAGGTCATTTTCGTCCTCCCTAGGCTTATTCTTGTCCAATTTGGGTTTCTAACCAATCTTGTGCATCCAATAGGTGTGTTTGTGTCATTGGATGAACATTTAAGTCATTTTCGTCCTCCCTAAACTTATTCTTGTTCAATTAGGGTTTTTAAGAAATCTTGTGCATCCAATAAGTTCTTTGTCTCATTAGATTAACATTTAAGTCATTTTCGTCCTCCCTGGGCTTATTCTTGTCCAATTAGGGTTTTTAACCAATCTTGTGCATCCTATAAGTTCATTTGTGTCATTGGATGAACATTTAGGTCATTTTCGTCCTCCCTAGGCTTATTCTTGTCCAATTTGGGTTTCTAACCAATCTTGTGCATCCAATAGGTGTGTTTGTGTCATTGGATGAACATTTAAGTCATTTTCGTCCTCCCTAGGCTTATTCTTGTCCAATTAGGGTTTTTAAGAAATCTTGTGCATCCAATAAGTTCTTTGTGTCATTTAAGTCATTTTCGTCCTCCCTGGGCTTATTCTTGTGCAATTAGGGTTTCTAAGCAATCTTGTGCATCAAATACGTTCATTTGTGTCATTGGATTAACATTTAAGTCATTTTCGTCCTCCCTAGGCTTATTCTTGTGCAATTATGGTTTTTAACCAATCTTGTGCATCCAATAGGTGTGTTTGTCTCTTTGGATGAACATTTAGGTCACTTTCATCCTCCCTATGCTTATTGTTGTCCAATTAGAGTTTTTAACCAATCTTGTGCGTCTAATAGGTATGTTTGTGTCATTGGATGAACATTAAGGTCATTTTCATCCACCCTAGGCATACTCTTGTCCAATTAGGGTTTCTAACCAATCTTGTCCATCCAATAGGTGTGTTTGTGTCATTGAATGAACATTTAGGTCATTTTCGTCCTCCCTAGGCTGATTCTAGTCCAATTCGGGTTTTCAACCAATCTTGTGCATCTAATTGGTGTGTTTGTGTCATTGGATGCACATTTAGGTCATTTTCGTCCTCCCTAGGCTATTTCTTGCCCAATTAGGGTTTTAAACCAATCTTGTGCATCCAATAAGTTCATTTGTGTCATTGGATGAACATTTAGGTCATTTTTCATCCTCCCTAGGCTTATTCTTGTCCAATTTGGGTTTCTAACCAATCTTGTGCATCCAATAGGTGTGTTTGTGTCATTGGATGAACATTTAAGTCATTTTCGTCCTCCCTAGGCTTATTCTTGTCCAATTAGGGTTTTTAAGAAATCTTGTGCATCCAATAAGTTCTTTGTGTCATTGGATTAACATTTAAGTCATTTTCGTCCTCCCTGGGCTTATTCTTGTCCAATTAGGGTTTTTAACCAATCTTGTGTATCCTATAAGTTTATTTGTGTCATTGGACGAACATTTCGGTCATTTTCGTCCTCCCTGGGCTTATTCTTGTCCAATTAGGGTTTTTAACCAATCTTGTGCATCCAATAAGTTCAATTGTGTCATTGGATGAACATTTAGGTCATTTTCATCCTCCCTAAGCTTATTCTTGTACAATTAGGGTTTTTAAGCAATCTTGTGCATCCAATAAGTTCATTTGTGTCATTGGATGAACATTTAGGTCATTTTAGTCCTCCCTAGGCATATTCTTGTCCAATTAGGGTTTCTAACCAATCTTGTCCATCCAATAGGTGTGTTTGTGTCATTGGATCAACATTTAGATCATTTTCGTCCTCCCTAGTCTTATTCTTGTCCAATTAGGGTTTTAAGCAATCTTGTGCATCCAATAAGTTCATTCGTGTCATTGAATGAACATTTAGGTCATTTTCGTCCTCCCTATGCTTATTCTTGTGCAACTAGGATTTTTAATCAATCTTGTGAATTCAATAAGTTCATTTGTGTCATTGGATGAACATTTAGGTCATTTTCGTCCTCCCTAGGCTTATTCTTGTCCAATTTGGGTTTCTAACCAATCTTGTGCATCCAATAGGTGTGTTTGTGTCATTGGATGATCATTTAAGTCATTTTCGTCTTCCCTAGGCTTATTCTTGTCCAATTAGGGTTTTTAAGAAATCTTGTGCATCCAATAAGTTCTTTGTGTCATTGGATTAACATTTAAGTCATTTTCGTCCTCCCTGGGCTTATTCTTGTCCAATTAGGGTTTTTAACCAATCTTGTGCATCCTATAAGTTCATTTGTGTCATTGGACGAACATTTCGGTCATTTTCGTCCTCCCTAGGCTTATTCTTGTCCAATTAGGGTTTTTAACCAATGTTGTGCATCCAATAAGTTCATTTGTGCATTGGATGAACATTAAGGTCATTTTCATCCACCCTAGGCTTATTCTTGTGCAATTAGGGTTTTTAATCAATCTTGTGCATCCAATCAGTTCATTTGTGTCATTGGATAAACATTTAGGCCATTTTCGTCCTCCCTAAGCTTATTCTTGTCCAATTAGGGTTTTTAAGCAATCTTTTGCATCCAATAAGTTCATTTGTGTCATTGGATCAACATTTAGGTCATTTTCGTCCTCCCTAGGCTTATTCTTGTCCAATTTGGGTTTCTAACCAATCTTGTGCATCCAATAGGTGTGTTTGTGTCATTGGATGAACATTTAAGTCATTTTCGTCCTCCCTAGGCTTATTCTTGTGCAATTAGGGTTTTTAATCAATCTTGTGCATCCAATCAGTTCGTTTGTGTCATTGGATGAACATTTAGGTCATTTTCGTCCTCCCTAAGCTTATTCTTGTCCAATTAGGGTTTTTAAGCAATCTTGTGCATCCAAAAAGTTCATTTGTGTCATTGGATGAACATTTAGGTCATTTTCGTCCTCCCTAGGCTTATTCTTGTCCAATTTGGGTTTCTAACCAATCTTGTGTATCCAATAGGTGTGTTTGTGTCATTTGATGAACATTTAAGTCATTTTCGTCCTCCCTAGGCTTATTCTTGTCCAATTAGGGTTTTTAAGAAATCTTGTGCATCCAATAAGTTCTTTGTGTCATTGGATTAACATTTAAGTCATTTTCGTCCTCCCTAGGCTTATTCTTGTCCAATTAGGGTTTTTAACAAATCTTGATCATCCTATAAGTTCATTTGTGTCATTGGACGAACATTTCGGTCATTTTCGTCCTCCCTAGGCTTATTCTTGTGCAATTAGGGTTTTTAATCAATCTTGTGCATCCAATAAGTTCATTTGTGCATTGGATGAACATTAAGGTCATTTTCATCCACCCTAGGCTTATTCTTGTCCAATTAGGGTTTTTAACCAATCTTGTGCATCCAATAAGTTCAATTGTGTCATTGGATGAACATTTAGGTCATTTTCATCCTCCCTAAGCTTAATCTTGTACAATTAGGGTTTTTAAGCAATCTTGTGCATCCAATAAGTTCATTTGTGTCATTGGATGAACATTTAGGTCATTTTCGTCCTCCCTAGTCTTATTCTTGTCCAATTAGGGTTTTAAGCAATCTTGTGCATCCAATAAGTTCATTTGTGTCATTGAATGAACATTTAGGTCATTTTCGTCCTCCCTAGAATTATTCTTGTGCAATTAGGATTTTAATCAATCTTGTGCATTCAATAAGTTCATTTGTGTCATTGGATGAACATTTATGTCATTTTCGTCCTCCCTAGGCTTATTCTTGTCCAATTTGGGTTTCTAACCAATCTTGTGCATCCAATAGGTGTGTTTGTGTCATTGGATGAACATTTAGGTCATTTTCGTCCTCCCTAGGCTTATTCATGTCCAATTAGGGTTTTTAACCAATCTTGTGCATTCAATAGGTGTGTTTGTGTCATTGGATGAACATTTAGGTCATTTTCGTCCTCCCTAGGCTTATTCTTGTCCAATTAGGGTTTTTTAAGCAATCTTGTGCATCCAATAAGTTCATTTGTGTCATTGGATGAACATTTAGGTCATTTTAGTCCTCCCTACGCTTATTCTTGTCCAATTTAGTTTCTAACCAATCTTGTGCATCCAATAGGTGTGTTTGTGTCATTGGATGAATATTTAGGTCATTTTCGTCCTCCCTAGTCTTATTCTTGTCCAATTAGGGTTTTAAGCAATTTTGTGCATCCAATAAGTTCATTTGTGTCATTGGATGAACATTTAGGTCATTTTCTTCCTCCCTAGATTTATTCTTGTGCAATTAGGGTTTTTAATCAATCTTGTGCATCCAATAAGTTCATTTGTGTCATTGGATAAACATTTAGGTCATTTTCATCCTCCCTAGGCTTATTCTTGTCCATTTAGGGTTTTAAACCAATCTTGTGCATACAATAAGTTCATTTGAGTCATTGGATGAACATTTAGGTCATTTTCGTCCTCCCTAGGCTTATTCTTGTGCAATTAGGGTTTTTAATCAATCTTGTGCATCCAATCAGTTCAATTGTGTCATTGGATGAACATTTAGGTCATTTTCGTCCTACCTAAGCTTATTCTTGTCCAATTAGGGTTTTTAAGCAATCTTGTGCATCCAATAAGTTCATTTGTGTCATTGGATGAACATTTCGGTCATTTTCGTCCTCCCTAGGCTTATTCTTGTGCAATTAGGGTTTTTAATCAATCTTGTGCATCCAATAAGTTCATTTGTGCATTGGATGAACATTAAGGTCATTTTCATCCACCCTAGGCTTATTCTTGTCCAATTAGGGTTTTTAACCAATCTTGTGCATCCAATAAGTTCAATTGTGTCATTGGATGAACATTTAGGTCATTTTCATCCTCCCTATGCTTAATCTTGTACAATTAGGGTTTTTAAGCAATCTTGTGCATCCAATAAGTTCATTTGTGTCATTGGATGAACATTTAGGTCATTTTCGTCCTCCCTAGGCTTATTCTTGTCCAATTAGGGTTTCTAACCAATCTTGTCCATCCAATAGGTGTGTTTGTGTCATTGGATGAACATTTAGGTCATTTTCGTCCTCCCTAGGCTTATTCTTGTCCAGTTAGGGTTTTTCACCAATCTTGTGCATCCAATAGGCGTGTTTGTGTCATTGGATGAACATTTAGGATAATTTCGTCCTCCCTAGGCTTATTCTTCTCCAATTAGGGTTTCTAAGCAATCTTGTGCATCCAATACGTTCATTTGTGTCATTGGATTAACATTTAAGTCATTTTCGTCCTCCCTAGGCTTATTCTTGTGCAATTATGGTTTTTAACCAATCTTGTGCATCCAATAGGTGTGTTTATCTCATTGGATGAACATTTAGGTCACTGTCATCCTCCCTAGGCTTATTGTTGTCCAATTAGAGTTTTTAACCAATCTTGTCCGTCTAATAGGTATGTTTGTGTCATTTGATGAACATTTAGGTCATTTTCGTCCTCCCTAGGCTTATACTAGTCCAATTAGGGTTTTTAACCAATCTTGTGCATCCAATAGGTGTGTTTGTGTCATTGGATGAACATTTAAGTCATTTTCGTCCTCCCTAGGCTTATTCTTGTGCAATTAGGGTTTTTAATCAATCTTGTGCATCCAATCAGTTCGTTTGTGTCATTGGATGAACATTTAGGTCATTTTCGTCCTCCCTAAGCTTATTCTTGTCCAATTAGGGTTTTTAAGCAATCTTGTGCATCCAAAAAGTTCATTTGTGTCATTGGATGAACATTTAGGTCATTTTCGTCCTCCCTAGGCTTATTCTTGTCCAATTTGGGTTTCTAACCAATCTTGTGTATCCAATAGGTGTGTTTGTGTCATTTGATGAACATTTAAGTCATTTTCGTCCTCCCTAGGCTTATTCTTGTCCAATTAGGGTTTTTAAGAAATCTTGTGCATCCAATAAGTTCTTTGTGTCATTGGATTAACATTTAAGTCATTTTCGTCCTCCCTAGGCTTATTCTTGTCCAATTAGGGTTTTTAACAAATCTTGATCATCCTATAAGTTCATTTGTGTCATTGGACGAACATTTCGGTCATTTTCGTCCTCCCTAGGCTTATTCTTGTGCAATTAGGGTTTTTAATCAATCTTGTGCATCCAATAAGTTCATTTGTGCATTGGATGAACATTAAGGTCATTTTCATCCACCCTAGGCTTATTCTTGTCCAATTAGGGTTTTTAACCAATCTTGTGCATCCAATAAGTTCAATTGTGTCATTGGATGAACATTTAGGTCATTTTCATCCTCCCTAAGCTTAATCTTGTACAATTAGGGTTTTTAAGCAATCTTGTGCATCCAATAAGTTCATTTGTGTCATTGGATGAACATTTAGGTCATTTTCGTCCTCCCTAGTCTTATTCTTGTCCAATTAGGGTTTTAAGCAATCTTGTGCATCCAATAAGTTCATTTGTGTCATTGAATGAACATTTAGGTCATTTTCGTCCTCCCTAGAATTATTCTTGTGCAATTAGGATTTTAATCAATCTTGTGCATTCAATAAGTTCATTTGTGTCATTGGATGAACATTTATGTCATTTTCGTCCTCCCTAGGCTTATTCTTGTCCAATTAGGGTTTCTAACCAATCTTGTGCATCCAATAGGTGTGTTTGTGTCATTGGATGAACATTTAGGTCATTTTCGTCCTCCCTAGGCTTATTCATGTCCAATTAGGGTTTTTAACCAATCTTGTGCATCCAATAAGTTCATTTGTGTCATTGGATGAACATTTAGGTCATTTTCGTCCTCCCAAGGCTTATTCTTGTCCAATTAGGGTTTTTAACCAATCTTGTGAATCCAATAAGTTCATTTGGGTCATTGGATGAACATTTAGGTCGTTTTCGTCCTCCCTAGGCTTATTCTTGTCCAATTAGGGTTTTTAAGCAATCTTGTGCATCCAATAAGTTCATTTGTGTCATTGGATGAACATTTAGGTCATTTTCGTCCTCCCTAGGCTTATTCTTGTCCAATTTGGGTTTCTAACCAATCTTGTGCATCCAATAGGTGTGTTTGTGTCATTGGATGAACATTTAAGTCATTTTCGTCCTCCCTAGGCTTATTCTTGTCCAATTAGGGTTTTTAAGAAATCTTGTGCATCCAATAAGTTCTTTGTGTCATTGGATTATCATTTAAGTCATTTTCGTCCTCCCTGGGCTTATTCTTGTCCAATTAGGGTTTTTAACCAATCTTGTGCATCCTATAAGTTCATTTGTGTCATTGGACGAACATTTCGGTCATTTTCGTCCTCCCTAGGCTTATTCTTGTCCAATTAGGTTTTTTAACCAATGTTGTGCATCCAATAAGTTCATTTGTGCATTGGATGAACATTAAGGTCATTTTCATCCACCCTAGGCTTATTCTTGAGCAATTAGGGTTTTTAATCAATCTTGTGCATCCAATCAGTTCATTTGTGTCATTGGATGAACATTTAGGTCATTTTCGTCCTCCCTAAGCTTATTCTTCTCCAATTAGGGTTTTTAAGCAATCTTGTGCATCCAATAAGTTCATTTGTGTCATTGGATCAACATTTAGGTCATTTTCGTCCTCCCTAGGCTTATTCTTGTCCAATTTGGGTTTCTAACCAATCTTGTGCATCCAATAGGTGTGTTTGTGTCATTGGATGAACATTTAAGTCATTTTCGTCCTCCCTAGGCTTATTCTTGTGCAATTAGGGTTTTTAATCAATCTTGTGCATCCAATCAGTTCGTTTGTGTCATTGGATGAACATTTAGGTCATTTTCGTCCTCCCTAAGCTTATTCTTGTCCAATTAGGGTTTTTAAGCAATCTTGTGCATCCAATAAGTTCATTTGTGTCATTGGATGAACATTTAGGTCATTTTAGTCCTCCATACGCTTATTCTTGTCCAATTTGGGTTTCTAAGCAATCTTGTGCATCCAATAGGTGTGTTTGTGTCATTGGATGAACATTTAGGTCATTTTCGTCCTCCCTAGGCTTATTCTTGTCCAATTAGTGTTTTAAACCAATCTTGTGCATCCAATAAGTTCATTTGTGTCATTGGATGAACATTTAGGTCACTTTCGTCCTCCCTAGGCTTATTCTTGTGCAATTAGGGTTTTTAATCAATCTTGTGCATCCAATCAGTTCATTTGTGTCATTGGATGAACATTTAGGTCATTTTCGTCCTCCCTAGGCTTATTCTTGTGCAATTAGGGTTTTTAACCAATCTTGTGCATCCAATAGGTGTGTTTGTGTCATTGGATGAACATTTAGGTCATTTTCATCCTCCCTAGGCTTATTGTTGTCCAATTAGGGTTTTTAACCAATCTTGGGCATCCAATAGGTGTGTTTGTGTCATTGGTTGTACATTTAGGCCATTTTCGTCCTCCATAGGCTTTTTCTTGTCCAATTAGGGTTTTTAACCAATCTTGTGCATCCAATAGGTGTGTTTGTGTCATTGGATGAACATTTAGGTCATTTTAGTCCTCCATACGCTTATTCTTGTCCAATTTGGGTTTCTAACCAATCTTGTGCATCCAATAGGTGTGTTTGTGTCATTGGATGAACATTTAAGTCATTTTCGTCCTCCCTAGGCTTATTCTTGTCCAATTAGGGTTTTAAAGAAATCTTGTGCATCCAATAAGTTCTTTGTGTCATTGGATTAACATTTAAGTCATTTTCGTCCTCCCTGGGCTTATTCTTGTCCAATTAGGGTTTTTAACCAATCTTGTGCATCCTATAAGTTCATTTGTGTCATTGGACGAACATTTCGGTCATTTTCGACCTCCCTAGGCTTATTCTTGTCCAATTAGGGTTTTTAACCAATGTTGTGCATCCAATAAGTTCATTTGTGCATTGGATGAACATTAAGGTCATTTTCATCCACCCTAGGATTATTCTTGTCCAATTAGGGTTTTTAACCAATCTTGTGCATCCAATAAGTTCAATTGTGTCATTGGATGAACATTTAGGTCATTTTCATCCTCCCTAGGCTTATTCTTGTACAATTAGGGTTTTTAAGCAATCTTGTGCATCCAATAAGTTCATTTGTGTCATTGGACGAACATTTAGGTCATTTTCGTCCTCCCTAGGCTTATTCTTGTCCAATTAGGGTTTCTAACCAATCTTGTCCATCCAATAGGTGTGTTTGTGTCATTGGATCAACATTTAGGTCATTTTCGTCCTCCCTAGTCTTATTCTTGTCCAATTAGGGTTTTAAGCAATCTTGTGCATCCAATAAGTTCATTTGTGTCATTGAATGAACATTTAGGTCATTTTCGTCCTCCCTAGAATTATTCTTGTGCAATTAGGATTTTAATCAATCTTGTGCATTCAATAAGTTCATTTGTGTCATTGGATGAACATTTATGTCATTTTCGTCCTCCCTAGGCTTATTCTTGTCCAATTAGGGTTTCTAACCAATCTTGTGCATCCAATAGGTGTGTTTGTGTCATTGGATGAACATTTAGGTCATTTTCGTCCTCCCTAGGCTTATTCATGTCCAATTAGGGTTTTTAACCAATCTTGTGCATTCAATAGGTGTGTTTGTGTCATTGGATGAACATTTAGGTCATTTTCGTCCTCCCTAGGCTTATTCTTGTCCAATTAGGGTTTTTTAAGCAATCTTGTGCATCCAATAAGTTCATTTGTGTCATTGGATGAACATTTAGGTCATTTTAGTCCTCCCTACGCTTATTCTTGTCCAATTTAGTTTCTAACCAATCTTGTGCATCCAATAGGTGTGTTTGTGTCATTGGATGAATATTTAGGTCATTTTCGTCCTCCCTAGTCTTATTCTTGTCCAATTAGGGTTTTAAGCAATTTTGTGCATCCAATAAGTTCATTTGTGTGATTGGATGAACATTTAGGTCATTTTCGTCCTCCCTAGACTTATTCTTGTGCAATTAGGGTTTTTAATCAATCTTGTGCATCCAATAAGTTCATTTGTGTCATTAGATGAACATTTAAGTCATTTTCATCCTCCCTAGGCTTATTCTTGTCCAATTAGGGTTTTTAAGTTATCTTGTGCATCCAATAAGTTCATTTGTGTCATTGGATGAACATTTAGGTCATTTTCGTCCTCCCTAGGCTTATTCTTGTCCAATTAGGGTTTCTAACCAATCTTGTCCATCTAATAGGTGTGTTTGTGTCATTGGATGAACATTTAGGTCATTTTCGTCCTCCCTAGGCTTATTCTTGTCCAGTTAGGGTTTTTCACCAATCTTGTGCATGCAATAGGCGTGTTTGTGTCATTGGATGAACATTTAGGATAATTTCGTCCTCCCTAGGCTTATTCTTCTCCAATTAGGGTTTCTAAGCAATCTTGTGCATCCAATACGTTCATTTGTGTCATTGGATTAACATTTAAGTCATTTTCGTCCTCCCTAGGCTTATTCTTGTGCCATTCTGGTTTTTAACCAATCTTGTGCATCCAATAGGTGTGTTTGTCTCCATGGATAAACATTTAGGTCACTTTCATCCTCCCTAGGCTTATTGTTGTCCAATTAGAGTTTTTAACCAATCTTGTGCGTCTAATAGGTATGTTTGTGTCATTTGATGAACATTTAGGTCATTCTCGTCCTCCCTAGGCTTATACTAGTCCAATTAGGGTTTTTAACCAATCTTGTGCATCCAATAGGTGTGTTTGTGTCATTGGATGAACATTTAAGTCATTTTCGTCCTCCATAGGCTTATTCTTGTGCAATTAGGGTTTTTAATCAATCTTGTGCATCCAATCAGTTCATTTGTGTCATTGGATGAACATTTAGGTCATTTTCGTCCTCCCTAAGCTTATTCTTGTCCAATTAGGGTTTTTAAGCAATCTTGTGCATCCAATAAGTTCATTTGTGTCATTGGATGAACATTTAGGTCATTTTCGTCCTCCCTAGGCTTATTCTTGTCCAATTTGGGTTTCTAACCAATCTTGTGCATCCAATAGGTGTGTTTGTGTCATTGGACGAACATTTAAGTCATTTTCGTCCTCCCTAGGCTTATTCTTGTCCAATTAGGGTTTTTAAGAAATCTTGTGCATCCAATATGTTCTTCGTGTCATTGGATTAACATTTAAGTCACTTTCGTCCTCTCTGGGCTTATTCTTGTCCAATTAGGGTTTTTAACAAATCTTGATCATCCTATAAGTTCATTTGTGTCATTGGACGAACATTTCGGTCATTTTCGTCCTCCCTAGGCTTATTCTTGTGCAATTAGGGTTTTTAATCAATCTTGTGCATCCAATAAGTTCATTTGTGCATTGGATGAATATTAAGGTCATTTTCATCCACCCTAGGCTTATTCTTGTCCAATTAGGGTTTTTAACCAATCTTGTGCATCCAATAAGTTCAATTGTGTCATTGGATGAACATTTAGGTCATTTTCATCCTCCCTAGGCTTATTCTTGTACAATTAGGGTTTTTAAGCAATCTTGTGCATCCAATAAGTTCATTTGTGTCATTGGACGAACATTTAGGTCATTTTCGTCCTCCCTAGGCTTATTCTTGTCCAATTAGGGTTTCTAACCAATCTTGTCCATCCAATAGGTGTGTTTGTGTCATTGGATCAACATTTAGGTCATTTTCGTCCTCCCTAGTCTTATTCTTGTCCAATTAAGGTTTTAAGCAATCTTCTGCATCCAATAAGTTCATTTGTGTCATTGAATGAACATTTAGGTCATTTTTGTCCTCCGCAATTAGGATTTTTAATCAATCTTGTGCATTCAATAAGTTCATTTGTGTCATTGGATGAACATTTAGGTAATTTTCGTTCTCCCTAGGCTTATTCTTTTCCAATTTGGGTTTCTAACCAATCTTGTGCATCCAATAGGTGTGTTTGTGTCATTGGATGAACATTTAAGTCATTTTCGTCCTCCCTAGGCTTATTCTTGTCCAATTAGGGTTTTTAAGAAATCTTGTGCATCCAATAAGTTCTTTGTGTCATTGGATTATCATTTAAGTCATTTTCGTCCTCCCTGGGCTTATTCTTGTCCAATTAGGGTTTTTAACCAATCTTGTGCATCCTATAAGTTCATTTGTGTCATTGGACGAACATTTCGGTCATTTTCGTCCTCCCTAGGCTTATTCTTGTCCAATTAGGGTTTTTAACCAATGTTGTGCATCTAGTAAGTTCATTTGTGCATTGGATGAACATTAAGGTCATTTTCATCCACCCTAGGCTTATTCTTGTGCAATTAGGGTTTTTAATCAATCTTGTGCATCCAATCAGTTCATTTGTGTCATTGGATGAACATTTAGGTCATTTTCGTCCTCCCTAAGCTTATTCTTGTCCAATTAGGTTTTTAAGCAATCTTGTGCATCCAATAAGTTCATTTGTGTCATTGGATTAATATTTAAGTCATTTTCGTCCTCCCTGGGCTTATTCTTATCCAATTTGGTTTTCTTACCAATCTTGTGCATCCAATAGGTGTGTTTGTGTCATTGGATGAACATTTAAGTCATTTTCGTCCTCCCTAGGCTTATTCTTGTTCAATTATGGTTTTTAAGAAATCTTGTGCATCCAATAAGTTCTTTGTGTCATTAGATTAATATTTAAGTCATTTTCGTCCTCCCTGGGCTTATTCTTGTCCAATTAGGGTTTTTAACCAATCTTGTGCATCCTATAAGTTCATTTGTGTCATTGGATGAACATTTAGGTCATTTTCGTCCTCCCTAGGCTTATTCTTGTCCAATTTGGGTTTCTAACCAATCTTGTGCATCCAATAGGTGTGTTTGTGTCATTGGATGAACATTTAAGTCATTTTCGTCCTCCCTAGGCTTATTCTTGTCCAATTAGGGTTTTTAAGAAATCTTGTGCATCCAATAAGTTCTTTGTGTCATTGGATTAACATTTAAGTCATTTTCGTCCTCCCTGGGCTTATTCTTGTCCAATTAGGGTTTTTAACCAATCTTGTGCATCCAATAAGTTCATTTGTGTCATTGGATGAACATTTAGGTCATTTTCGTCCTCCCTAGGCTTATTCTTGTCCAATTAGGGTTTTTCAACCAATCTTGTGCATCCAATAAGTTCATTTGTGTCATTGGATGAACATTTAGGTCATTTTCGTCCTCCCTAGGCTTATTCTTGTCCAATTAGGGTTTTTAACCAATCTTGTGCATCCAATAAGTTCATTTGTGTCATTGGATGAACATTTAGGTCATTTTCGTCCTCCCTAGAATTATTCTTTTCCAATTAGGGTTTCTAACCAATCTTGTGCATCCAATAAGTTCATTTGTGTCATTGGATGAAAATTTAGGTCATTTTCGTCCTCCCTAGGCTTATTCTTGTCTAATTAGGGTTTTTAAGCAATCTTGTGCATCCAATAAGTTCATTTGTGTCATTGGATGAACATTTAGGTCATTTATGTCCTCCCTAGGCTTATTGTTGTCCAATTATGGTTTTTAACCAATCTTGTGCATCCAATAGGTGTGTTTGTGTCATTGGATGAACATTTAGGTCATTTTCTTCCTCCCTAGGCTTATTCTTGTCCAATTAGGGTTTCTAACCAATCTTGTGCATCCAATAGGTGTATTTGTGTCATTGGATGAACATTTAGGTCATTTTCGTCCTCCCTAGGCTTATTCTTGTCCAATTAGGGTTTTTAAGCAATCTTGTGCATCCAATAAGTTCATTTGTGTCATTGGATGAACATTTAGGTCATTTTCGTCCTCCCTAGGCTTATTCTTGTCCAATTAGGGTTTTTAAGCAATCTTCTGCATCCAATAGGTGTGTTTGTGTCATTGGATGAACATTTAGGTCATTTTCGTCCACCCTAGGCTTATTCTTGTCCAATTAGGGTTTTTAACCAATCTTGTGCATCCAATAGGTGTGTTTGTGTCATTGGATGAACATTTAGGTCATTTTCTTCCTCCCTAGGCTTATTCTTGTCCAATTAGGGTTTTTAACCAATCTTGTGCATCCAATAAGTTCATTTGTGTCATTGGATGAACATTTAGGTTATTTTCGTCCTCCCTAGGCTTATTCTTGTCCAATTAGGGTTTTTAATCAATCTTGTGCATCCCATAAGTTCATTTGTGTCATTGGATTAACATTTAGGTCATTTTCGTCCTCCCTTGGCTTATTCTTGTCCAATTAGGGTTTTTAACCAATCTTGTGCATCCAATAGGTGTGTTTGTGTCATTGGATGAACATTTAGGTCATTTTCGTCCTCCCTAGGCTTATTCTTGTCCAATTAGGGTTTTTAACCAATCTTGTGCATCCAATAAGTTCATTTGTGTCTTTGGATGAACATTTAAGTCATTTTCATCCTCCCTAGGCTTATTCTTGTCCAATTAGGGTTTCTAACCAATCTTGTGCATCCAATAGGTGTGTTTAGTCATTTGATGAACATTTAGGTCACTGTCGTCCTCCCTAGGCTTAATCTTGTCCAATTAGTGTTTTTAACCAATCTTGTGCATCCAATAAGTTCATTTGTGTCATTGGATTAACATTTAGGTCATTTTCGTCCTCCCTAGGCTTATTCTTGTCCAATTAGGGTTTCTAACCAATCTTGTGCATCCAATAGGTGTGTTTGTGTCATTGGATGAACATTTAGGTCATTTTCGTCCTCCCTAGGCTTATTCTTGTCCAATTAGGGTTTTTAACCAATCTTGTGCATCCAATATGTTTATTTGTGTCATTGGGTGAACATTTAGGTCATTTTCGTCCTCCCTAGGCTTATTCTTGTCCAATTAGGGTTTCTAACCAATCTTGTTTATCCAATAGGTGTGTTTGTGTCATTGGATGAACATTTAAGTCATTTTCGTCCTCCCTAGGCTTATTCTTGTCCAATTAGGGTTTCTAACCAATCTTGTGCATCCAATAGGTGTGTTTGTGTCATTGGATGAACATTTAGGTCATTTTCGTCCTCCCTAGGCTTATTCTTGTCCAATTAGGGTTTCTAACCAATCTTGTGCATCCAAAATGTGTATTTGTGTCATTGGATGAACATTTAGGTCATTTTCGTCCTCCCTAGGCTTATTCTTGTCCAATTAGGGTTTTTAACCAATCTTGTGCATCCAATAGGTGTGTTTGTGTCATTGGATGAACATTTAGGTCATTTTCGTTCTCCCTAGGCTTATTCTTGTCCAATTAGGGTTTTTAAGCAATCTTGTGCATCAAATAAGTGCATTTGTGTCATTGGATGAACATTTAGGTCATTTTCGTCCTCCCAAGGCTTATTCTTGTCCAATTAGGGTTTTTAACCAATCTTGTGCATCCAATAGGTGTGTTTGTGTCATTGGATGAACATTTAGGTCATTTTCGTCCTCCCTAGGCTTTGTCTTGTACAATTAGGGTTTCTAACCAATCTTGTGCATCCAATAGGTGTATTTGTGTCATTGGATGAACATTTAGGTCATTTTCGTCCTCCCTAGGCTTATTCTTGTCCAATTAGGGTTTTTAAGCAATCTTGTGCATCCAATAAGTTCATTTGTGTCATTGGATGAACATTTAGGTCATTTTCGTCCTCCCTAGGATTATTCTTGTCCAATTAGGGTTTCTAACCAATCTTGTGCATCCAATAGGTGTATTTGTGTCATTGGATGAACATTTAGGTCATTTTCGTCCTCCCTAGGCTTATTCTTGTCCAATTAGGGTTTTTAAGCAATCTTGTGCATCCAATAAGTTCATTTGTGTCATTGGATGAACATTTAGGTCAGTTTCGTCCTCCCTAGGCTTATTCTTGTCCAATTAGGGTTTCTAACGAATCTTGTGCATCCAATAGGTGTATTTGTGTCATTGGATGAACATTTAGGTCATTTTTGTCCTCCCTAGGCTTATTCTTGTCCAATTAGGTTTTTTAAGCAATCTTGTGCATCCAATAGGTGTGTTTGTTTCATTGGATGAACATTTAGGTCAGTTTCGTCCTCCCTAGGCTTATTCTTGTCCAATTAGGGTTTCTAACCAATCTTGTGCATCCAATAGGTGTATTTGTGTCATTGGATGAACATTTAGGTCATTTTCGTCCTCCCTAGGCTTATTCTTGTCCAATTAGGGTTTTTAAGCAATCTTGTGCATCCAATAAGTTCATTTGTGTCATTGGATGAACATTTAGGTCATTTTCGACCTCACTAGGCTTATTCTTGTCCAGTTAGGGTTTTTAACCATTCTTGTGCATCCAATAGGCGTATTTGTGTCATTGGATGAACATTTAAGTCATTTTCGTCCTCCCAAGGCTTATTCTTGTCCAATTAGGGTTTTTAACCAATCTTGAGCATCCAATAGGTGTGTTTGTGTCATTGGATGAACATTTAGGTCATTTTCGTCCTCCCTAGTCTTATTCTTGTCGAATTAGGGTTTTAAGCAATCTTGTGCATCCAATAAGTTCATTTGTGTCATTGGATGAACATTTAGGTTATTTTCGTCCTCCCTAGGCTTTTTATTGTCCAATTAGGGTTTTTAAGCAATCTTGTGCATCCAATAAGTTCATTTGTGTCATTGGATGAACATTTAGGTCATTTTCGTCCTCCCTAGGCTTATTCTTGTCCAATTAGGGTTTCTAACCAATCTTGTGCATCCAATAGGTGTGTTTGTGTCATTCGATGAACATTTAGGTCATTTTCATCCTCCCTAGTCGTATTCTTGTCCAATTAGGGTTGTAAGCAATCTTGTGCATCCAATAAGTTCATTTGTGTCATTGGATGAACATTTAGGTCATTTTCGTCCTCCCTAGGCTTATTCTTGTCCAATTAGGGTTTCTAACCAATCTTGTGCATCCAATAGGTGTGTTTGTGTCATTGGACAAACATTTAGGTCATTTTCGTCCTCCCTAGGCTTATTCTAGTCCAATTAGGGTTTTTAACCAATCTTATGCATCCAATAGGTGTGTTTGTGTCATTGGATGAACATTTAAGTCATTTTCGTTCTCCCTAGGCTTATTCTTGTCCAATTAGGGTTTTTACCCAATCTTGTGCATTCAATAGGTGTGTTTATGTCATTGATGGAACATTTAGGTCATTTTCGTCCTCCCTAGGCTTATTCTTGTCCAATTAGGGTTTTTAAGTAATCTTGTGCATCCAATAAGTTCATTTGTGTCATTGGATGAACATTTAGGTCATTTTAGTCCTCCCTACACTTATTCTTGTCCAATTTGGGTTTCTAACCAATCTTGTGCATCCAATAGGTGTGTTTGTGTCATTGGATGAATATTTAAGTCATTTTCATCCTCCCTAGGCTTATTCTTGTCCAATTAAGGTTTTTAAGAAATCTTGTGCATCCAATAAGTTCTTTGTGTCATTGGATTAACATTTAAGTCATTTTCGTCCTCCCTGGGCTTATTCTTGTCCAATTAGGGTTTTTAACCAATCTTGTGCATCCTATAAGTTCATTTGTGTCATTGGATGAACATTTAGGTCATTTTCGTCCTCCCTAGGCTTATTCTTGTCCAATTTGGGTTTCTAACCAATCTTGTGCATCCAATAGGTGTGTTTGTGTCATTGGATGAACAATTAAGTCATTTTCGTCCTCCCTAGGCTTATTCTTGTCCAATTAGGGTTTTTAAGAAATCTTGTGCATCCAATAAGTTCTTTGTGTCATTGGATTAACATTTAAGTCATTTTCTTCCTCCCTGGGCTTATTCTTGTGCAATTAGGGTTTCTAAGCAATCTTGTGCATCAAATACGTTCATTTGTGTCATTGGATTAACATTTAAGTCATTTTCGTCCTCCCTAGGCTTATTCTAGTGCAATTATGGGTTTTAACCAATCTTGTGCATCCAATAGGTGAGTTTGTCTCTTTGGAAGAACATTTAGGTCACTTTCATGCTCCCTATGCTTATTGTTGTCCAATTAGAGATTTTAACCAATCTTGTGCGTCTAATAGGTATGTTTGTGTCATTGGATGAACATTAAGGTCATTTTTATCCACCCTAGGCATACTCTTGTCCAATTAGGGTTTCTAACCAATCTTGTCCATCCAATAGGTGTGTTTGTGTCATTGAATGAACATTTAGGTCATTTTCGTACTCCCTAGGCTGATTCTAGTCCAATTCGGGTTTTCAAACAATCTTGTGCATCTAATTGGTGTGTTTGTGTCATTGGAATCACATTTAGGTCATTTTCGTCCTCCCTAGGCTATTTCTTGCCCAATTAGGGTTTTAAACCAATCTTGTGCATCCAATAAGTTCATTTGTGTCATTGGATGAACATTTAGGTCATTTTTCGTCCTCCCAAGGCTTATTCTTGTCCAATTTGGGTTTCTAACCAATCTTGTGCATCCAATAGGTGTGTTTGTGTCATTGGATGAACATTTAAGTCATTTTCGTCCTCCCTAGGCTTATTCTTGTCCAATTAGGGTTTTTAAGAAATCTTGTGCATCCAATAAGTTCTTTGTGTCATTGGATTAACATTTAAGTCATTTTCGTCCTCCCTGGGCTTATTCTTGTCCAATTAGGGTTTTTAACCAATGTTGTGCATCCAATAAGTTCATTTGTGCATTGGATGAACATTAAGGTCATTTTCGTCCTCCCTAGTCTTATTCTTGTCCAATTAGGGTTTTAAGCAATCTTGTGCATCCAATAAGTTCATTTGTGTCATTGAATGAACATTTAGGTCATTTTCGTCCTCCCTAGGCTTATTCTTGTGCAATTAGGATTTTTAATCAATCTTGTGCATTCAATAAGTTCATTTGTGTCATTGGATGAACATTTAGGTCATTTTCGTCCTCCCTAGGCTTATTCTTGTCCAATTTGGGTTTCTCACCAATCTTGTGCATCCAATAGGTGTGTTTGTGTCATTGGATGATCATTTAAGTCATTTTCGTCTTCCCTAGGCTTATTCTTGTCCAATTAGGGTTTTTAAGAAATCTTGTGCATCCAATAAGTTCTTTGTGTCATTGGATTAACATTTAAGTCATTTTCGTCCTCCCTGGGCTTATTCTTGTCCAATTAGGGTTTTTAACCAATCTTGTGCATCCTATAAGTTCATTTGTGTCATTGGATGAACATTTAGGTCATTTTCGTCCTCCCTAGGCTTATTCTTGTCCAATTTGGGTTTCTAACCAATCTTGTGCATCCAATAGGTGTGTTTGTGTCATTGGATGAACATTTAAGTCATTTTCGTCCTCCCTAGGCTTATTCTTGTCCAATTAGGGTTTTTAAGAAATCTTGTGCATCCAATAAGTTCTTTGTGTCATTGGATTAACATTTAAGTCATTTTCGTCCTCCCTGGGCTTATTCTTGTCCAATTAGGGTTTTTAACCAATCTTGTGCATCCAATAAGTTCATTTGTGTCATTGGATGAACATTTAGGTCATTTTCGTCCTCCCTAGGCTTATTCTTGTCCAATTAGGGTTTTTAAGCAATCTTGTCCATCCAATAACTTCATTTTTGTCATTGGATTAACATTTAAGTCATTTTCGTTCTCCCTAGGCTTATTCTTGTCCAATTAGGGTTTTTAACCAATCTTGTGCATTCAATAGGTGTGTTTGTGTCATTGGATGAACATTTAGGTCCTTTTCATCCTCCCTAGGCTTATTCTTGTCCAATTAGGGTTTTTAAGCAATCTTGTGCATCCAATAAGTTCATTTGTGTCATTGGATGAACATTTAGGTCATTTTCGTCCATCATAGCCATATTCTTGTCCAATTAGGGTTTTTAACCAATCTTGTGCATCCAATAAGTTCATTTGTGTCATTGGATGAACATTTAGGTCATTTTCGTCCTCCCTAGGCTTATTCTTGTCCAATTAGGGTTTTTAACCAATCTTGTGCATCCAATAGGTGTGTTTGTGTCAATGGATGAACATTTAGGTCATTTTCATCCTCCCTAGGCTTATTGTTGTCCAATTAGGGTTTTTAACCAATCTTGTGCATCCAATAAGTTCATTTGTGTCATTGGATAAACATTTAGGTCATTTTCGTCCACCCTAGGCTTATTCTTGTCCAATTAGGGTTTTTAACCAATCTTGTGCATCCAATAGGTTCATTTGTGTCATTGGATGAACATTTAGGTCATTTTCGTCCTCCCAAGGCTTATTCTTGTCCAATTAGGGTTTTTAACCAATCTTGTGCATCCAATAAGTTCATTTGTGTCATTGGATGAACATTTAGGTCATTTTCGTCCTCCCTAGGCTTATTCTTGTCCAATTAGGGTTTTTAACCAATCTTGTGCAACCAATAGGTGTGTTTGTGTCATTAGATGAACATTCAGGACATTGTCATCCTCCCTAGGCTTATTGTTGTCCAATTAGGGTTTTTAACAATTCTTGTGCATCCAATAGGTGTGTTTGTGTCATTGGATGAACATTTAGGTCATTTTCGTCCTCCCTAGTCTTATTCTTGTCCAATTAGGGTTTTAAGCCAATCTTGTGCATCCAATAGGTGTGTTTGTGTCATTTGATGAACATTTAGGTCATTTTCGTCCTCTTAAGGCTTATTCTTATCCAATTAGGGTTTTAAGCAATCTTGTGCATCCAATAAGTCCATTTGTGTCATTGGATTAAGATTTAAGTCATTTTCGTCCTCCATAGGCTTATTCTTGCCCAGTTAGGGTTTTTAACCAATCTTGTGCATCCAATAGGTGTGTTTGTGTCATTGGATGAACATTTAGGTCATTTTCGTCCTCCCTAGGCTTATTCTTGTCCAATTAGGGTTTCTAACCAATCTTGTGCATCCAATAGGTGTCTTTGTGTCATTGGATGAACATTTAGGTCATTTTCGTCCTCCCTAAGCTTATTCTTGTCCAATTAGGGTTTTTAAGCAATCTTGTGCATCCAATAAGTTCATTTGTGTCATTGGATGAACATTTAGGTCATTTTCGTCCTCCCTAGGCTTATTCTTGTCCAATTAGGGTTTCTAACGAATCTTGTGCATGCAATAGGTGTATTTGTGTCATTGGATGAACATTTAGGTCATTTTCGTCCTCCCTTGGCTTATTCTTGTCCAATTAGGGTTTCTAACCAATCTTGTGCATCCAATAGGTGTATTTGTGTCATTGGATGAACATTTAGGTCATTTTCGTCCTCCCTAAGCTTATTCTTGTCCAATTAGGGTTTTTAAGCAATCTTGTGCATCCAATAAGTTCATTTGTGTCATTGGATGAACATTTAGGTCATTTTCGTCCTCCCTAGGCTTATTCTTGTCCAATTAGGGTTTTTAACCAATCTTGTGCATCCAATAGGTGTATTTGTGTCATTGGATGAACATTTAGGTCATTTTCGTCCTCCCTAGGCTTATTCTTGTCTAATTAGGGTTTTTAAGCAATCTTGTGTATCCAATAAGTTCATTTGTGTTATTGGATGAACATTTAGGTCATTTTCGTCCTCCCTAGGCTTATTCTTGTCCAATTAGCGTTTCTAACCAATGTTGTGCATCCAATAGGTGTATTTGTGTCGTTGGATGAACATTTAGGTCATTTTCGTCCTCCCTAGGCTTATTCTTGTCCAATTAGGGTTTTTAACCAATCTTGTGCATCCAATAGGTGTGTTTGTGTCATTGGATGAACATTTAGGTCATTTTCGTCCTCCCTAGGCTTATTCTTGTCCAATTAGGGTTTTTAAGCAATCTTGTGCATCCAATAAGTTAATTTGTGTCATTGGATGAACATTTAGGTCATTTTCGTCCTCCCTAGGGTTATTCTTGTCTAGTTAGGGTTTTTAACCAATCTTGTGCATCCAATAAGTTAATTTGTGTCATTGGTTGAACATTTAGGTCATTTTCGTCCTCCCTAGGCTTATTCTTGTCCAATTAGGGTTTTTAACCAATCTTGTGCATCCAATAGGTGTGTTTGTGTCATTGGATGAACATTTAGGTCATTTTCGTCCTCCCCTAGTCTTATTCTTGTCCAATTATGGTTTTAAGCAATCTTGTGCATCCAATAACTTCATTTGTATCATCGGATTAACATTTAAGTCATTTTCGTCCTCCCTAGGCTTATTCTTTTCCAATTAGAGTTTCTAACGAATCTTGTGCATCCAATAGGCGTGTTTGTGTCATTGGATGAACATTTAGGTCATTTTCGTCCTCGCATGGCTTATTCTTGTCTAATTAGGGTTTTAAGCAATATTGTGCATCCAATAAGTTCATTTGTGTCATTGGATTAACATTTAAGTCATTTTTGTCCTCCACAGGCTTATTCTTGTCCAATTAGGGTTTTTAACCAATCTTGTGCATCCAATAAGTTCATTTGTGTCATTGGATGAACATTTAGGTCATTTTCGTCCACCCTAGGCTTATTCTTGTCCAATTAGGGTTTTTAACCAATCTTGTGCATCCAATAAGTTCATTTGTGTCATTGGATGAACATTTAGGTCATTTTCGTCCTCTCAAGGCTTATTCTTGTCCAATAAGGGTTTTTAACCTATCTTGTGCATCCAATAAGTTCATTTGTGTCATTGGATGGACATTTAGGTCATTTTCGTCCTCCCTAGGCTTATTCTTGTCCAATTAGGGTTTTTAAGCAATCTTGTGCATCCAATAAGTTCATTTCTGTCTTTGGATGAACATTTAGGTCATTTTCATCCTCCCAATGCTTATTCTTGTCCAATTAGGGTTTTTATCCAATCTTGTGCATCCAATAAGTTCATTTGTGTCATTGGATGAACGTTTAGGTCATTTTCGTCCTCCCTAAGCTTATTCTTGTCCAATTAGGGTTTTTAAGCAATCTTGTGCATCCAATAAGTTCATTTGTGTCATTGGATGAACATTTAGGTCATTTTCGTCCTCCCTAGGCTTATTCTTGTCCAATTTGGGTTTCTAACCAATCTTGTGCATCCAATAGGTGTGTTTGTGTCATTGGATGATCATTTAAGTCATTTTCGTCTTCCCTAGGCTTATTCTTGTCCAATTAGGGTTTTTAAGAAATCTTGTGCATCCAATAAGTTCTTTGTGTCATTGGATTAACATTTAAGTCATTTTCGTCCTCCCTGGGCTTATTCTTGTCCAATTAGGGTTTTTAACCAATCTTGTGCATCCTATAAGTTCATTTGTGTCATTGGACGAACATTTCGGTCATTTTCGTCCTCCCTAGGCTTATTCTTGTCCAATTAGGGTTTTTAACCAATGTTGTGCATCCAATAAGTTCATTTGTGCATTGGATGAACATTAAGGTCATTTTCATCCACCCTAGGCTTATTCTTGTGCAATTAGGGTTTTTAATCAATCTTGTGCATCCAATCAGTTCATTTGTGTCATTGGATAAACATTTAGGCCATTTTCGTCCTCCCTAAGCTTATTCTTGTCCAATTAGGGTTTTTAAGCAATCTTGTGCATCCAATAAGTTCATTTGTGTCATTGGATCAACATTTAGGTCATTTTCGTCCTCCCTAGGCTTATTCTTGTCCAATTTGGGTTTCTAACCAATCTTGTGCATCCAATAGGTGTGTTTGTGTCATTGGATGAACATTTAAGTCATTTTCGTCCTCCCTAGGCTTATTCTTGTCCAATTAGGGTTTTTAAGAAATCTTGTGCATCCAATAAGTTCTTTGTGTCATTGGATTAACATTTAAGTTATTTTCGTCCTCCCTGGGCTTATTCTTGTCCAATTAGGGTTTTTAACCAATCTTGTGCATCCTATAAGTTCATTTATGTCATTGGATGAACATTTAGGTCATTTTCGTCCTCCCTAGGCTTATTCTTGTCGAATTAGGGTTTCTAACCAATCTTGTGCATCCAATAGGTTCATTTGTGTCATTGGACGAACATTTAGGTCATTTTCGTCCTCCCTAGGCTTATTCTTGTGCAATTAGGATTTTTAATCAATTTTGTGCATCCAATAAGTTCATTTGTGTCATTGGATGAACATTTAGGTCATTTTCGTGCTCCCTAGGCTTATTCTAGTCCAATTAGGGTTTTTAACCAATCTTGTGCATCCAATAAGTTCAATTGTGTCATTGGATGTACATTTAGGTCATTTTCGTCCTCGCTAGGCTTATTCTTGTCCAATTAGGGTTTTTAAGCAATCTTGTGCATCCAATAAGTTCGTTTGTGTCATTTGATGAACATTTAGGTCATTTTCGTCCTCCCTAGGCTTATTCTTGTCCAATTAGGGTTTCTAACCAATCTTGTCCATCCAATAGGTGTGTTTGTGTCATTGGATGAACATTTAGGTCATTTTCGTCCT
>JBBPBR010000804.1:291475-315991 GCA_037974775.1 Cicer pinnatifidum
ACATTTAGGTCATTTTCGTCCTCCCTAGGCTTATTCTTCCCCAATTAGGGTTTTAAACCAATCTTGTGCATCCAATAAGTTCAATTGTGTCATTGGATGAAAATTTAGGTCATTTTCTTCCTCCCTAGGCTTCTTCTTGTCCAGTTAGGGTTTTAAACCAATCTTGTGCATCCAATAGGCGTGTTTGTGTCATTGGATGAACATTTAGGTCATTTTCGTCCTCCCTACGCTTATTCTTCTCCAATTAGGGTTTCTAAGCAATCTTGTGCATCAAATACGTTCATTTGTGTCATTGGATTAACATTTAAGTCATTTTCGTCCTCCCTAGGCTTATTCTTGTGCAATTATGGTTTTTAACCAATCTTGTGCATCCAATAGGTGTGTTTGTCTCATTGGATGAACATTTAGGTCACTTTCATCCTCCCTAGGCTTATTGTTGTCCAATTAGAGTTTTTAACCAATCTTGTGCGTCTAATAGGTATGTTTGTGTCATTGGATGAACATTTAGGTCATTTTCGTCCTCCCTAGGCTTATTCTAGTCCAATTAGGGTTTTTAACCAATCTTGTGCATCCAATAGGTGTGTTTGTGTCATTGGATGAACATTTAAGTCATTTTCGTCCTCCCTAAGCTTATTCTTGTCCAATTAGGGTTTTTAAGCAATCTTGTCCATCCAATAACTTCATTTGTGTCATTAGATTAACATTTAAGTCATTTTGGTTCTCCCTAGGCTTATTCTTGTCCAATTAGGGTTTCTAACCAATCTTGTGCATTCAATAGGTGTGTTTGTGTCATTGGATGAACATTTAGGTCATTTTCGTCCTCCCTAGGCTTATTCTTGTCCAATTAGGGTTTTTAAGCAATCTTGTGCATCCAATAAGTTCATTTGTGTCATTGGATGAACATTTAGGTCATTTTAGTCCTCCATAGGCTTATTCTTGTCCAATTTGGGTTTCTAACCAATCTTGTGCATCCAATAGGTGTGTTTGGGTCATTGGATGAACATTTAGGTCATTTTCGTCCTCCCTAGGCTTATTCTTGTCCAATTAGTGTTTTAAACCAATCTTGTGCATCCAATAAGTTCATTTGTGTCATTGGATGAACATTTAGTTCACTTTCGTCCTCCTGGGCTTATTCTTGTGCAATTAGGGTTTTTAATCAATCTTGTGCATCCAATCAGTTCATTTGTGTCATTGGATGAACATTTAGGTCATTTTCGTCCTCCCTAAGCTTATTCTTGTCCAAATAGGGTTTTTAAGCAATCTTGTGCATCCAATAAGTTCATTTGTGTCATTGGATGAACATTTAGGTCATTTTCGTCCTCCCTAGGCTTATTCTTTAGCAATTAGGGTTTTTAATCAATCTTGTGCATCCAATAAGTTCATTTGCGTCATTGGATGAACATTTAGGTCATTTTCATCCTCCCTAGGCTTATTCTTGTCCAATTAGTGTTTTAAACCAACCTTGTGCATTTAATAAGGTCATTTGTGTCATTGGATGAACATTTAGGTCAGTTTCGTCCTCCCTAGGCTTATTCTTGTGCAATTAGGGTTTTTAATCAATCTTGTGCATCCAATCAGTTCATTTGTGTCATTGGATGAACATTTAGGTCATTTTCGTCCTCCCTAAGCTTATTCTTGTCCAATTAGGGTTTTTAAGCAATCTTGTGCATCCAATAAGTTCATTTGTGTCATTGGATGAACATTTAGGTCATTTTCGTCCTCCCTAGGCTTATTCTTGTCCAGTTTGGGTTTCTAACCAATCTTGTGCATCCAATAGGTGTGTTTGTGTCATTGGATGAACATTTAAATCATTTTCGTCCTCCCTAGGCTTATTCTTGTCCAATTAGTGTTTTAAACCAATCTTGTGCATCCAATAAGTTCAGTTGTGTCATTGGATGAACATTTAGTTCACTTTCGTCCTCCTGGGCTTATTCTTGTGCAATTAGGGTTTTTAATCAATCTTGTGCATCCAATCAGTTCATTTGTGTCATTGGATGAACATTTAGGTCATTTTCGTCCTCCCTAAGCTTATTCTTGTCCAATTAGGGTTTTTAAGCAATCATGTCCATCCAATAACTTCATTTGTGTCATTGGATTAACATTTAAGTCATTTTCGTTCTCCCTAGGCTTATTCTTGTCCAATTAGGGTTTTTAACCAATCTTGTGCATTCAATAGGTGTGTTTGTGTCATCGGATGAACATTTAGGTCATTTTCGTCCTCCCTAGGCTTATTCTTGTCCAATTAGTGTTTTAAACCAATCTTGTGCATCCAATAAGTTCAGTTGTGTCATTGGATGAACATTTAGTTCACTTTCGTCCTCTTGGGCTTATTCTTGTGCAATTAGGGTTTTTAATCAATCTTGTGCATCCAATCAGTTCATTTGTGTCATTGGATGAACATTTAGGTCATTTTCGTCCTCCCTAAGCTTATTCTTGTCCAAATAGGGTTTTTAAGCAATCTTGTGCATCCAATAAGTTCATTTGTGTCATTGGATGAACATTTAGGTCATTTTCGTCCTCCCTAGGCTTATTCTTGTCCAGTTTGGGTTTCTAACCAATCTTGTGCATCCAATAGGTCTGTTTGTGTCATTGGATGAACATTTAAATCATTTTCGTCCTCCCTAGGCTTATTCTTGTGCAATTAGGGTTTTGAATCAATCTTGTGCATCCAATCAGTTCATTCGTGTCATTAGATGAACATTTAGGTCATTTTCGTCCTCCCTAGGCTTATTCTTGTGCAATTAGGGTTTTAAATCAATCTTGTGCATCCAATCAGTTCATTTGTGTCATTGGATGAACATTTAGGTCATTTTCGTCCTCCCTAGGCTTATTCTTGTCCAATTAGGGTTTTAAACCAATCTTGTGCATCCAATAAGTTCAATTGTGTCATTGGATGAAAATTTAGGTCATTTTCGTCCTCCCTAGGCTTATTCTTGTCCAGTTAGGGTTTTGAACCAATCTTGTGCATCCAATAGGCGTGTTTGTGTCATTGGATGAACATTTAGGTCATTTTCGTCCTCCCTAGGCTTATTCTTCTCCAATTAGGGTTTCTAAGCAATCTTGTGCATCTAATACGTTCATTTGTGTCATTGGATTAACATTTAAGTCATTTTCGTCCTCCCTAGGCTTATTCTTGTGCAATTATGGTTTTTAACCAATCTTGTGCATCTAATAGGTGTGTTTGTCTCATTGGATGAACATTTAGGTCACTTTCATCCTCCCTATGCTTATTGTTGTCCAATTAGAGTTTTTAACAAATCTTGTGCGTCTAATAGGTATGTTTGTGTCATTCGATGAACATTTAGGTCATTTTCGTCCTCCCTAGGCTTATTCTAGTCCAATTAGGGTTTTTAACCAATCTTGTGCATCCAATAGGTGTGTTTGTGTCATTGGATGAACATTTAAGTCATTTTCGTCCTCCCTAAGCTTATTCTTGTCCAATTAGGGTTTTTAAGCAATCTTGTCCATCCAATAACTTCATTTGTGTCATTGGATTAACATTTAAGTCATTTTCGTTCTCCCTAGGCTTATTGTTGTCCAATTAGGGTTTTTAACCAATCTTGTGCATTTAATAGGTGTGTTTGTGTCATTGGATGAACATTTAGGTCATTTTCGTCCTCCCTAGGCTTATTCTTGTCCAATTAGTGTTTTAAACCAATCTTGTGCATCCAATAAGTTCATTTGTGTCATTGGATGAACATTTAGGTCACTTTCGTCCTCCCTAGGCTTATTCTTGTGCAATTAGGGTTTTTATTCAATCTTGTGCATCCAATCAGTTCATTTGTGTCATTGGATGAACATTTAGGTCATTTTCGTCCTCCCTAGGCTTATTCTTGTGCAATTAGGGTTTTTAACCAATCTTGTGCATCCAATAGGTGTGTTTGTGTCATTGGATGAACATTTAGGTCATTTTCGTCCTCCCTAGGCTTATTCTAGTCCAATTAGGGTTTTTAACCAATCTTGTGCATCCAATAGGTGTGTTTGTGTCATTGGATGAACATTTAAGTCATTTTCGTCCTCCCTAAGCTTATTCTTGTCCAATTAGGGTTTTTAACCAATCTTGTGCATCCAATAAGTTCATTTGTGTCATTGGATGAACATTTAGGTCATTTTCGTCCACCCTAGGCTTATTCTTGTCCAATTAGGGTTTTTAACCAATCTTGTGCATCCAATAGGTGTGTTTGTCTCATTGGATGAACATTTAGGTCACTTTCATCCTCCCTATGCTTATTGTTGTCCAATTAGAGTTTTTAACCAATCTTGTGCGTCTAATAGGTATGTTTGTGTCATTGGATGAACATTTAGGTCATTTTCGTCCTCCCTAGGCTTATTCTAGTCCAATTAGGGTTTTTAACCAATCTTGTGCATCCAATAGGTGTGTTTGTGTCATTGGATGAACATTTAAGTCATTTTCGTCCTCCCTAAGCTTATTCTTGTCCAATTAGGGTTTTTAAGCAATCTTGTCCATCCAATAACTTCATTTGTGTCATTGGATTAACATTTAAGTAATTTTCGTCCTCCCTAGGCTTATTCTTGTGCAATTATGGTTTTTAACCAATCTTGTGCATCCAATAGGTGTGTTTGTCTCATTGGATGAACATTTAGGTCACTTTCATCCTCCCTATGCTTATTGTTGTCCAATTAGAGTTTTTAACCAATCCTGTGCGTCTAATAGGTATGTTTGTGTCATTGGATGAACATTTAGGTCATTTTCGTCCTCCCTAGGCTTATTCTAGTCCAATTAGGGTTTTTATCCAATCTTGTGCATCCAATAGGTGTGTCTGTGTCATTGGATGAACATTTAAGTCATTTTCGTCCTCCCTAAGCTTATTCTTGTCCAATTAGGGTTTTTAAGCAATCTTGTCCATCCAATAACTTCATTTGTGTCATTGGATTAACATTTAAGTCATTTTCGTTCTCCCTAGGCTTATTCTTGTCCAATTAGGGTTTTTAACCAATCTTGTGCATTCAATAGGTGTGTTTGTGTCATTGGATGAACATTTAGGTCATTTTCGTCCTCCCTAGGCTTATTCTTGTCCAATTATGGTTTTTAAGCAATCTTGTGCATCCAATAAGTTCATTTGTGTCATTGGATGAACATTTAGGTCATTTTAGCCCTCCATACGCTTATTCTTGTCCAATTTGGGTTTCTAACCAATCTTGTGCATCCAATAGGTGTGTTTGTGTCATTGGATGAACATTTAGGTCATTTTTGTCATCCCTAGTCTTATTCTTGTCCAATTAGTGTTTTAAGCAATCTTGTGCATCCAATAAGTTCATTTGTGTCATTGGATGAACATTTAGGTCATTTTCGTCCTCCCTAGGCTTATTCTTTTGCAATTAGGGTTTTTAATCAATCTTGTGCATCCAATAAGTTCATTTGCGTCATTGGATGAACATTTAGGTCATTTTCGTCCTCCCTAGGCTTATTCTTCTCCAATTTGGGTTTCTAAGCAATCTTGTGCATCCAATACGTTTATTTGTGTCATTGGATTAACATTTAAGTAATTTTCGTCCTCCCTAGGCTTATTCTTGTGCAATTATTGTTTTTAACCAATCTTGTGCATCCAATAGGTGTGTTTGTCTCATTGGATGAACATTTAGGTCACTTTCATCCTCCCTATGCTTATTGTTGTCCAATTAGAGTTTTTAACCAATCTTGTGCGTCTAATAGGTATGTTTGTGTCATTGGATGAACATTTAGGTCATTTTCGTCCTCCCTAGGCTTATTCTAGTCCAATTAGGGTTTTTAACCAATCTTGTGCATCCAATAGGTGTGTTTGTGTCATTGGATGAACATTTAAGTCATTTTCGTCCTCCCTAAGCTTATTCTTGTCCAATTAGGGTTTTTAAGCAATCATGTCCGTCCAATAACTTCATTTGTGTCATTGGATTAACATTTAAGTCATTTTCGTTCTCCCTAGGCTTATTCTTGTCCAATTAGGGTTTTTAACCAATCTTGTGCATTCAATAGGTGTGTTTGTGTCATCGGATGAACATTTAGGTCATTTTCGTCCTCCCTAGGCTTATTCTTGTCCAATTAGTGTTTTAAACCAATCTTGTGCATCCAATAAGTTCAGTTGTGTCATTGGATGAACATTTAGTTCACTTTCGTCCTCCTGGGCTTATTCTTGTGCAATTAGGGTTTTTAATCAATCTTGTGCATCCAATCAGTTCATTTGTGTCATTGGATGAACATTTAGGTCATTTTCGTCCTCCCTAAGCTTATTCTTGTCCAAATAGGGTTTTTAAGCAATCTTGTGCATCCAATAAGTTCATTTGTGTCATTGGATGAACATTTAGGTCATTTTCGTCCTCCCTAGGCTTATTCTTGTCCAGTTTGGGTTTCTAACCAATCTTGTGCATCCAATAGGTGTGTTTTTGTCATTGGATGAACATTTATATCATTTTCGTCCTCCCTAGGCTTATTCTTGTGCAATTAGGGTTTTGAATCAATCTTGGGCATCCAATCAGTTCATTTGTGTCATTGGATGAACATTTAGGTCATTTTCGTCCTCCCTAGGCTTATTCTTGTGCAATTAGGGTTTTAAATCAATCTTGGGCATCCAATCAGTTCATTTGTGTCATTGGATGAACATTTAGGTCATTTTCGTCCTCCCTAGGCTTATGCTTGTCCAATTAGGGTTTTAAACCAATCTTGTGCATCCAATAAGTACAATTGTGTCATTGGATGAAAATTTAGGTCATTTTCGTCCTCCCTAGGCTTATTCTTGTCCAGTTAGGGTTTTAAACCAATCTTGTGCATCCAATAGGCATGTTTGTGTCATTGGATGAACATTTAGGTCATTTTCGTCCTCCCTAGGCTTATTCTTCTCCAATTTGGGTTTCTAAGCAATCTTGTGCATCCAATACGTTTATTTGTGTTATTGGATTAACATTTAAGTAATTTTCGTCCTCCCTAGGCTTATTCTTGTGCAATTATGGTTTTTAACCAATCTTGTGCATCCAATAGGTGTGTTTGTCTCATTGGATGAACATTTAGGTCACTTTCATCCTCCCTATGCTTATTGTTGTCCAATTAGAGTTTTTAACCAATCTTGTGGGCGTCTAATAGGTATGTTTGTGTCATTGGATGAACATTTAGGTCATTTTCGTCCTCCCTAGGCTTATTCTAGTCCAATTAGGGTTTTTAACCAATCTTGTGCATCCAATAGGTGTGTTTGTGTCATTGGATGAACATTTAAGTCATTTTCGTCCTCCCTAAGCTTATTCTTGTCCAATTAGGGTTTTTAAGCAATCTTGTCCATCCAATAACTTCATTTGTGTCATTGGATTAACATTTAAGTCATTTTCGTTCTCCCTAGGCTTATTCTTGTCCAATTAGGGTTTTTAACCAATCTTGTGCATTCAATAGGTGTGTTTGTGTCATTTGATGAACATTTAGGTCATTTTCGTCCTCCCTAAGCTTATTCTTGTCCAATTAGGGTTTTTAAGCAATCTTGTGCATCCAATAAGTTCATTTGTGTCATTGGATGAACATTTAGGTCATTTTAGTCCTCCATACGCTTATTCTTGTCCAATTTGGGTTTCTAAGCAATCTTGTGCATCCAATAGGTGTGTTTATGTCATTGGATGAACATTTAGGTCATTTTCGTCCTCCCTAGGCTTATTCTTGTCCAATTAGTGTTTTAAACCAATCTTGTGCATCCAATAAGTTCATTTGTGTCATTGGATGAACATTTAGGTCACTTTCGTGCTCCTGGGCTTATTCTTGTGCAATTAGGGTTTTTAATCAATCTTGTGCATCCAATTAGTTCATTTGTGTCATTTGATGAACATTTAGGTCATTTTCGTCCTCCCTAAGCTTATTCTTGTCCAAATAGGGTTTTTAAGCAATCTTGTGCATCCAATAAGTTCATTTGTGTCATTGGATGAACATTTAGGTCATTTTCGTCCTCCCTAGGCTTATTCTTGTCCAGTTTGGGTTTCTAACCAATCTTGTGCATCCAATAGGTCTGTTTGTGTCATTGGATGAACATTTAAATCATTTTCGTCCTCCCTAGGCTTATTCTTGTGCAATTAGGGTTTTGAATCAATCTTGTGCATCCAATCAGTTCATTCGTGTCATTAGATGAACATTTAGGTCATTTTCGTCCTCCCTAGGCTTATTCTTGTGCAATTAGGGTTTTAAATCAATCTTGGGCATCCAATCAATTCATTTGTGTCATTGGATGAACATTTAGGTCATTTTCGTCCTCCCTAGGCTTATTCTTGTCCAATTAGGGTTTTAAACCAATCTTGTGCATCCAATAAGTTCAATTGTGTCATTGGATGAAAATTTAGGTCATTTTCGTCCTCCCTAGGCTTATTCTTGTCCAGTTAGGGTTTTGAACCAATCTTGTGCATCCAATAGGCGTGGTTGTGTCATTGGATGAACATTTAGGTCATTTTCGTCCTCCCTAGGCTTATTCTTCTCCAATTAGGGTTTCTAAGCAATCTTGTGCATCCAATACGTTCATTTGTGTCATTGGATTAACATTTAAGTCATTTTCGTCCTCCCTAGGCTTATTCTTGTGCAATTATGGTTTTTAACCAATCTTGTGCATCTAATAGGTGTGTTTGTCTCATTGGATGAACATTTAGGTCACTTTCATCCTCCCTATGCTTATTGTTGTCCAATTAGAGTTTTTAACAAATCTTGTGCGTCTAATAGGTATGTTTGTGTCATTCGATGAACATTTAGGTCATTTTCGTCCTCCCTAGGCTTATTCTAGTCCAATTAGGGTTTTTAACCAATCTTGTGCATCCAATAGGTGTGTTTGTGTCATTGGATGAACATTTAAGTCATTTTCGTCCTCCCTAAGCTTATTCTTGTCCAATTAGGGTTTTTAAGCAATCTTGTCCATCCAATAACTTCATTTGTGTCATTGGATTAACATTTAAGTCATTTTCGTCCTCCCTAGGCTTATTCTTGTGCAATTATGGTTTTTAACCAATCTTGTGCATCTAATAGGTGTGTTTGTCTCATTGGATGAACATTTAGGTCACTTTCATCCTCCCTATGCTTATTGTTGTCCAATTAGAGTTTTTAACAAATCTTGTGCGTCTAATAGGTATGTTTTTTGTCATTCGATGAACATTTAGGTCATTTTCGTCCTCCCTAGGCTTATTCTAGTCCAATTAGGGTTTTTAACCAATCTTGTGCATCCAATAGGTGTGTTTGTGTCATTGGATGAACATTTAGGTCATTTTCGTCCTCCCTAGGCTTATTCTTGTCCAATTAGGGTTTCTAACCAATCTTGTGCATCCAATAGGTGTGTTTGTGTCATTGGATGAACATTTAGGTCATTTTCGTCTTCCCTAGGCTTATTCTTGTCCAATTAGGGTTTCTAACCAATCTTGTGCATCCAATAGGTGTGTTTGTGTCATTGGATGAACATTTAGGTCGTTTTCGTCCTCTCTAGGCTTATTCTTGTCCAATTAGGGTTTTTAAGCAATCTTGTGCATCCAATAAGTTCATTTGTGTCATTGGATGAACATTTAGGTCATTTTCGTCCTCCCTAGGCTTATTCTTGTCTAATTAGGGTTTTTAAGCAATCTTGTGCATCCAATAAGTTCATTTGTGTTATTGAATGAACATTTAGGTCATTTTCGTCCTCCCTAGGCTTATTCTTGTCCAATTAGGGTTTCTAACCAATCTTGTGCATCCAATAGGTGTATTTGTGTCATTGGATGAAAATTTAGGTTATTTTCGTCCTCCCTAGGCTTATTCTTGTCCAATTACGGTTTTTAACCAATCTTGTGCATCCAATAGGTGTGTTTATGTCATTGGATGAAAATTTAGGTTATTTTCGTCCTCCCTAGGCTTATTCTTGTCCAATTAGGGTTTTTAACCAATCTTGTGCATCCAATAGGTGTGTTTGTGTCATTGGATGAACATTTAGGTCATTTTCGTCCTCCCTAGGCTTATTCTTGTCCAATTAGGGTTTCTAACCAATCTTGTTCATCCAATAGGTATGTTTGTGTCATTGGATGAACATTTAGGTCATTTTCGTCCTCCCTAGGCTTATTCTTGTCCAATTAGGGTTTTTAACCAATCTTGTGCATCCAATAAGTTCATTTGTGTCATTGGATGAACATTTAGGTCATTTTCGTCCTCCCTAGTCTTATTATTGTCCAATTAGGGTTTTTATGCAATCTTGTGCATCCAATAGGTGTGTTTGTGTCATTGGATGAACATTTAGGTCATTTTCGTCCTCCCTAGGCTTATTCTTGTCCAATTAGGGTTTTTAACCAATCTTGTGCATCCAATAGGTGTATTTGTGTCATTGGATGAACATTTAGGTAATTTTCGTCCTCCCTAGGCTTATTCTTGTCCAATTAGGGTTTTTAACCAATCTTGTGCATCCAATAAGTTCATTTGTGTCATTGGATGAACATTTAGGTCATTTTCGTCCTCCCTAGGCTTATTCTTGTCCAGTTAGGGTTTTAAACCAATCTTGTGCATCCAATAGGCGTGTTTGTGTCATTGGATGAACATTTAGGTCATTTTCGTCCTCCCTAGGCTTATTCTTCTCCAATTTGGGTTTCTAAGCAATCTTGTGCATCCAATACGTTTATTTGTGTCATTGGATTAACATTTAAGTAATTTTCGTCCTCCCTAGGCTTATTCTTGTGCAATTATGGTTTTTAACCAATCTTGTGCATCCAATAGGTGTGTTTGTCTCATTGGATGAACATTTAGGTCACTTTCATCCTCCCTATGCTTATTGTTGTCCAATTAGAGTTTTTAACCAATCTTGTGCGTCTAATAGGTATGTTTGTGTCATTGGATGAACATTTAGGTCATTTTCGTCCTCCCTAGGCTTATTCTAGTCCAATTAGGGTTTTTAACCAATGTTGTGCATCCAACAGGTGTGTTTGTGTCATTGGATGAACATTTAAGTCATTTTCGTCCTCCCTAAGCTTATTCTTGTCCAATTAGGGTTTTTAAGCAATGATGTCCATCCAATAACTTCATTTGTGTCATTGGATTAACATTTAAGTCATTTTCGTTCTCCCTAGGCTTATTCTTGTCCAATTAGGGTTTTTAACCAATCTTGTGCATTCAATAGGTGTGTTTGTGTCATCGGATGAACATTTAGGTCATTTTCGTCCTCCCTAGGCTTATTCTTGTCCAATTAGTGTTTTAAACCAATCTTGTGCATCCAATAAGTTCAGTTGTGTCATTGGATGAACATTTAGTTCACTTTCGTCCTCCTGGGCTTATTCTTGTGCAATTAGGGTTTTTAATCAATCTTGTGCATCCAATCAGTTCATTTGTGTCATTGGATGAACATTTAGGTCATTTTCGTCCTCCCTAAGCTTATTCTTGTCCAAATAGGGTTTTTAAGCAATCTTGTGCATCCAATAAGTTCATTTGTGTCATTGGATGAACATTTAGGTCATTTTCGTCCTCCCTAGGCTTATTCTTTAGCAATTAGGGTTTTTAATCAATCTTGTGCATCCAATAAGTTCATTTGCGTCATTGGATGAACATTTAGGTCATTTTCATCCTCCCTAGGCTTATTCTTGTCCAATTAGTGTTTTAAACCAACCTTGTGCATTTAATAAGGTCATTTGTGTCATTGGATGAACATTTAGGTCAGTTTCGTCCTCCCTAGGCTTATTCTTGTGCAATTAGGGTTTTTAATCAATCTTGTGCATCCAATCAGTTCATTTGTGTCATTGGATGAACATTTAGGTCATTTTCGTCCTCCCTAAGCTTATTCTTGTCCAATTAGGGTTTTTAAGCAATCTTGTGCATCCAATAAGTTCATTTGTGTCATTGGATGAACATTTAGGTCATTTTCGTCCTCCCTAGGCTTATTCTTGTCCAATTAGGGTTTTTAACCAATCTTGTGCATCCAACACGTGTGTTTGTGTCATTGGATGAACATTTAGGTCATTTTCGTCCTCCCTAGGCTTATTCTTGTCCAATTAGGGTTTTTAACCAATCTTGTGCATCCAATAAGTTCATTTGTGTCATTGGATAAACATTTAGGTCATTTTCGTCCACTCTAGGCTTATTCTTGTCCAATTAGGGTTTTTAACCAATCTTGTGCATCCAATAGGTGTGTTTGTGTCATTGGATGAACATTTAGGTCATTTTCGTCCTCCCTAGGCTTATTCTTGTCCAATTAGGGTTTTTGACCAATCTTGTGCATCCAATAAGTTCATTTGTGTCATTGGATAAACATTTAGGTCATTTTCGTCCACCCTAGGCTTATTCTTGTCCAATTAGGGTTTTTAACCAATCTTGTGCATCCAATAAGTTCATTTGTGTCATTGGATGAACATTTAGATCATTTTCGTCCTCCCTAGGCTTATTCTTGTCCAATTAGGGTTTTTAACCAATCTTGTTCATCGAATAAGTTCATTTGTGTCATTGGATGAACATTTAGGTCATTTTCGTCCTCCCTAGGCTTATTCTTGTCCAATTAGGGTTTTTAAGCAATCTTGTGCATCCAATAAGTTCATTTGTGTCATTGGATGAACATTTAGGTCATTTTACTCCTCCCTACGCTTATTCTTGTCCAATTTGGGTTTCTAACCAATCTTGTGCGTCCAATAGGTGTGTTTGTGTCATTGGACGAACATTTAGGTCCTTTTCGTCCTCCCCAGTCTGATTCTTGTCCAATTAGGGTTTTAAGCAATCTTGTGCATCCAAAAAGTTCATTTGTGTCATTGGATGAACATTTAGGTCATTTTCGTCCTCCCTAGACTTATTCTTGTGCAATTAGGGTTTTTAACCAATCTTGTGCATCCAATAAGTTCATTTGTGTCATTGGATGAACATTTAGGAAATTTTCGTCCTCCCTAGGCTTATTCTTGTCCAATTAGGGTTTTAAACCAATCTTGTGCATCCAATAAGTTCATTTGTGTCATTGGATGAACATTTAGGTCACTTTCGTGCTCCTGGGCTTATTCTTGTGCAATTAGGGTTTTTAATCAATCTTGTGCATCCAATCAGTTCATTTGTGTCATTGGATGAACATTTAGGTCATTTTCGTCCTCCCTAAGCTTATTCTTGTCCAAATAGGGTTTTTAAGCAATCTTGTGCATCCAATAAGTTCATTTGTGTCATTGGATGAACATTTAGGTCATTTTCGTCCTCCCTAGGCTTATTCTTGTCCAGTTTGGGTTTCTAACCAATCTTGTGCATCCAATAGGTGTGTTTGTGTCATTGGATGAACATTTAAGTCATTTTCGTCCTCCCTAGGCTTATTCTTGTGCAATTAGGGTTTTGAATCAATCTTGGGCATCCAATCAGTTCATTTGTGTCATTGGATGAACATTTAGGTCATTTTCGTCCTCCCTAGGCTTATTCTTGTGCAATTAGGGTTTTAAATCAATCTTGGGCATCCAATCAGTTCATTTGTGTCATTGGATGAACATTTAGGTCATTTTCGTCCTCCCTAAGCTTATTCTTGTCCAAATAGGGTTTTTAAGCAATCTTGTGCATCCAATAAGTTCATTTGTGTCATTGGATGAACATTTAGGTCATTTTCGTCCTCCCTAGGCTTATTCTTGTCCAGTTAGGGTTTTAAACCAATCTTGTGCATCCAATAGGCGTGTTTGTGTCATTGGATGAACATTTAGGTCATTTTCGTCCTCCCTAGGCTTATTCTTCTCCAATTTGGGTTTTTAAGCAATCTTGTGCATCCAATACGTTTATTTGTGTCATTGGATTAACATTTAAGTAATTTTCGTCCTCCCTAGGCTTATTCTTGTGCAATTATGGTTTTTAACCAATCTTGTGCATCCAATAGGTGTGTTTGTCTCATTGGATGAACATTTAGGTCACTTTCATCCTCCCTATGCTTATTGTTGTCCAATTAGAGTTTTTAACCAATCATGTGCGTCTAATAGGTATGTTTGTGTCATTGGATGAACATTTAGGTCATTTTCGTCCTCCCTAGGCTTATTCTAGTCCAATTAGGGTTTTTAACCAATCTTGTGCATCCAATAGGTGTGTTTGTGTCATTGGATGAACATTTAAGTCATTTTCGTCCTCCCTAAGCTTATTCTTGTCCAATTAGGGTTTTTAAGCAATCTTGTCCATCCAATAACTTCATTTGTGTCATTGGATTAACATTTAAGTAATTTTCGTCCTCCCTAGGCTTATTCTTGTGCAATTATGGTTTTTAACCAATCTTGTGCATCCAATAGGTGTGTTTGTCTCATTGGATGAACATTTAGGTCACTTTCATCCTCCCTATGCTTATTCTTGTCCAATTAGAGTTTTTAACCAATCTTGTGCGTCTAATAGGTATGTTTGTGTCATTGGATGAACATTTAGGTCATTTTCGTCCTCCCTAGGCTTATTCTAGTCCAATTAGGGTTTTTAACCAATCTTGTGCATCCAATAGGTGTGTTTGTGTCATTGGATGAACATTTAAGTCATTTTCGTCCTCCCTAGGCTTATTCTTGTCCAATTAGGGTTTTTAAGCAATCTTGTCCATCCAATAACTTCATTTGTGTCATTGGATTAACATTTAAGTCATTTTCGTTCTCCCTAGGCTTATTGTTGTCCAATTAGGGTTTTTAACCAATCTTGTGCATTTAATAGGTGTGTTTGTGTCATTGGATGAACATTTAGGTCATTTTCGTCCTCCCTAGGCTTATTCTTGTCCAATTAGTGTTTTAAACCAATCTTGTGCATCCAATAAGTTCATTTGTGTCATTGGATGAACATTTAGGTCACTTTCGTCCTCCCTAGGCTTATTCTTGTGCAATTAGGGTTTTTAATCAATCTTGTGCATCCAATCAGTTCATTTGTGTCATTGGATGAACATTTAGGTCATTTTCGTCCTCCCTAGGCTTATTCTTGTGCAATTAGGGTTTTTAACCAATCTTGTGCATCCAATAGGTGTGTTTGTGTCATTGGATGAACATTAAGGTCAGTTTCATCCTCCCTAGGCTTATTGTTGTCCAATTAGGGTTTTTAACCAATCTTGGGCATCCAATAGGCGTGTTTGTGTCATTGGTTGTACATTTAGGCCATTTTCGTCCTCCCTAGGCTTTTTCTTGTCCAATTAGGGTTTTTAACCAATCTTGTGCATCCAATAGGTGTGTTTGTGTCATTGGATGAACATTTAAGTCATTTTCGTCCTCCCTAAGCTTATTCTTGTCCAATTAGGGTTTTTAAGCAATCTTGTCCATCCAATAACTTCATTTGTGTCATTGGATTAACATTTAAGTCATTTTCGTTCTCCCTAGGCTTATTCTTGTCCAATTAGGGTTTTTAACCAATCTTGTGCATTCAATAGGTGTGTTTGTGTCATCGGATGAACATTTAGGTCATTTTCGTCCTCCCTAGGCTTATTCTTGTCCAATTAGTGTTTTAAACCAATCTTGTGCATCCAATAAGTTCATTTGTGTCATTGGATGAACATTTAGTTCACTTTCGTCCTCCTGGGCTTATTCTTGTGCAATTAGGGTTTTTAATCAATCTTGTGCATCCAATCAGTTCATTTGTGTCATTGGATGAAAATTTAGGTCATTTTCGTCCTCCCTAAGCTTATTCTTGTCCAAATAGGGTTTTTAAGCAATCTTGTGCATCCAATAAGTTCATTTGTGTCATTGGATTAACATTTAAGTAATTTTCGTCCTCCCTAGGCTTATTCTTGTGCAATTATGGTTTTTAACCAATCTTGTGCATCCAATAGGTGTGTTTGTCTCATTGGATGAACATTTAGGTCACTTTCATCCTCCCTATGCTTATTGTTGTCCAATTAGAGTTTTTAACCAATCCTGTGCGTCTAATAGGTATGTTTATGTCATTGGATGAACATTTAGGTCATTTTCGTCCTCCCTAGGCTTATTCTAGTCCAATTAGGGTTTTTAACCAATCTTGTGCATCCAATAGGTGTGTTTGTGTCATTGGATGAACATTTAAGTCATTTTCGTCCTCCCTAAGCTTATTCTTGTCCAATTAGGGTTTTTAAGCAATCTTGTCCATCCAATAACTTCATTTGTGTCATTGGATTAACATTTAAGTCATTTTCGTTCTCCCTAGGCTTATTCTTGTCCAATTAGGGTTTTTAACCAATCTTGTGCATTCAATAGGTGTGTTTGTGTCATTGGATGAACATTTAGGTCATTTTCGTCCTCCCTAGGCTTATTCTTGTCCAATTATGGTTTTTAAGCAATCTTGTGCATCCAATAAGTTCATTTGTGTCATTGGATGAACATTTAGGTCATTTTCGCCCTCCATACGCTTATTCTTGTCCAATTTGGGTTTCTAACCAATCTTGTGCATCCAATAGGTGTGTTTGTGTCATTGGATGAACATTTAGGTCATTTTTGTCATCCCTAGTCTTATTCTTGTCCAATTAGTGTTTTAAGCAATCTTGTGCATCCAATAAGTTCATTTGTGTCATTGGATGAACATTTAGGTCATTTTCGTCCTCCCTAGGCTTATTCTTTTGCAATTAGGGTTTTTAATCAATCTTGTGCATCCAATAAGTTCATTTGCGTCATTGGATGAACATTTAGGTCATTTTCATCCTCCCTAGGCTTATTCTTGTCCAATTAGTGTTTTAAACCAACCTTGTGCATTTAATAAGGTCATTTGTGTCATTGGATGAACATTTAGGTCAGTTTCGTCCTCCCTAGGCTTATTCTTGTGCAATTAGGGTTTTTAATCAATCTTGTGCATCCAATCAGTTCATTTGTGTCGTTGGATGAACATTTAGGTCATTTTCGTCCTCCCTAAGCTTATTCTTGTCCAAATAGGGTTTTTAAGCAATCTTGTGCATCCAATAAGTTCATTTGTGTCATTGGATGAACATTTAGGTCATTTTCGTCCTCCCTAGGCTTATTCTTGTCCAGTTAGGGTTTTAAACCAATCTTGTGCATCCAATAGGCGTGTTTGTGTCATTGGATGAACATTTAGGTCATTTTCGTCCTCCCTAGGCTTATTCTTCTCCAATTTGGGTTTTTAAGCAATCTTGTGCATCCAATACGTTTATTTGTGTCATTGGATTAACATTTAAGTAATTTTCGTCCTCCCTAGGCTTATTCTTGTGCAATTATGGTTTTTAACCAATCTTGTGCATCCAATAGGTGTGTTTGTCTCATTGGATGAACATTTAGGTCACTTTCATCCTCCCTATGCTTATTGTTGTCCAATTAGAGTTTTTAACCAATCTTGTGCGTCTAATAGGTATGTTTGTGTCATTGGATGAACATTTAGGTCATTTTCGTCCTCCCTAGGCTTATTCTAGTCCAATTAGGGTTTTTAACCAATGTTGTGCATCCAACAGGTGTGTTTGTGTCATTGGATGAACATTTAAGTCATTTTCGTCCTCCCTAAGCTTATTCTTGTCCAATTAGGGTTTTTAAGCAATGATGTCCATCCAATAACTTCATTTGTGTCATTGGATTAACATTTAAGTCATTTTCGTTCTCCCTAGGCTTATTCTTGTCCAATTAGGGTTTTTAACCAATCTTGTGCATTCAATAGGTGTGTTTGTGTCATCGGATGAACATTTAGGTCATTTTCGTCCTCCCTAGGCTTATTCTTGTCCAATTAGTGTTTTAAACCAATCTTGTGCATCCAATAAGTTCAGTTGTGTCATTGGATGAACATTTAGTTCACTTTCGTCCTCCTGGGCTTATTCTTGTGCAATTAGGGTTTTTAATCAATCTTGTGCATCCAATCAGTTCATTTGTGTCATTGGATGAACATTTAGGTCATTTTCGTCCTCCCTAAGCTTATTCTTGTCCAAATAGGGTTTTTAAGCAATCTTGTGCATCCAATAAGTTCATTTGTGTCATTGGATGAACATTTAGGTCATTTTCGTCCTCCCTAGGCTTATTCTTTAGCAATTAGGGTTTTTAATCAATCTTGTGCATCCAATAAGTTCATTTGCGTCATTGGATGAACATTTAGGTCATTTTCATCCTCCCTAGGCTTATTCTTGTCCAATTAGTGTTTTAAACCAACCTTGTGCATTTAATAAGGTCATTTGTGTCATTGGATGAACATTTAGGTCAGTTTCGTCCTCCCTAGGCTTATTCTTGTGCAATTAGGGTTTTTAATCAATCTTGTGCATCCAATCAGTTCATTTGTGTCATTGGATGAACATTTAGGTCATTTTCGTCCTCCCTAAGCTTATTCTTGTCCAATTAGGGTTTTTAAGCAATCTTGTGCATCCAATAAGTTCATTTGTGTCATTGGATGAACATTTAGGTCATTTTCGTCCTCCCTAGGCTTATTCTTGTCCAATTAGGGTTTCTAAGCATTCTTGTGCATCCAATAGGTGTGTTTGTGTCATTGGATGAACATTTAGGTCATTTTCGTCCTCCCTAGGCTTATTCTTGTCCAATTATGGTTTTTAAGCAATCTTGTGCATCCAATAAGTTCATTTGTGTCATTGGATGAACATTTAGGTCATTTTCGTCCTCCCTATAATTATTCTTGTCCAATTAGGGTTTCTAACCAATCTTGTGCATCCAATAAGTTCATTTGTGTTATTGGATGAACATTTAGGTCATTTTCGTCCTCCCTAGGCTTATTCTTGTCCAATTAGGGTTTCTAACCAATCTTGTGCTTCCAATAGGTGTATTTGTGTCATTGGATGAACATTTAGGTCATTTTCGTCCTCCCTAGGCTTATTCTTGTCCAATTAGGGTTTTTAACCAATCTTGTGCATTCAATAGGTGTGTTTGTGTCATTGGATGAACATTTAGGTCATTTTCGTCCTCCCTAAGCTTATTCTTGTCCAATTAGGGTTTTTAAGCAATCTTGTGCATCCAAAAAGTTCATTTGTGTCATTGGATGAACATTTAGGTCATTTTAGTCCTCCATACGCTTATTCTTGTCCAATTTGGGTTTCTAAGCAATCTTGTGCATCCAATAGGTGTGTTTGTGTCATTGGAAGAACATTTAGGTCATTTTCGTCCTCCCTAGGCTTATTCTTGTCCAATTAGTGTTTTAAACCAATCTTGTGCATCCAATAAGTTCATTTGTGTCATTGGATGAACATTTAGGTCACTTTCGTGCTCCTGGGCTTATTCTTGTGCAATTAGGGTTTTTAATCAATCTTGTGCATCCAATCAGTTCATTTGTGTCATTGGATGAACATTTAGGTCATTTTCGTCCTCCCTAAGCTTATTCTTGTCCAAATAGGGTTTTTAAGCAATCTTGTGCATCCAATAAGTTCATTTGTGTCATTGGATGAACATTTAGGTCATTTTCGTCCTCCCTAGGCTTATTCTTGTCCAGTTTGGGTTTCTAACCAATCTTGTGCATCCAATAGGTGTGTTTGTGTCATTGGATGAACATTTAAGTCATTTTCGTCCTCCCTAGGCTTATTCTTGTGCAATTAGGGTTTTGAATCAATCTTGGGCATCCAATCAGTTCATTTGTGTCATTGGATGAACATTTAGGTCATTTTCGTCCTCCCTAGGCTTATTCTTGTGCAATTAGGGTTTTAAATCAATCTTGGGCATCCAATCAGTTCATTTGTGTCATTGGATGAACATTTAGGTCATTTTCGTCCTCCCTAGGCTTATTCTTGTCCAATTAGGGTTTTAAACCAATCTTGTGCATCCAATAAGTTCAATTGTGTCATTGGATGAAAATTGAGGTCATTTTCGTCCTCCCTAGGCTTATTCTTGTCCAGTTAGGGTTTTAAACCAATCTTATGCATCCAATAGGCGTGTTTGTGTCATTGGATGAACATTTAGGTCATTTTCGTCCTCCCTAGGCTTATTCTTCTCCAATTTGGGTTTCTAAGCAATCTTGTGCATCCAATACGTTTATTTGTGTCACTGGATTAACATTTAAGTAATTTTCGTCCTCCCTAGGCTTATTCTTGTGCAATTATGGTTTTTAACCAATCTTGTGCATCCAATAGGTGTGTTTGTCTCATTGGATGAACATTTAGGTCACTTTCATCCTCCCTATGCTTATTGTTGTCCAATTAGAGTTTTTAACCAATCCTGTGCGTCTAATAGGTATGTTTGTGTCATTGGATGAACATTTAGGTCATTTTCGTCCTCCCTAGGCTTATTCTAGTCCAATTAGGGTTTTTAACCAATCTTGTGCATCCAATAGGTGTGTTTGTGTCATTGGATGAACATTTAAGTCATTTTCGTCCTCCCTAAGCTTATTCTTGTCCAATTAGGGTTTTTAAGCAATCTTGTCCATCCAATAACTTCATTTGTGTCATTGGATTAACATTTAAGTAATTTTCGTCCTCCCTAGGCTTATTCTTGTGCAATTATGGTTTTTAACCAATCTTGTGCATCCAATAGGTGTGTTTGTCTCATTGGATGAACATTTAGGTCACTTTCATCCTCCCTATGCTTATTCTTGTCCAATTAGAGTTTTTAACCAATCTTGTGCGTCTAATAGGTATGTTTGTGTCATTGGATGAACATTTAGGTCATTTTCGTCCTCCCTAGGCTTATTCTAGTCCAATTAGGGTTTTTAACCAATCTTGTGCATCCAATAGGTGTGTTTGTGTCATTGGATGAACATTTAAGTCATTTTCGTCCTCCCTAAGCTTATTCTTGTCCAATTAGGGTTTTTAAGCAATCTTGTCCATCCAATAACTTCATTTGTGTCATTGGATTAACATTTAGGTCATTTTCGTTCTCCCTAGGCTTATTCTTGTCCAATTAGGGTTTTTAACCAATCTTGTGCATTCAATAGGTGTGTTTGTGTCATTGGATGAACATTTAGGTCATTTTCGTCCTCCCTAGGCTTATTCTTGTCCAATTAGGGTTTTTAACCAATCTTGTGCATCCAATAGGTGTGTTTGTGTCATTGGATGATCAATTAGGTCATTTTCGTACTCCCTAGGCTTATTCTTGTCCAATTAGGGTTTTTAACCAATATTGTGCATCCAATAAGTTCATTAGTGTCATTGGATGATCAATTAGGTCATTTTCGTCCTCCGTAGGCATATTCTTGTCCAATTAGGGTTTTTAACCAATATTGTGCATCCAATAAGTTCATTAGTGTCATTGGATGATCAATTAGGTCATTTTCGTCCTCCCTAGGCATGTTCCATTCCTACTAGGGTTTTTAACCAATCTTGTGCATCCAATAGGTGTGTTTGTGTCATTGGTTGATCAATTAGGTCATTTTCGTCCTCCATAGGCTTATTCTTGTCCAATTAGGGTTTTTAACCAATCTTGTGCATCTAATAAGTTGAGTTGTGTCATTGGATTAACATTTAGGTCATTTTCGTTCTCCCTAGGCTTATTCTTGTCCAATTAGGGTTTTTAACCAATCTTGTGCATCCAATAAGTTCATTTGTGTTATTGGATTAACATTTAGGTCATATTCGTCCTCCCTAGGCATATTCTTGTCCAATTAGGGTTTTTAACCAATCTTGTGCATCCAATAGGTGTGTTTGTGTCAATGGATGAACAATTAGGTCATTTTCGTCCTCCCTAGGCATATTCTTGTCCAATTAGGGTTTTTAACCAATCTTGTGCATCCAATAGGTGTGTTTGTGTCATTGGATGATCAATTAGGTCATTTTCGTCCTCCCTAGGCTTATTCTTGTCCAATTAGGGTTTTTAACCAATCTTGTGCATCCAATAAGTTCATTCGTGTCATTGGATGATCAATTAGGTCATTTTCGTCCTCCCTAGGCATGTTCTTGTCCAACTAGGGTTTTTAACCAATCTTGTGCATCCAATAGGTGTGTTTGTGTCATTGGATGATCAATTAGGTCATTTTCGTGCTCCCTAGGCTTATTCTTGTCCAATTAGGGTTTTTAACCAATCTTGTGCATCCAATAAGTTCATTAGTGTCATTGGATGATCAATTAGGTCATTTTCGTCCTCCCTAGGCATATTCTTGTCCAATTAGGGTTTTTAACCAATCTTGTGCATCCAATAGGTGTGTTTGTGTCATTGGATGATCAATTAGGTCATTTTCGTCCTCCCTAGGCTTATTCTTGTCCAATTAGGGTTTTTAACCAATCTTGTGCATCCAATAAGTGGCGTTGTGTCATTGGATTAACTATTAGGTCATTTTCGTTCTCGCTAGGCTTATTCTTGTCCAATTAGGGTTTTTAACCTATCTTGTGCATCCAATAGGTGTGGTTGTGTCATTGGATGATCAATTAGGTCATTTTCGTCCTCCCTAGGCTTATTCTTGTCCAATTAGGGTTTTTAACCAATCTTGTGCATCCAATAGGTGTGTTTGTGTCATTGGATTAACATTTAGGTCATTTTCGTCATCCCTAGGCGTATTCTTGTCTAATTAGGGTTTTTAACCAATCTTGTGCATCCAATAAGTTTGTTTGAGTCATTGAAATAATATTTAGGTCATTTTCGTCCTCCCTAGGCATATTCTTGTCCAATTAGGGTTTTTAACCAATCTTGTGCATCCAATAAGTTCATTTGTGTCATTGGATTAACATTTAGGTCATTTTCGTCCTCCCTAGGCATATTCTTGTCCAATTAGGGTTTTTAACCAATCTTGTGCATCCAATAGGTGTGTTTGTCGCAATGGATGATCAATTTGGTCATTTTCGTCCTCCCTAGGCTTATTCTTGTCCAATTAGGGTTTTTAACCAATCTTGTGCATCCAATAGGTGTGTTTGTGTCATTGGATGATCAATTAGGTCATTTTCGTCCTACCTAGGCATATTCTTGTCCAGTTAGGGTTTTTAACCAATCTTGTGCATCCAATAGGTGTGTTTGTGTCATTGGATCATCAATTAGGTCATTTTCGTCTTCCCTAGGCTTATTCTTGTCCAATTAGGGTTTTTAACCAATCTTGTGCATCCAATAAGTTCATTAGTGTCATTGGATGATCAATTAGGTCATTTTCGTCCTCCCTAGGCATGTTCTTGTCCAACTAGGGTTTTTAACCAATCTTGTGCATCCAATAGGTGTGTTTGTATTATTGGATGATTAAATAGGTCATTTTCGTCCTCCCTAGGCATATTCTTGTCCAATTAGGGGTTTTAACCAATCTTGTGCATCCAATAAGTTGAGTTGTGTCATTGGATTAACATTTAGGTCATTTTCGTTCTCCCTAGGCTTATTCTTGTCCAATTAGGGTTTTTAACCAATCTTGTGCATCCAATAACTTTTTTTGTGTCATTGAATTAATATTTAGGTCATTTTCGTCCTCCCTAGGCATATTCTTGTCCAATTAGGGTGTTTAACCAGTCTTGTGCATCCAATAGGTGTGTTTGTGTCATTGGATGATCAATTAGGTCATTTTCGTCCTCCTTAGGCTTATTATTGTCCAATTATGGTTTTTAAGCAATCTTGTGGTTCCAATAAGTTCATTTGTGTCATTGGATTAACATTTAGGTCATTTTCGTCCTCCCTAGGCATATTCTTGTCCAATTAGGGTTTTTAACCAATCTTGTGCATCCAATAGGTGTGTTTGTGTCATTGGATGATCAATTAGGTCATTTTCGTCCTCCCTAGGCATATTCTTGTCCAATTAGGGTTTTTAACCAATCTTGTGCATCCAATAAGTTCATTTGTGTCATTGGATGATCAATTAGGTCATTTTCGTCCTCTCTAGGCATATTCTTGTCCAATTAGGGTTTTTAACCAATCTTGTGCATCCAATAGGTGTGTTTGTGTCATTGGATGATCAATTAGGTCATTTTCGTCCTCCCTAGGATTATTCTTGTCCAATTAGGGTTTTTAACCAATCTTGTGCATCCAATAGGTGTGTTTGTGTCATTGGATGAACATTTAGGTCATTTTCGTCCTCCCTAGGCTTATTCTTGTCCAATTAGGGTTTTTAAGCAATCTTGTCCATCCAATAACTTCATTTGTGTCATTGGATTAACATTTAAGTCATTTTCGTTCTCCCTAGGCTTATTCTTGTCCAATTAGGGTTTTTAACCAATCTTGTGCATTCAATAGGTGTGTTTGTGTCATTGGATGAACATTTAGGTCATTTTCGTCCTCCCTAAGCTTATTCTTGTCCAATTAGGGTTTTTAAGCAATCTTGTGCATCCAAAAAGTTCATTTGTGTCATTGGATGAACATTTAGGTCATTTTAGTCCTCCATACGCTTATTCTTGTCCAATTTGGGTTTCTAAGCAATCTTGTGCATCCAATAGGTGTGTTTGTGTCATTGGAAGAACATTTAGGTCATTTTCGTCCTCCCTAGGCTTATTCTTGTCCAATTAGTGTTTTAAACCAATCTTGTGCATCCAATAAGTTCATTTGTGTCATTGGATGAACATTTAGGTCACTTTCGTGCTCCTGGGCTTATTCTTGTGCAATTAGGGTTTTTAATCAATCTTGTGCATCCAATCAGTTCATTTGTGTCATTGGATGAACATTTAGGTCATTTTCGTCCTCCCTAAGCTTATTCTTGTCCAATTAGGGTTTTTAAGCAATCTTGTGCATCCAATAAGTTCATTTGTGTCATTGGATGAACATTTAGGTCATTTTAGTCCTCCATACGCTTATTCTTGTCCAATTTGGGTTTCTAAGCAATCTTGTGCATCCAATAGGTGTGTTTGTGTCATTGGATGAACATTTAGGTCATTTTCGTCCTCCCTA